>CAMZMU010000041.1:2233687-2274651 GCA_947311845.1 Poa pratensis | reverse complement strand
GGCTTGCCCCTGACTCTCAAAAAGAGCTGGAGGTTTTGCCTCAACTCATTCCATGAATGTTGTTTCATTCCCCACGCGGCTGAATCCAACTCAGTCTTTATCCTGCCTTGGAGTTCTCTCTCATAACTGAAGCCAGGAGGTATTCGATTTATAGGATTTCGAGCTAGCTGCCCTTTTCTTGCTCCTTGCCATTAGCGCAGCCCTTTTCTTTTTCTTAGCTAGCGTAGTTTTTCACCTTAAAAAAAGGCGCCAGCGCTTTTGTAGTGACCCCTCCGGGGTCCCGGGTTGCTTTGGCGCGCCCCACCCCGTCAGTCCTGTGTTGTACTTGACTTGACTCTCCCCCGCTTGCTGCTTGCTGATCGCTGTGTTCAAAAATGACACGAAGCTGGATATGAGTAGATGTTGTTGGTCGAAAACGTCTTTCATTCACAATGAAACAGAATGGTCTCGCTCGATGCGTCATTTTATGATGTGTATTTTCATATTAAGAGTTCTTAAAAGTTATCAACTCAAAGCCCAACCGTCAAAAGGATGCTACAATGTTCGAAATTATCAACTTAACATGCCCCTTACTTCCTTCGTGACCTCCCACTACTGCATCTACCGAAATGATTAGGCAGATATCCTTTTTTATAGCATTAAACCTGCTCATGATCCTTAGGCTATAGAGCATGGAGCAGACAGAGAGATGAAAGGACCACCTTCTCCTGCTTGCTTGATCGGAATCTATTCACATTTAGAATAGCTGAAGTGCTACTTAACTTCACTTAGTAGTTGAAACTCGGAGAGACAGAGAGAGTCCTCTCTCATACTTGCCAATTCCAAGGCTGATCAGCAAGGGAATTGGCAGGAACCAACCTTAGTTGCCCCTCGTAGAGTGAGTCTACTTAGCGAACTGGCAGGACGCGGAGATCGATTGATCAATATGCATATCGAGAGTTTGGTTGACCGCCGCCCCCCTTGTCCTGTCCTGGAGGCTCCCCGGCCGGGAGGCAAAGGGGATTGCTATCGTCACCCTTTCTCCCGGTGTATGTGAAAGAGAAAAAGTGACGAACTTTTTTGATTTTCGGTCTGCGGTTGGTTGGTCCAAAGAACGAGAGTCAGCTTCCTTAAGTCCGTTCGTCCTCAATAGCTCAGTTCGGTAGAGCGATCGGCTGTTAACTGATTGGTCGTAGGTTCAAATCCTACTTGGGGAGATTTGATTCATTCAGAATTCGAATTGATAGTTATAGCTTTTCTGACCTTCTCCTTTTTCTTTTTCTAAAGACGCAGCAGAATCGTCAAACGGGACATCAAAAGTGGGAAGTTGATTGTAGGATTTCTATTCCTCACTCTCGTATAGGTGAACTTGGTTCGTTCAATGAAAAGGGATAAGAAGGATCCACTGGGAATGAATGGGAAGACTGGGGTAGTATCTTCATTAGCCGGAAGGAATTAGTCTCCACTAGCGTAATTCGAAGAACGAACAAGAAAAGGCGTCACTGTTTAAGTAGGAGGATGGATGGATGTGGTCCAATGGCTAAAGCTCTGCCAGCTTCTTGTAGACTGGCAGTCTCCGAGAGGAACCTTCACCCCCCCCGGGTTAGGCCGGGTGGGATGGTATACTTTTTTTTTCGCCACAAGTAGGAACTCTGTCCTTGGTAAGACACAAGGGGGGAAGGAAGATCTTCACTCATTCATAAAGTGCCTGCGGTGAGACGCGACCCACAACAAACGAAGGGGGTGGAGGGAGACCGAAGAAGGAACAATTGTCTTGAATGCTACGCTGGGATCAGCAGCTTCCAGTGAAGACAAAATGAGTCGGGCAGGAAGAGGAAGATCGGGCGGGGAAAACGGGGTTCGAACCCGCGACTTCTGGCGTGACAGACCAGCACTCTAACCAACTGAGCTATTTCCCCCTTTCGTAACTACTGTCGATTCAACAGTCACCTACCGGTTACCTTTGTAACTATACCAAAGTAGCTGTACAACAGAATGCCCTTCGCCTTTAGTACTTTTCTTTTTCTTTTGACGACAGTAGAAAGAAATGGCTCTGCTCGCTTAGACTCGGGGCTCCGCGCTCTATCAGCTATCAGTTAGTTGGCGCTACGCGCGACTTCAGTTGACAAAAGCGAACAAGATAGCGCTAGCGCCCGCGGAGAACTTTTGTTTGTTCGCCTTCTAAAAGGCCTACTGACCTGCCGAGCCGGTTCAAAAAAAAAGAATAAGACGTAGTGAAAAAGTACCAAAACAACTGAAGCCTACATCCCACTACGTCTGGGTTCCCCCTTCCTATGAACCTTGAGTCAATAGGTAGGGTCAACTATACCAAAGTGGAAGGGCCACTATCTAAGCTATTAGTGGGCTGGTTTGAACTATTGATTTACTGAATCGAGTGAAGCTGTGTTGCGTAACATATAGGTCGCCAAGGCCTAGAAGTACAAGTGGTCGCCCTAACGGTCACTCTCAAACTCACTACTTGAGTGACGAAAGTCACTTAGCTTCTTTAATAGGGCTTGCCAAAGAACCCCTCCGGGGCCCCGGGAAGAGGAAGAAGGAGATAGAGCAAAGGTCTCCTCTTTCTGTCCGCTCTTCCCGGCATGTAGAGATCCGATTGGGCTTATAGTTTAATTGGTTGAAACGTACCGCTCATAACGGTGATATTGTAGGTTCGAGCCCTACTAAGCCCATCTGACCTGCTTAATCAATGACTCCGGTAGTCACCTGAACCACTCTCTCGGATAGCCCACAGCCTCTCTTCTGGATGCGAAAGAAGATTCGATCAACGTACAAGGTTTGCCTTCTTGTGAGAAGGAGGGTTCTTAATTGTGTTCTCAGTGCAAAGGGAGTCTTTGAGAAGGTTCAGTGAGTCTGAAGAGAGAGAAGATCAGTAGAGCAGTCCGGCAGCTGTTCGGGGGTCAGCTTTGGGATTTGCCTGATCGACCCCTACCAGTGTATTAATCTACAAAAATGAAGATTGACATTCGTCAATTTACCGGATCTATCCTCTTCTACTAACTTTACAAAATGGAAGGGAAAATGTGAAGACCAAAGATGTAAACTACTAAGCATAGTCAATTGCAAATCGGCCGGTTGGTTTGCTTCTCTCCAAGTATGGGAGATTTTCCAATCTTCGAAAGACGCTCGTACTTTCTTGATCTTATGAAGAAGGGGCTTTCCTTAGCTGCGGACTTTGGGATCTTGAGAGTAGACCATGTCTTACGTTAGGGAATCCGAATCAATCCAAATCCTCTGACACTCCTTTTCAGCTGCTATTTGAATACATGTTCAGATGCAAAAGAGCTCGACTTCGAGTATGGTCTTGTTCTTAACTGCTTGAGAGAACGCATATATCCCCCCCTTTGTCTTGCTAAACCTCCACAAGCCTTCCCATGCTCGCTAATTGCACCGTCCGTCTTCATCTTAATCCATTCGTTTCCCGGTGGTCAACACACAATAGAATATGTTTGTTTTTGATCGGATTGAGACAAAAGTACCATTTGGCTAGGATGTTCGCCGATTCTTCCTCTTCTTTCTCTCATAAAACTGGAGATACTAGCTTCTAATCTGCATATTTTAGCAAATCCTTTTCCATTTGGATTTTGGAAAACATTAACTTACCTCTAGAATTCCACTATATATAACGTTGACGTTCCGCCAAAATGTGCCAGAGCGAGTGAAAGGCAAGCCTACCCACGGTGTTAACTTGCCATCCCCAACAAATCTGCTAGCAGCCCATTCGAGTTCCGCTTGGAAACAAGAAGCTCTTCTTTATTTTCGTTTTTTTTGCCTTTTCCAGAGCCAAGCCTATTATAAGAGTTCAACTGCCATATTCGGATGGAGTCCAAATGCTTGCATCTTGGGCTGAAGAATGACCCAATTCCTTAGCTTCCATGCATTAATCATATCCGGGGATGTGGGAATAGGGAGATGCCATCCATCTACACGACACGATAGCTTAAGCAAAGAATAGAGAGAGCTAAGCTAGAATACAAACTCAAAATATATTCCACTAGCGTAGGCCTACCATAGACTAGTCTAAAAAAACCTTTTCTTTGTCTGTCAGCGGGAGAGAAAGCAAGCTTACGGTGCTTTGGATGTTAATGTTTTTGTAGGATACTAAGCACCTATATATATATATATACATTGTTTTATACTCCTCTGTACAAGCGTATAAGAGCTATTATGCTCGATAAAAGGAAGTTTATGAATAAGTAAGTCTTTCTTTTTTGAATAGCCGGCGGGAGAACTTACTTTTCCGGCTATCGTATGAACAATGCCGTCCGCTTTTCTTTTTTTAGTTTCCATGGATCTCTCCGACGAAGTAGCGGAAGCATGAAATGCTATTCACGAATGAGCATTGCTATCTGATTCCTACAAAAGAGATAGGGGAAGCTAACTTTTGTCAAATGGGGCTAGAAAGCCGTCTTAAATCAACCGGTGAATCCTGAATCAAAGTGAGGAGAACAGGATATGTTATGAGAAGAGTGACGTGGGAATAGATTGCATTTCAAAAAGAATCTATACACTCAATAAGCCAGAACGGGAAGATTCAACTGCAAAAAGAACTGGTACGGTGTGAGAAGAGGCCTATTCTCAATAATGAACAAGATGATGCTGCTCTAGTTGCTGGAGGCAGAGGACGTGGACGCGGCAGGAATAGATCCAGCAGGGGGAGGACGCGAATAAAAAAGGCTATGAGGATCATAAAAATTGAGGTGGAGGGAGATTGTATAACTAAGGATCGAGTAGAGGAAGACGTCAGTCTTTCAGTTGTAGATGATCATTACCGAAAAAGATGTACATTCGAATGAAAAAAGAGGGCCTGTCCGAGAGGAAATAAAGAATATTCATTTGCGGATTCTTCCGAACAAGCAACGGATTGAGCAACTAGCGCGAAAGCCGTTGCGCTTGCGCATACGTTTTCTTGCTCGGGAACGAGGGGACTCACAAAATTGTCAAAAGCCATCTTTATCTTTCTCTTTAACTAACTAAGTATTCTGAAAAATATGTCTATGAGGTATTTTGACTTAATGGGAAGTAGGCATCTCATTCATAGGCAAGAGCAGGCCGGCCTGAAGGCATGAACTGAAGGCAGGCAAGAAGGCATTAAATGGCTTTGAAGGATGCGGTGTAGCCTGTGCGGAGTACAGTATCTTTCTTTCTAAAAAAATATATGGAATCCTATCCTATTTTGAAAGTCATTTTAGCATTAGAAATTATTTTCTTTCGCAAGAGCACTCAAACATAGATTGAAGATCTTCAGTTCTTCGGTCGGCAGCCGCAGTCAGTAATAGCAAGCAGCAGGCTGTCCCATACTACTTTTCCTTTGAATGTTCATTCTGGAATTGAATGTCACAAACAAGACTCATACTTCAGACTTTGAACTGCTTGAATCAGGAGCTGTAATCCGCAGCTTTAGAGATAGGGGCGGCAGTCACAGCATTGGCAGCAGTGAGCAGAGGTCAAGAAGAAGAAGCGGTAAGAGCAGTTAGAGAGCAAGCAGCGGCTCATCAAACCTTTCTGTTTCGGTTACAGCTCAAGCGGTTTGTTTTCCAGTAAGGTACTCAAGCAAGCTTTCCTCCTGAAGACAGAGTTTCGGGTGAGCTAGCAAAGAAAGTCAGCAGTTAACCGGAAATTTAGGTCAAATTATCATTTCGTAAGTTTTAGTAAGGCCAGTTATGGGAAGCAGGCCATGGAGAAAGAGAGGAATCAATCGTCCAACGCTATGTTAACAAATACGTGAAAGGTTTTATTATTCCATACACTTGAACGCGTTCCTTATCAATAGGTTTCGGAGAGACGAGCAATGATTGCTTGACGATCTTCACTGCATGAGACTAGACTTGACTCAAGCTTCATACGAAAGCATTTACTGAACTAAAGCCGTTGAGCCAAGTCAAGCGAAAGACTTATTCGAAGAAAGCTTTAAGAGAGTTTGTTGTCCCATGCCTTTCTGATGGTGAACCTCCTACTGCTTCTTCCAATTCTGAAACAGGGATTGGCCTGTTGACTTTGCCCTTCCTTTAGACAAAGAGCCCCCAGTTTAGCCAAAAGACCTCTGCGTGTTGTCATTCAACTCCACACAAGCCTGTCGTTGGGCTACTTGCGTCTTCGGCAGATACAAAGGAGAAGTGACGGTCGGTGAAATAGCCCTCCAACTCGTAGCTCTTCTTGCTTAACGTGAAAACTCTCCTTTCCGATGAAAACGAGAAAGAAAGATGTCAACTACTAAATGTGCTGCTTTGTGAATTTGATACTAGGTAGTTCTCCCCCCCTCGGCAGGCAAGTAGCCTTTGCGACTTACATCTCTGCTACAGGAGGGTATGAACCCCCGGATCTAGGCGAGGTGATGGCGGGGAACTCCAACAGGTTTTGGTTTCCTCCTCACTGATTGATGGAGCCCAAGACTGCTTGACGACTTTCGGTGTGGGGTCAGCTTGAGCCGAGGTCGTCTCGTAACAGGAACAGGAAGAATAGCAAACAAGCACACAAGCAGGAATAGGAATATTGGCTGTCACTATCCTCTGGTTAGCAATCAACTACGGAGCTGGCAACTCACAAGCCAGCAAGTCAACCTCTGTCAGATCTTCGGCCCAGTTTATGAACGAAACTTACTGGGGAGAGCATGCCCTGTCTCAGGCAGTATATCAGTCGTTAACGATCTTACCGGGACACATCCAATTGAAACTAGAATCCCAACCTCTTTGGAAGAAGCTCCAAATAGACTTTATTTCAGAGCGGGGAATCTTCCTACAAACTAAAATGTGTTAAATAAAGGCTATACCTACCTCTGCCTAGAAAAACTGGAGTTTCAGACACCCTCGTGGGAGACATTGGATGTTGTCAACCGGCCTTAAAATGCTCATAAACAGCTCTTCCCCCTTTGACTTAGTTTTCGCTCTCCTCTGTTTCTAGTAGACTAAGCCTGATCCTACTTTGCGAGTCCAACAGGTCTAGTATTCTTTTCTTTTTCGTCTGAGGGAACGTGGTAGCCCTGATCTAGCTAAGACTTTAGATTCCATTCTATTTCATTCTGATCTCGTTATGAGGAAATAGGTGAGGCGAGGCTAAGACAAGATATGGGACTTCCCGCGCTAAGTTGTTCCAATCTCTGTACTTATTAAGTAACCGAACTCGAAAGTGCTGCTATGAGCTAGATTTGTGCGTACAAGGGTAAAGAAGCGAGCAAGGCTACCTTTCCGCTGGAAATCCTATACCTGAGTGCTATTTGATCAGAGTGAGTTGTAATTGAGCTTGATTTACTTGCTCTTCTATTTTCATTTTTTGTTAAGTATGTGGGTGACTCATCGTCGTGAGATCGGTTGGTCGAGGGCTCTTTCTTTTCAAGTAGTCTCAGTCGGCGAACTCGGCTCCACAGAAGAAGTCAGTAGTGAATCAAAGAACTCATGCATGTAATCAGTGACTAGGGATCGATCAATCGGATGCAACCGAGCCATACAAAAAGAATTGGAAAAGGGATGACGCAAGAGCAGCAGAAGGTGACTTAGCAACATCAGTCATTTCCTATAGAAAGGAAGGAAAGGATCTCTCTTCTGTCTAGACGAAAGATCTCATTTTTGCTACCGCTCTCCCTCTTATGAGTCTCTGTCAGCCGTTGTTTAGTAGCTTTCAACGCGAGTTCAGTCATTCTCTTATATACTGAAAAGTACGAACTGACTTAAAGCACGAACATGAAGGAAAGGCTGAATTCGAAACATCTTGAATCGGATTCTCTCTTCTCAGAGAGCTTGAGAGTGAAATGAGTGGGCCGGCCAAAGAAGACCACTATGGAAGTGAAAGGGGAGGGCAAGAGCGGTTCGAAGGTCAATGAAATGGGGGAAGTTCCCTTGTCAAATAGGGACCGACCCATGTTCAATCACTGAAGTGTGGTTGAGTGAGATGATCCGCAACCAACAAATGATTTGTCATTGTCTCTAAATCACTGAATGAATTCGTTTTTTATTTATATATGAGAACTAGAGAGTTCACTAGCGCAGTCAAAGGAGTTGAATTTCTCGTGAACTTCTGCCGGTTGAATCAAATGTGTTTGTTCAGCTTATAGTACGCCTTCCTTCTTCTTTACTGAACCTATGGACTTCTTCCACTTAGCAGCTTCCGCACGATCCTCGGGAATGGTTGATCTTGGAATCGAGTCACGCCCGCTCCTGAAAAGGGGTCTGGAAAGGAAGAGAGCATTACGAATTGCCGATTTTTTTAGTTAGGTTTGAGTTAGGAGTTCTAGTTTTTCCCCGGAAGTGGCAGCAGTTTATTAAGTAGAGTCGGTTGCTGTTCTTGCTAGTGGCCAAGCCAGGAAAGCAAGGGGGAAGCTAATACACGGTGAACTGCTTTAGGAACTCATACCATACTAGTCAAAGGCTTAGCTTAATAGCCGAATTAGCCGAGACTACCCTGAAAAGTAAGCAAGGAGAAGAATGAATTACGTAGGATACTATACTGGCTACTTGAAGTCGGTCGTGAAAGATTGAAGCTTGCTTTGAAGGAAGAAAAGAGGGTGCTAGATTCTATGCCCTAGAAGAATAGAATATATGCAAAGAATAAGAATCTTTGCATTTTTGAATTGATAAGCGCAATAGCCATAGCCGTAGGGTCAATCCCCAGACCATAACCATAAATGGCGATGAGAGAAAAGCTATTTCTTTCTGCTAGCCTACTTCCCAAGGGTGGGAAGAATCCTGTTCACGACAACGACTCCGCTCTTTGTTGAGTGGGTAATTTCCTTTTCTTTAAAAGAATAGATTCTAGATTACTGGTCTTAGCGGAAGAGGAGCTCTTAGCGATCCCCCGCTTTTTTTTTTACTTCTTTCTCTCTTTCCTTGGAAAGAACAGTAGTTTATTAAGGCCTAGCTTTTGCTTTTATAGAATCGACTTTGAAAGTGGAAAATAGGTCTCTTCTTCAATGAAGGCAGAACTATTCACTAAGCCAACAGGTTAGCGAAGGAACTTTTTCCGGTCTTGCTGCTTTAAAGCGAACGAGTCTTCCTTATTCCTATGGTCATTAGAATAACCTATTCATCCTCTTGGCCACTCTGAACTCATAGGTAGCTGTGGTTCGGTTTACCTTCTTTCGCTTTGCCTTGGGTTCGGTGGTAGTAATAGTCCTTCTTTAGCTCGCTTCTTTGAAGAGGAATTGCCCTCCTGCCGCTCTTGGTGGTTGAGTTAGAGTCGGGGCAGGAGGATTCCACTTTCGCTTTCACGTCTGTCTTTACTTTAAGCTCTTATTCAAACGAGAATTGCTATAGTTGAGCCGAAACAGTCATTGCGAGGAAGACGGGAATTAGCAGTCGTTAGGCCTATTCAAGCCAGAACCCTAAAACTGTAAGCAGTAAGAAGGCCTAGAAAAAAATGACCTTTCCTTCCTAGCTTGAGAGCAATACTACCTGTAATAACTCAATGAACTTATCCTACTTAGGGAACAGGCTGGCATAAAGGCATTCCACCATGGGACCGAAAGAAGATTATGAAGATTTTCATTCATATCCCGATTTTCACGGGGATTCGACCTACTCTTAAGAGAATAGAATCATCCTTTTTTGGAGTCAAAGAAAGCAAAGCTTATGAATGAATTGTGTGCTCTGAGGAACCTATTTCCCGAACCATTTGCATCATTTACAGATTCTCTCTCGATCGAGGACCCTCTTTCCTAAAGGCCCAAAGTGCATCATTCAGTCTGGATCAACGTACTGCATTCCATTCCAAGTGAGACATCGCAATATAATAGATAGAAAAAAATGGGTAGTTCTATTCATTTAAGGTCTAAATTGATTAGAAAGAAGGGTACAGAAGCCAAGGACAGATGGCTAGTCTGAAGACATTGACCATCTGGAGCGAAGGACAGTTGGCGAAGTTAGTGAGAGAAAGCTTGAAAGATAGGATTTCATCGTGTGGATTAGTTGAAAAACGTAGAATAGAGATTTAAGAAGTCAAGTCCTTTGAGAGCAACTCATGTTCAGCCTTGTCGGAATAAGCGCAGCTAGCCCTCTTTCTATTGGAGGAAAAAACGCTATCTTCTTCTATTTTGAGTTTCTCACTGCTAGCAATCGTTAGATCATCTTCCTATTTGTCTTGGGTTCACCCTTTAAAGTCTTACGCATATCTAATTAGAATGATAGAAAAGGATTATCTGGCAAGTTGACTTGAACAATGTAGGCGTCTGATGTGGGATGTTTAACGAAGCGTTGCCATACAAAGTCAGTCTCTAAGCGTGGATTGAATGTTACCCAGATTGAAGAACCCTTTTTTCTCACAGTCGGTATGAATCTCTCCCAACTTTCTTCACTAACTGCTTGTGCTTCGGCATACCTCAAGACGTGTGCTTTCTGCACTCATCGAAAGGATCTCGGACGAGGGTCGTAGGAAGACATCCAATTACTATTCTGATTCTCACAGCGCGATCATGACAGGCATCGCAAATCGCTATCCTCACGAAAAAGAAAAGTAAAGACCTTCCAAAGTTCCCGAAAAAGGCTCCTTACTCCTTCTCTTGTGGCGCCCCTTCCTGACGAGGAAGATGCTAAAGACGGTTCGATAGACTCCTCGAGAGCCTGCCCGAAACAATCCCTTCGATCGACCATCCCTTGCTTGACGAGCAGCTCTTTCTATTCGCTTGACAAAGCCGCTGCTGCTCTTTCTTAATGCCTCACTGCCTGACCTTAGAGAAGACGAATTAGACTGCCTGATAGACTACTACTTCCTTTTCTTACCCGGCCAAAAAGCTATAGATTCCAAATAAGAGCACATCGACTAGGGCCCAACTATTTTTTTTTTTACTATTAGCAAGTGTCCTCGTAACTAATCTTATTCCGTTTCACTATTTATTAGTAGATGACCTTCCCTTCTATCAATGTGATAGGAAATCCTACTACCATCGGCAAATCATAGGAGCTAATCCTCACCCGGGGGGGGGGGTCCGTGGAATAGGCGTACATGGAATTAGGGGCCCGCCCCTAATTCACCGTCCCGTTCTTATGGGCAGACAGAAAGATCGGATTCGAAAACTGCCTCCTCAAGTGGGGTGCCCTTGGCGGCTAGGACACACGTTGGGTACTATTTGTGGAAAGTGATGCTTGGGATGAGCAAGTGCATTTGTTGGCTTTCGAGCAGTAGCGGCAGCGGGGCGGGAGAGTTGGTTATTCAATTGATCCTCTGATGTTGGCCCTTCTGCATCATCCAGCAAGGCTCGGAAGTCTGAGCTATTAAGGTGCGGTTGACGGATAAGAGGCCTTCGATATGTTAAGGGAGAGAGGGGAGAGTCATTCCAGAGTTGGGTGGGAATCGTTGATAGAAATTTGGATTTTCCCTGAGGTACGATAGCGTCTGAACGAAAGAAAGGGAATATGGAAAGTGAATGTGGTAAAGGATACCAAGAGTAGGTTCCCTGAATGATTTTTAGGCGTCTTTTCTTTGAACAAATAAATCTATAAAGAAAATTGGATGGATCTTCCACCTATGCTATGAGTGAATCTTATCATCACTGGCGAGTGGTATCGTATCACCGTCTTCGTCCTGAAAACATCTGCAGAGCTAAGCCAGTGTAGGCTTTGACACTACTTATATTCGCTACAAGTATTACACTCGCTTCGCTACACTCTTCTCTTATGCTTCGCGCTTCGCATAGGCTAAATAAGCCGCTCATCCCTGGCGAATCCTACCCACATAGGAATGCGGAACCATCGGGGAAAGGCAAAACATATTCAATCCCAGGAGAGAAGTCACTGGTTCGATAGGACCAGGGAGAGGACCCTGATCACCTTGCCAACGAATTCAAGGCCTTAGGAAAATCATCCTACAATGGACCATAGGGACTGAGAACGAAGAAGACATAAAAATAAGGTTAGGGGGGATAAAAAGAAAACCTCCTCCCATTCAAAGTCGTCTTCAAGTACCTTTTTTATTCTTTACCGAGTATGGATAGATCAACTATAGGTTCGAGTTTAGCCAAGATACGTACACGGCTAAGTGTATGAAAATCCAAGATAGAATCAGGGCTATCTAAAAGCTAGGAAGGAGAAGACCGGGTGATTGAATATGACTTGCTAACAGATCCTACTCTTCCTTAAGCGCTAGTTCTATTCACGATGGTTCAGTTTCGAGAGCAGCTAAAGTAGTTACCTAATAAGATAGATGAATATTCCACGATCTACGATTATCAAAATTTTCTTATAGAAGTCTAGTTCTTTCTTCTTTTATAAAAGGAAGTCTTGCTCTCCTTTCTTGCCGCTACTTGCGTTGCGAGCCAATCTTCAAACTGTTACGGAGAAGTCGTTTACTGATTAGCTGCTTGAACGTGGAAATATTTCGGCATATCTGCTCTTAGGTTAGTACGAGAACTCGACTCTACTCGTGCTATAGCCGAGGATGTACTTATACTACCCTAAAGAGGGATCAATTAATGGGGTGCATTTTTATTAAGGCAATTCTAGGCAAGACCTTGAATCACAGGGTTTGTTCCTGGCAACCCAGCATTCTTTATCTTGGCGTAGATTGGTGTGATGGGACGGATGCCGTGAAAAAGCTTTTTTCTTTGACCGGAATCGACAGGTGTGAACTCATCTAGGATGAGTCAAACATAGGGGGAAGGGCCTCCTGGCAATATCCGGCATACTAGTAATCAATTATTTGGCCTTTTGCGATCGAACAACCTATGAACAGTTGTAGCCTACATAACCTACCTACCCAGACCAAGGGAAGAAGGTATCAGATCACTGTAGTTCTAGACCCCTTTTTTTCAAATAAAGGAAGTGCCCGAAGAGGTTTAATCAATAGTAAGAAGATACCACCCAGGCACAGAATCCGAAATAACAATCAGGAATAGGACTAGGAGAATGAGGTCTAATTTAAGGAGTAAAGCAGTAATTGGGCTTAGTGCTCCGATTGCGCCTTAGGACTAGGACTGATAGGTAAATGCCCCTTACTCAACCAATGAAGGCGGGTAGGGCTTTTCTTTCTTTTGTTTAGGATTGGCAAGAGGATGGCTGCCTCGGCTTCAAAGCTGTTAGAGAATGCGCTCTTATCACTACAGGGACGCGAGAGAAATTCCTCGAAGGTAGTATTAAAGGGATGGGGCATTACCGGTGTTAGCGACGAAGGGATTGTTTGCAAGAGAAGGTTGCCCTGTTAAGATACGAACAGGGGGCATGCCACGCATAATAGTAAAAAAAGGGCAGAGAAGAGGATTGAGGGACAGAAGGAGCTGGAGGCCAACAAGGAATAGAAGAAGCTGTTCCACTCGTAGCTCTTCTTCTTTGTTTAAAGCTTCACTCACATTTCGGGAGCGGATGCTGCTCGAGCTAAAGATATGCCCCCAACTCTTGAACAGCTCTCACTTGCCTTGGCCGATAGCTTAGATGACCGACCGTTTAGGCATGGTTACCAATGATTTAACAGTAGGCCGGCCTCTTGTTTGGTGAGCCAACCGGCTTCACCCGAGGATGAAGGTAGTAGAACAAAGAGGAGCCGCATCTTTTCCTGGCCGGAGAGGAATCAAGGTCCATCTCATTAAGGCCGAACATTTAGTCTCGTTCCCGATAACAATAGGGAACATCTGGTCTTGTTTGGTTTTTCTTTCAAGGATTTTGTCTTTCTTGCAATTATGCGAACTTTGAATGCATCATTTCCTCCATTTCTAGGAACTTATCGCGGAATCTAGCTAGGCCCACTAGGACTCGGCGGGATTTCTGGTAAATAAAGCTCTCTCAGGGGTGGAAGCCAGCCCCCACTACTATATGTTAGAACTCTGCAGGATTCGACAATGGATTTGTCTTCCTCAGTCTCTTCGAACTTTTCCAATCCTGCTATTTTCCCCCAGTCTTCTGGAGTAATATGATCCCTGAGGGTCAATCCTTTCCCTTCCCCCCTTTGCCCTTTCAAATGAAAAATAACTACCAATGCAAAAAAATGAAATGAACAATTGCTACTTCTTTAATAAATTACAAATAAAATAAAGTATGTAAAAAAAAGAGCCAACCTAAAACTTAACTACCCCTTGCCCTCCCACTGAACCCTTCTTTCTAAAAAAAAGGAAGAGCGCACCAAAACGAAAAAGAATCCAGAAAAAACTCCGCAACTTACGCTCTCATTGCAGCGGCACCTGTTAAAGTGGCGGCAAGAAAGAAAAGACCAAAAAGAAGGTTTTTTTAATACCTCTGACGAACCGAACCAAGCAGTCTGATCATCCTTGCCCGTCCCCCCCTCTTCTGTCAACCGTTGAAAGAGCATAGCCCAGGAATGAACCATATCGATCCAAGGTTGCAAGGAAAGAAGAAAGGTAAACAAGACCATAGGAATCTTCTGATGAAGTCAATCAGAGAGGACGGTTAGGTTCTTTGTTGCCTCATCTGCTTAGCTTATAGAATCACACTGTTATACCTATAGATAGGCTCAAATCACACGGTTTATCACGATAGACATCAATGGTTGGACGATCAATACCATCGAACTATTCCATTCCACTGCTGAATGACGGAAACGGAAGCTTTTTCTTAATGATGGACTGATCCTGGGAGTTCAGACTGACGGTTAGATGGTTGTTCGCTTGTGTGCTTATTTTCCTTCCCCACTCAAAAACAAGTGTTACAGAATGTTCTTCAATTCAAATAGGTATGATCCCGTCCATCCTTCCAGAGCTAGGCACCCGCTTCAGAATGAGAATCTTCGACAGAGATCGTTCCTTCAGTTTAGCAATCAATTAGATCCATACTGACTTAGCTTGAAGCATGGCTTGCCGTTTCGAGGCTCTATGCTACTCTTGGGAACATTATTGATACATCGACTTTCAAGCATCTCGTAGTTGAGCGGTACTGCCATCAACAGTACCAAGATGGAAAGGGACTGCTGAACATGGATAGAACGAGAGTCGAACTCGCATGTCTCTCTTTTCCTGTTAGTTAGGAAATAAAGCCGATATAAACAGCTCCATATTAGCGAATTGCCTCTGACTACTCTTCCCAGGCTGGTCAAACTATAGGATTCCCATTCACTTAGTAAACTTATTGGACAGACGGGTCAACCACTTGACCGAGGAGAGTAAGGTTCGTCACCACAGTCCCGATAGAAGGTAGAGTTTAAAAACAAACCGAAGACAAAGCAACGAATGCAAGGAAGGACGGCTCGCTTTACAACCAGGGCGGGTCTCGCTGCCGGATCAATGCGCAGGACGCACGATCTACAATAGGGAGAGCCAACCAAGAACGAAAGAAAACCTGGAAACAAACCCGCGAGCGAATACCAAACAGAGTAAGAAGGAGGAAGGGCCGAAGGCGGCTTACTAAGCGAGAAGGCTCCAAGCAGCCTAATAACGCATTAGAAGGGAGCTTGCTGCTTTGCAACCTAAGCGGTATAGCTAAGCTTACTCATCAAGGGCCGATAGATAGAGCTGCTCTTGTTGCTAATGGAGAAAGATTGGAGTGAAGTTTAGTATGCTTTCTAAGATCAGAGGAGGAAAAGAATGAAGGTGTGGGCGGGAAGGAGGAGGCAAGGCCCCCTCAATGTGTATTCGACTACTCATTACGGAACCACCGATTGATCCGATTAGACTTCCCGCGGGGTAGCGCGGGGAACTTGCTGAATAAACTCCTTGGAATCGGAGGCCTGACTGAGGGTCAATCCTATGGTAACCCCAACCTAGGAATGCCTGTTTCACTTCCTTGACAGAGCCAACTGAGATGCTCTGTCTCGATGTTGACCTAACATGGATTGATTCTCAATTCTTAAGGGTCTCATCCTGATCTCGCAAAGGATCAGCAATAGCTGTGTGTACTCGAGGACTCTTAGGGAAAGAAAAGCACTTTTTTCTCTCAGCAGTTAGACCGGCTATGGGTGGGTTGGTTATATACTGCGCCTTCCTTCTTCGAACCTTTTGGTATGTATTGCCCCCTAACTATAGATCAGATCCACCGGACCAGAAACTCAATTCCGCACTGCTGCTGAGTCGTCGGACTTATCCACCTCAGGGATTCGTGGAATTTCCGTTTTTGAATTGCGTTGGGGGAAATCTACCAAAGCTAGGCAGATAGATAGACTCCTTTCCCGCTGCTAAGGGAGAGCAAGAAACTAAATCAAATGATTGTTTTTTTTCACCAGCGCCCTTTTTTTGCGGGTACTAAGAGTCCTCTCACTACCAACCAGCAGACATCATCATCTGGCTGGGTCTTGCCGGTATCAACAACGAGAAAGAAGAACCAAATGGAAACAGCAACTAACTATGGCTCTTGGCCCAGACAACGTCCTAGGCGTAGGGGAGATCAAAACAAGAAGTCACGCCTAGACGACGACGCCCGTCCTGGGCTGCAGTAAGTAGATCGAGAGGTCGTTCCGCCCCTTGTCCCCGAAGATGGGTAATATGTTCTCATACAATGTTGCTCCAACTTTTTTTCTAGAGGGCCTAGCTGGCGAGCGATCCCAGTCCGCGGCAGAGAACAAGACAGCAAGCGAGCGTACCTTTGTTCGCTTCTTTTCCACCAAGCACAGAAGTTTAAGGAGAACTGTAGGTCGGTGGCTACCTAAGGAAACTCCGATTCGATCCGCCCCCCGGCTGGGAGGCATCTACCTCATCCCGATCACAAGGAGAGGTTCACCATGATGGGGGGTCAGGTACTTTCATTCTTTGCGTTCCGGAAAGAATGAAATGCATAGGGGACCATCTTTTTTTTTGCGGCATGCTCTCTGATTTACGGATTCGCAGGGGGCCGAGGGCCAACCTTAGTTGACTGACAATGACAAAGGCTTGCGAAACAAAGTAGCGCCTTTGAAATGGAATCTTAATTAAGTAGTCTATCAGTGGTGCGAAGCAGCTTAGCCCCGGGGAGCTAAAGGTTATACCTTTGTAAGCGAACTGTGGTTCTTCTATGTAGGGTATTCCTCCTTTACTCTCTTAATTAACGTCGAGCTAAGTGACTTTGTGTAGCGTAGTAGAATGAAGGCTACGTACGCACCGACACTCTCTTATCCCTAAGCCTCTTCGCTAACTCGCTCGCCTACCAAAAATGAGTAGGCGAGGCTAGGCAAACTCAGCCGCTGACTTTGACTGTACTGTAGTAGACTTTCTAGCCTTTTATTTGATAACCCTTTCTCATGTTCTTTCATCCATCAAGTAGGCGAACCGTCAGGTCCTTAGTAACGTTGACAAAGAAGAAGAGCCGGTTCAAAAAAAAGAAAGCTAGAATTTCCAATAGTGAGACCAGCTTGACAAGCTACCTTTCCTCTTGATATGAGGTGCGAAGAGAAACATCTCTTTTTTATGACTTCCACTTATCGATCCCGGCCCGGAAAAGTGACCGACCCCTTTCTGAATGAAAGAAAGGGTTTATGAGCCCTAGCCCTGTAAGCCCACACCTGTGTAGAGTAGATCGTTCAACACCTGCGGCACAAACCCATTTTTGACCAATTGGTCCGTATATCATAGGCGACCGAACGGCCGCCCCCCGTCTTACTAGACCAACCTGCTATAATTATTCCATAAACACCTAGCGAAGATATGGCAAACAAATAAAGTAGCCCTATGTTCGGATCTGACAATACCATACCATAATCAAAAGGTACAACGGCCCAAGCGACCAGACTTAACATAAAAGTAGCCACTGGAGCCATTCTAAAAAGGGAGAAATTAGCACTACTTGGTGAAATAGGTTCTTTTATAATCAATTTCAAACCATCTGCTAGAGGTTGTAACAATCCGAACGATCCCACTACATCAGGACCCTTTCGACGTTGCACAAAAGCCATTACTTTACGTTCAGCTAGCACTAAAAAGGCTACTCCTAGTAGAAGTGGTAGAATTAAACAAAGTATTTCCGCTGGAACTGCTATGTACGTTTTCGATTTTCTATTCACTCATGATCGGGCCTGACCTGGTCGACCCGATCAAACTATTTCACTTATGATCTGGCCTGGTTGACCCAATCATGATATTGAAGGATGGGACCTTTTATCGAAAAACTCCGGATCCCGATAAGTTTTTAAGATGGTGCTCCTGTTACGTTACTTCGAATGGAATCCTCACTTGACTAAGCATAAGCGAAAACGCGGCTGAGAGTAAGCAATCCCCTTTGCTAGTGGTTGAGTCATGATCAGAAATATTGCGAAAGAAAGTGAAATGTACTATCGTCGTCCCAATTTGGGTAATCCACGATGTCTTCATTTTATGTATCCATCTTTACTCGTTTTCGGTGTATCGATAGTTCGTTGTACTACACTTTGAACTAACCTAGAGGCCGTGCTTAGGCGAAAATAGATATCAGTGAAGTAATCCCGGAACTCTATAAATCGTTAATAATTTATTCCATTTTGTTAAATATCGCGAATCTAGTGGAAAAGGGCCCCTCTAGAACATTCCTTTGAATGGAATTGTTCATTGGGTTCGACTTGTTGTTCTCCAAAATAGAAAGCTGTCTCTCATATGTTATTTTAAGGTGATTCATTCATAATATTTCTTATGTGCGGTTTCAAGATGCTCTAAAAGTTTCTTTTTGAATCGGCTTTTGAGCTCCATTATGTGGACTTCATCAATTTAGGAATTTGGGACTTGGCGGTAGTGGTCAATACTAACTGCACCGTCAAAATGCTCCCTTACCAAGTTAGCGTACTCGTCAGGGTTGAGTTGAGGGGTCAGCCCGTGCACTAATTGGGCTTCGAGGTTGGCTATACGCGAAAAAAGCTCGCTTTCTACTGAGGCCTGTTCTGTCCTAAACTGTTCCATAATGTTATTTGTTTCATAGGAAGATTCCAAAAGCACATTGATGCCGAAAGAATCTTCGGAACCGGTGGAGAGGCTATTCTGATTGAAGGCTAGACAAATAACATGACTGAGGTATGTAAATCAAACCTGTTAAATAGCTATATAATATTCTATATCTATAGAATACCAAAAGCCTGATAATGGATTCCAAAATAAGCCAAATAAGCTTTGTTGCTTTTTTTTTTGCGCGCTTTTCGCCTGCCTTCCCGACCACGGATAGGCTACGGGGCCTTGCACTTCGGCCCCATTGTGTGAATACCACATCAAGGTGACAGGATTCGAACCTATGGCCCTCTGTACCCAAAACAGATGCGCTGACCAGACTGCGCTACACCTCGTCTCCCCCTCAGAACATATGGATCTACCCGATCGATAAAGACTCGAACCGCAGCGCTCTCGCCCACCCCGCTTTGGGCACAGGGAGGCGAGAACAACCGCTTTTAGGAAATAAGCCTACAATTCTCTCTCTTGCACTTGCATTTTCTTTCGCTCTCGTTCTTCTTACATCTTTCCCTTTTGTCTTTCGAATTGTATCTGTGGCTACTGCTGTTTTGCCAGTCTGTCTGTCCCCAATAATGAACTCTCGCTGACCGCGCCCTATGGGGATCATCGAATCGATAGCAATAAGCCCTGTTTGAAGGGGTTCATATACAGAACGCCTGGAAATTCTACCCGGAGCAGGAGATTCAATTAAGCGAGATTCCGAAGCTACAATTTCGCCTCTCCCATCAATAGGTTTAGCCAGAGCATTTATAACACGACCCAAGTAAGCCTCGCTCACGGGTATCTGAGCAATTCTTCCTGTTGCTTTTACAAAACTTCCCTCTTGACCATAGCTCTAACTGAGTCAAATTCCACAATTTCTAAGAACGATATGCTTTTTTTGCATTTTCCACTGTGAAAGCTTCTCTCAATCCCTCCCTAGTCCTTTCTTTCCTGGGCACAGGCTTACCTGGTTGACCGCCCAGCCCACATTCATTCATTGTTCGTTCTGAGGTGGATTCGAACCACAGCAAGCGCAGCAAGGATTTGGAGTCCAACGCGCTAAACTAAAGAGGATTTTCAGTCCTCTGCTCTACCAGCCAGAACCTAGAAGGACACTGAACACCCGATTTGACACAGCTAGACTGGAAACACTGCTTGTCAAGAGCACAGACCCCAGTATAGAATACTTTTTGAGTATGTTGGTAAGGTCCGGTCATCCGCTTCTGTGCTTGCACTTCTGCGTAACTAGGGGTGCAAGTCCAGTACAGCGTACTTTCATAATGGAATCAAAAGCGTCGTCCGGATATACATGAAAAATGTCTATATACGAGATTTCTTACACAGAATGTTGTTCTTTCAACATGATTCCTCAACAATTGAGTCATTGTAACTGACTCTCCGTTCTCTCCGTTCCACTTTGGTTTTCGAGTAATAATTACCATGATGAATTTATCTTACTGCTTGGTTCCGCATTGGATTTAGCCAACTTTTGTTTAGAAAGTGGTGTCACGACCGTGGGGATCAAATGGATGGTTCAGGAAAGTCTAGTGAAGCGGCACGGTCTAATCATATAGATGACCATAGTGGTATGGTTCCATAGAAAACTACTGGAGGCCATTACCGCCACCGAAATGGTTTCCATGCTCCGTTGGATGATTTTCCGATATCGCAGTATCAAGCTAGAACGGTTTCAATTTGTAGGACGGGAAAGAAACCTCATCCTTTGGTGCACACTAACCGATGAAGCTCAACCCTCTCTCGAACTGAGCTATTTAAGCTTTTTAGAACAAAAAGTGCGAGTAGTTCAGTGAAAAAACGGTCAAGCTTTCTTCCATCCTTCCTAGCTCCTCGAGCTTGCACCCGTCTCGCGCATCACTGCTTACTTGTGATCTAGATCTGCATCCTGATAAGGTGCATCCCGTTAAATGATCTTATGTAAAACTTATCACCACAGATAATAAACAGGGCAGAGTTTTGAAAAGTACAACTCGATCTTTCACCTCAGCTTATGGTGGTTACTTTACCTATTTAGGAAGTATGGCCTATATGTCATCATACCTTGTCGGATCATAACCATCCTCATCTTGTCAAGTTTATATGGCTAAAACAGTAGGCGGGTGACCCTGACGATTGCACCAAGACTGGTATCAGAGTCCCTCGGTAATCTCAATCATAGAGGCCAAAGTTGCTAATGTATCTGCAAAACCTTGAAGAGCTATAGGAAGTAGCAAGGAATCCCACATGAACTGGAAGCTAGATAAGCACCATCGTGGGTTTTGCTTCCATCGAAGACTCCCAAAGGTGCTATGAAATAGGCGAATTGGTCCCCCTAAACGACGAGTTCCAAAATCCCACCGAGTTATATGCTGTCTGATTGCTCGTTATGCATGTGAGAGAGTAAGAAGAAAGTACCATAGCTATCCCCTCTTTGGTCCCTTTCTTCCTCCGAGCGAACCACAGAGCACACCACCAAGATGAATAAATTGATCTGAAGACCAGCTAGCAATGGACATCAGCGAAGCAGCGCCTATTGTCGTCCGTCGTTTTTCTACTCGCTGCTCACGTTTTAGCTTTCCCTCTCTCTTGTATTGCTATTTTGTCGGTCGATTGTCAGATTGAATTTGTTGTATATTGCATCTGTGTCTACATTGCCCCCGCTGAAAGGCTAGCTTAAAGCTCTAGTTCTACTACCGACCACCTCAAGTTATTTGAGCTTAATAATCATAACGACTCGAAATCACCCTTCTAAGCTCCTTTGCCCTTTTCATATGTGCCCGAATAGAGATTGGTTTACCACTTATGAACCTGTTAGTGCTGCTGGTTCTGTTTTGATGGGTGATAACTCACCATGTCAGATAGAAGGCAAAGGCTCTATTCGGATCAAGATGTTTGACGGCACAATCAGAACTTTAACGGATGTTCGATACATTCCGAAGATGAAGAGAAATCTTATCTCGCTAAGTGCCCTTGATGATAAGGGGTACAAGTATTCAGGTGGAGGTGGAGTCCTGAAGGTCACCAAAGGTTCTCTTGTTGTAATGAAGGGTGACATAAAGAAGGCCAACGGTCTTTATTATCTTCGAGGTACGACAATTTCAGGTAATGCCGCCCCTGTTGTTTCAAATGAATTATCTGATTGTGATGCTGCTAATCTTTTGCATATGCGTCTCGGGCATATGAGTGAACTTGGTTTGGCAGAATGAAACAAGAGAGGACTTCTTGATGGATATAGCACTGGCAAGCTGAAGTTCTGTGAGCATTGCATCTTTGGCAAGCACAAGAGGGTGAAGTTCAATACTTCGGTTCATACAACAGAAGGTATCTTGGATTATGTGCATTCTGATTTATGGGGACCATCATCTCCAAGGCCCACCGCAATCCAACCACCTTAGAAAGGGAGAATCAAACTTCCACAAACAACAGATCCAATTTGGAACAGCTCGACGCGGGTACTCTAATCTACTAAATTAATCCTAGAGAAAAGTGCGTGGTTCTCGCCAGGGCAAGTAGAAGTTTCTCTTTCTTGGAACAGAACTGACCTTAGGGGTGGTGGTAGCTGCCCGTCCCCCGAAATATCAAGTACTGTTTATCTGAGGTTAGGGCAATTGTGAGTCGAATCCCGTAGATAGGAAATTGCTTTCTTTGGGAAGATAAGCGTAGTACATTCAGAGGTTGTGGGGACCCCGGATTAGGTATCCGAGATACCCGTTATGTTTCCTGCAACAATCCCATGATCAGTCTGGTGTTGCACATAACTCGAATTGGTATCACAGAACACCCATACATACCGAATAAATTTACTTACTTGATTGAAGCCATAACTTCATCAGGTACTCGCAGCGGAAATCACCAAACAACGTGGAGCCCAAGTCACTTGCCCACCCTACAGGCAGCTGACTGGGAAGCGCCCTAGTTCGCATTGACGTCATCGATCTCTCGGTCTTCAGCATACTTCTTCTTGAACTCTGGACATGGGAATATCCAGGGACACAGCCATGAGTACATTTAAGTACTCGCAAACTACCACCGGAATGAGCATGCACTACTCTTTTATTGTTTAAATAAAACTTCGCTTGCTTTGAAAACTCTATATCCTTGTTGAAAAGAGAAGGATATACTTTTGTTTATTAGAACTTTGTTTTGAAATCTCTATATCTTTCTTGAAAAAGAAAGAAGGCTTTTTAGAACTTTTCCCCATGAACCGGTCTTTGTAATAAATCTCTTTTAAAACACTTTCCCGGAAAATCACCATTTTGTTTATTTCCCCAAACTCCTCCTTTTTCGACCATAACCCTTCATGGTCATTCAATCCCAACAACCTCATACCGCCCCTTTGGTATAGTTGCATAAAACATTTTCCACTTTTAAATCACAAAACTCTGCATTTCTCGACCATAGCCCGTCATGGTCAATCATTCTCCAGCAACCTCATACCAGCCCGTCGGTAGAGTTGCAGATACTACACATCTCCATTTTATTTTCAAATATCAAAACTTTGCAAAACTTGCACATGGTCAGAGGACAGCCTCCCAACTGTCCATATCCGAGGACTCGGCTATTCGAATAGTTTTAACCCTCTGCAGAGGTAGCACGCTTTTCCCACACCCATCCGGTAACTCATCGTGTCAGCCACGTCCCGCCATACAAGGTGTATGCGAAGTTGAGTCACCGACCATAGCCTGTCCTTTGCTCATGCTAGTATAGGATCCTTCCCATATGACACTTTCCATCGACACCCAGTCCAGTTTCCCGTCAGAAACCCTAAGTGTGAGGACTCATAGTTTTGTCCGGCGGTTTATGGTGGAACCTTCTATCCTCCCCACCAACTTGTGTGAGGACCCGGGTCAGGGGGTAGGTCCTCGGACCATCCCCTCATGCATAACGGAGTCATCTCCGTCGATGAGGTGTCCCATACTAATAAGAGCAAACTACATGACTACGCCTTTTCCCATATGTGGTAAATGTGGTCGCACAGGGTAAGATTGGTCGTCATAGTACAAAGACACAATGTGCATTTTTCATAAACATCACCATTCACCACTTCTCCATTTCCACACCGACATCTCGGTATTCCACAACTCATCAAAGTACTTTCAAAGGAGTTTTGAATAAACAATGTTTTTCCCATCCTATAGTTTGAAAAAGAATTTCCATCTAATATCTCCATATAGGGTGTCAAAATAATATACTTGTATTTTTAAAACAAAGGGTTTTCAAAATCATAGCTTTAGTGGCAAACACCACATAAATCACTGTTGCTCTTTATAAGTAAAACATGCGAACCAAAATAGATGTATATAAATGCAAGCTCAGAGGATAGCTTGCCTTGCTCGGCAAAGTGAACTTGGTCTTGATCTTCAGGTTCAACGAATTCCCCTTCCTCAATAACTCCGTTCCAAAGACCACTCCGGTAGTGTTTATATCTAGCGTCGCAAACAGGAGGGTAACACAACAATCACTAAGCAAATCAAACTACCAGTGGTATACAGACAAGTAACAAACCGTAAGCGTCAAACTAATCGTTCGAGTAACAACTAGGATCTACACTTACGAGGGTATTATATTTGATCAGTAATCTATCACCTACACACAAGCTAGGTCCATCGATCCCAAAACTATCTCGGGCAAAGAATAGCGACAAGCACCTCCCTTTGGACGGGAAATACTTCAGACAAAAGTTAGGTCACCAATTAGCCTCTATAAGTGGAACCATCACACCATGCTAGGGTATGATAAAGTGAAACACTAGGAACCTAGCAAAATTAGATTTGCTCCAAAAATCAATACAGATCAATTTATAAAATCCTTTTTAAATATGCCCTTTTGTTAGTTTATTTTAAACATCACTATTAAATAATTATCCCTGTTTGGAAACAAGGTGGAATATAAAAGGTTATCACTTGCTGAACATTTTAATAGGTCAAACATAATTTTTGGATCATTATTTTTTTAAGATATGAATTTTCCCAATTTGTTTTATATTCTGCCATTTTCTTTATTTTAATAAAACATTAAATAAACTAATTTATTTGGATAGGTGAATTACACCAAAAGACAGGCTTTATTTTTCTGATCATTTTGGTACCTTATTTGTAATTTTAGGACAAGTATTTAAAAAGATATGAATTTTTGAAGTTTAAACAATTTCTGTCTTTTCTTTTATATTCACAGAAACTTCAACCGAATCGTTTTGCACTCAGGGCTGGGCTAGCCACAGTCGCTGCCAGGTGGGGTCCAGGCCACGTAGGCAGCCACGTAAGCGCAAGGGGTCCACGGCTAGGTTTGACTGTGCGAGACCACGACCGAGGCGCGCGACGGCGGTGACCAGCGAGGACGGCGAGCACGCGCTCCACGGAGGAGCATGCGCGGGGATGGGCTGGCTGACGCATACGACGCGCACGGGTACGGCGAACCTTTCTGCGGCGGCGCCGCCACCTAACGGTCACCGGAGACGCCGGAATCGATGATGACTCTCGACGGCCGACGGCGAGCTACGACAACGCTACTACTACACGGCGAGCTAGAGCGAGATAAAGGGAAGGGAGATGTCCAGGAGGTGCGCCTGCTCACCCTCGATGCGTGGGTGCGATCCGTTGGTGCTGAGGTGGACGGGAACGGCGGCGGGCTTGCTCGAAGCGCGGCGGCCGGAGAGGAGGAAGACGCAGACGGGCTGCTCGATTCGCGGCTCCCTGCGGCGATTCCTTGGACCAGGGTGCAGAGGACGACGAGGCGGTGACGGCTGTGCGCTTCGATTTGCTCCGGGAGGTCTCAGACGACGGCGATGTGGCGGCGCTCTCGAGCTCGGCTTCGGCCATGGTGGGGAGCAGAGAGGGAGAGAGGGAGCAGGAGAGCAGAGGAGCGGGGGTGGTGCTCTTCTTATCCTCTTCGCAGAGGAGAGGAGAGAGGGAGCAGGAGAGCCACGTCGGGCGGGCAGGAGGAGCGGGAGAGAGGGGGGGGGGTCCGGGCGGCGACGCACGGGAGGACGACAACGGCAACGCTGCGCCACTGCTGCTACAGGAGACGATGACGTTTTTCCAGAAAACTCCCTGCCTGCTTTTTCTTCTTTTACACTTAGGTCCTTTTCCTGATTTCTTTTATTTCCTTTAAAACCAGTAGCTGTTCAGTGATTTAATTGAGGCACTTAAACATTTTCTAAAAATCTGAGAAAATTCATGTAGCCTCCCATATACATGTAGAAGCTCCACAAAAATTGGCTTTTGAAAATAAAATGTTTTGAACCACATTGGTTCATAGGGTTTGAATATGTCATTTTTGGTAAAACTAAATTAACATTTCTTTAATATTTTAAAACAAGTGATAAAATATTGTTTTGAACTTTTGGAACTTCCTTGGCAAATGTATTAGCTTTTGTATTTGTGTTTGTCAGAAACAAACACATTTGAATTGAACCAGAAGAATAAAATAGGATTTCATAGTTTAAATAAAATTAAGTGGTAATTATATAATTTTGAGAAGGGAGGGTTATGAGAAGGAGATGGTCATCTTCTTACCTCATCCATGGAATTAATTTCATAAAGAAAATATTTGCTTGAGAGAAATAGAGAGTGAGGTAGGTAAATTAATATATTAAGATCATTTCTTTAACTCATGATCTTAATTTCTATTTGTTGAATACTTGGAGGAGTTTGT
This sequence comes from Poa pratensis, assembly GCA_947311845.1. NCBI lineage: Eukaryota > Viridiplantae > Streptophyta > Magnoliopsida > Poales > Poaceae > Poa > Poa pratensis. The sequence goes on along the minus strand of CAMZMU010000041.1, from coordinate 2,248,283 downwards.
TTTAAATTTAAGTCACATTCCAAATTTGTGACCAGTGGGTTTCCAACTTAACACTCAAATATTTTGGTGTAATTAATCACCCAAACAAACAATAAAACAATAATTAACAATCAATACAATCATAATCCAATAAGCAGACAATCACAACAAGATCAACACCACAACCAAGTCCACACAATTCAAACCACAAGAATTAATCACACCACCATATACAGGATTAACAATACTATCACATAAATATGATCACACTTAATTATGACAAGATGATGTTTAAAGAATATCTCAACTCATAACTTAATAGTTTTCAAAAGATTTGATAAAGAGAAATATGTGGGGTAATATATTTCCCACAAGTGTTATTTTAAAATGGAGTGGAAATAAGAGTGTATAAAATGGGAGTTGCATACACATGCAAAATATCAAGGTTGAAATATAGATAGGAGATAACATATAGATCTCCACATTTTTGGGAACACATAGTTCTGGAAATACTTTTACTTTCTCAAATACTGGGTATTAGTTTTGGGGTGTTGCTAAACCAAGTATCATTGAAATGGAGTTGGCCAAAATAAGAATGGAAAAGATACATGGAATATTTTCTTGTCATAACATGATCACCAAAGTTAAATATATTTTTATATTGGTTGGGTCTTATATTTACTAGTCAAAACAATTTAAACAACAAGTCACACTAGGTTCAACATAGCAATGGGATGGAAAATACAATCATCAGTGAAACATTTCAAAAAGTTTTTGTTGGTTCTGAATTTTGGGTCTTGTGAAACTAAGTTTTTCTTAGTTTCTAAATTTGGGATGTGACAGCTCTTCCCCCCTTAAAAATAAATCTCGTCCTCGAGATTTGCCCGGTGGTAACAGGGGAGTACGAGGGCACGGGTTTTGGGCTGATTAAACTTCCGAGGTCGTTGCTTCTTCAGTGTGGTCGCCATTTGAGATCTTGACAAATTGATGTTGCGAGGCTTTCTTTGTCGACGATCTTCTGTGCTGAGTTCAGATCCTTGATGATGGGGTTGTCTTGACGATTGACTCGGATGGACAGTCTTGGTTGGTTGCTTCCAGATACTACAAGGCTAAGGCGCAAGGATCTAATCATTACTATGTTCCTGTATACCTATTGCAGGTCTTCCCCCCTAAAAAGGGGTTTTAAAGGTTCATCCTGAAGGTTGCAGCTGGAGTTGACTTGGAGGCATCATTCTTCTTGAGTAGCCTGACGATCGTCGTCTTGGTGTCACTCCTTGGTGCTTGGAGTTGGTGCAGATATCACTTCCTGATATTTTCTCCTTACGAGGGTCGCAGATAGGGACGCGTTGTTCTCAAGATGCGTCAAGTCTGAGCACTCGACTCTCTCCGGTTTCTAGTTAGTAGAGGGATGTTATAAACTTCTAAGGGCGTCTGAACTTGCTTGGTGGTTGATGTTGCCAACATCAGGTGCTTCTGTTATTTGATTCTTCTCAGTGACTTCTGGTAGATCTTCTTCACGCTTTTCTTCCCCCGGCTTGGCGGGAAAAAGGGCTGGTCCTGGAAGTTTTCTCTGGTTTTGGGTCTTCACGAAGATTCGCAGGTGTCTTCACCAGTAAGTTAGAGTGCACCAGAATAGTTAGGATTTCCGGGAAAACTTTCTAGTTGAGGGGCTTAAGTTAGTTGTCAAGGGAGTAGGGGTGCTATACTCTGAACATCAAACTTTTTATACCTAAAATCCAAAACAACCCACTTTACACAGGCCTCTAATTCTCGAATCTTCAAAATACCATTCCAACATCTCTGGTAAGGCTACTAATATCAACTAGTTAACTGAATCATGACTTTTGCCCAAGCAAAAATTATTAACCCACCATCATCTTCTTCGGGCATAAACTCTTTATCATATTATAGTTCAATCTATCGGATACCCATCGAACCTTTCAGGCTCAGTCTTCCCATTACATCTTGTCACAAAACTCATAGTAGTCCTCCAATTATTTCTTGATTAATTTATTCCCCAGATAGGCATATCTCAAATTATCTGACTCCTTCAGGTTGCCATCTTCCCACGATCATATCATCAAAGATAAATAAAGCATCCAACAATCATGTGATCATCCCATCAAGAATTTGACCCACTTTCTAACCAAATTCAGATTTCATCTCGACACTTTCGGGCCTTGATCTCTTAATCAAATATAAACGATCTTTCTAAGAATAATCCAAACAGAGCATGACAAGCTCTGAAAACTACTGTCACCTAGAATGTCTTGCGACTAGACCAAGTCATATTGATTCCTAGAATCCGATAAAAATTCACTTATCCTCCACCAATTATTTCTTGCATACAACGATCTATTCATTTGCTAACTCATTTTTTTTTTTACCACTTCCTATAATTCCATAAGAATTTAGTACAAGGTCACTTGCGCTAGGGATCACCCTAAACATTCCAACACCGGAGTATCCTTCTTAATTTACTTGCTTCTAACCAATCCAACATCATTTTATCAGCAAGTGCTTCCTAAAAATCCAATAACTTTCACTTTTATTTCTAAACCTTAGATCAAGGGTCACGTCTTCTAGCTCTAGATAACCACCAGTGGTTGGGAACCACAACTGGTTAGCCCCAGAGTATTAATCAAATATATCATCTACCCAAACCCAATTAATTTATCGATCCACTCCAAGTTTTCACTCCTATTCTAAACCTCAAATGTTTGACATTACCACATTATCCAACAAATTTTGATTTCATCATGATCCTTTTGAGTAATAAACTCATAGTTCAACACTCTTATATCCTCCTAAAGTCTCTTTTGTACCAACTAGCTTTAAGTCGTCCTATGGCACCTCTTTCCTTTGTCTAGAAAAGGCAGTTAGTAATTTTGCAAAAATTGGTTAGATGAGAAACTAAAGTTAGATAAATTATGTTAGTTATCTTAGTTTTCATATTCTTTTGTTAGTCCGACGGGATACGACTAGTGTCATCCAACGTCGGGTCTTGAATCTTCATCTTTCTCGATGGCTGGATGTGGTTGCCCAAAACGACGTATGAAGACTGCTATCCGTTTTGCAGAAGGTCGCGGAGTCCTGGGGTAGAGAGTATTCCATACCTTGCTCCTCCTACTAGGAGAAAATTTTCTGAAGTGTTTTCTAAGTCGGACTTTTGAGAGGGTACCAAAGGTACATCTATGGCCAACAAGGCAAAAAGGTTTTTGCAAATATTCAAAAATAAAGCAACAGATAAGAATGTGGTTACTCTGGGTTCCCGACAAGACGGGTTTTGTGAAACACACCAGGAAAACAACACACATAAATGCAACACACAAGCAAGAATCAATCAAGGCAATTTTAGCACCAACAGGCGTTTAATACCGTGGAAGATGGGTTTTGCTCAAGTAAAACGAGCTTATCCTATCGATCCTATGGGTCTTTGTATCTCGAGGATTTTCTTCACCTTGTCTCAGTGGAAAACTTTGGCGGTGAAATTACTGCGATTTCGGAAGGTTGCACTGATCATCGGTCTTCGCATATAAATCGCCTTGCTGTTGAAGTCTTCGGGTTGCTAAGTACCCAGGTCTGGTTTAGGGTGTCGTCAAGTATGTAAGTTTGAATGGAGGTAAGACAACAGATGGAAACTTTTGATAAACCTTTAGACAAGAGATAAGGTTTAGAATAATTCGAGAAGGTGAAAAGAGTGGAAGCTACCTTAGGCTTCCTTAGATATAAGTAATTTTAGGTAGTAATATTTTTCTTTCCAAATAATTCTCTCATATGGGCCTTGGTGAAACAGGGCTGTTGAAGTCTTCATTTTATCTCCTTAGTCTTCAGCTGGAATACTTGGGATTGTCGAGGTAGTAACTGAGTGGAATTGTCGATATTGAGTTGAGGTCTTCGAGGTTTCTTGCTTTATTGATACGACAATCTTGGTATTTGCAGATCAATCACCTTGATGCTGAATGTTGAATATTTGAGATGGAGGCTTTTTCTTGTACATGCTAGCTAATCAGGTCTCACTTGGGTTCATCGTCAAGTATTTTGAACGGGTAAGAGAGAGTAGAGAAATCCTTGGAAAATCTTAAAATAGAGGGATGAGACTCAGAAATATTTGAGAAGATACGAAGAGTGGAAGTTATTTTGGACTTCCTTGGAAAATATATTTTTGGTATAAATAGATTTTTAATCAAATATTTCTTTACTAACTAACGTCCATGCTAACTAAGGTCTGTTACAGTCAGGATGGCTCTGATACCAAGTCTGTGGGGACCCCGGATTAGGTATCCGAGATACCCGTTATGTTTCCTGCAACAATCCCATGATCAGTCTGGTGTTGCACATAACTCGAATTGGTATCACAGAACACCCATACATACCGAATAAATTTACTTACTTGATTGAAGCCATAACTTCATCAGGTACTCGCAGCGGAAATCACCAAACAACGTGGAGCCCAAGTCACTTGCCCACCCTACAGGCAGCTGACTGGGAAGCGCCCTAGTTCGCATTGACGTCATCGATCTCTCGGTCTTCAGCATACTTCTTCTTGAACTGTGGACATGGGAATATCCAGGGACACAGCCATGAGTACATTTAAGTACTCGCAAACTACCACCGGAATGAGCATGCACTACTCTTTTATTGTTTAAATAAAACTTCGCTTGCTTTGAAAACTCTATATCCTTGTTGAAAAGAGAAGGATATACTTTTGTTTATTAGAACTTTGTTTTGAAATCTCTATATCTTTCTTGAAAAAGAAAAGAAGGCTTTTTAGAACTTTTCCCCATGAACCGGTCTTTGTAATAAATCTCTTTTAAAACACTTTCCCGGAAAATCACCATTTTGTTTATTTCCCCAAACTCCTCCTTTTTCGACCATAACCCTTCATGGTCATTCAATCCCAACAACCTCATACCGCCCCTTTGGTATAGTTGCATAAAACATTTTCCACTTTTAAATCACAAAACTCTGCATTTCTCGACCATAGCCCGTCATGGTCAATCATTCTCCAGCAACCTCATACCAGCCCGTCGGTAGAGTTGCAGATACTACACATCTCCATTTTATTTTCAAATATCAAAACTTTGCAAAACTTGCACATGGTCAGAGGACAGCCTCCCAACTGTCCATATCCGAGGACTCGGCTATTCGAATAGTTTTAACCCTCTGCAGAGGTAGCACGCTTTTCCCACACCCATCCGGTAACTCATCGTGTCAGCCACGTCCCGCCATACAAGGTGTATGCGAAGTTGAGTCACCGACCATAGCCTGTCCTTTGCTCATGCTAGTATAGGATCCTTCCCATATGACACTTTCCATCGACACCCAGTCCAGTTTCCCGTCAGAAACCCTAAGTGTGAGGACTCATAGTTTTGTCCGGCGGTTTATGGTGGAACCTTCTATCCTCCCCACCAACTTGTGTGAGGACCCGGGTCAGGGGGTAGGTCCTCGGACCATCCCCTCATGCATAACGGAGTCATCTCCGTCGATGAGGTGTCCCATACTAATAAGAGCAAACTACATGACTACGCCTTTTCCCATATGTGGTAAATGTGGTCGCACAGGGTAAGATTGGTCGTCATAGTACAAAGACACAATGTGCATTTTTCATAAACATCACCATTCACCACTTCTCCATTTCCACACCGACATCTCGGTATTCCACAACTCATCAAAGTACTTTCAAAGGAGTTTTGAATAAACAATGTTTTTCCCATCCTATAGTTTGAAAAAGAATTTCCATCTAATATCTCCATATAGGGTGTCAAAATAATATACTTGTATTTTTAAAACAAAGGGTTTTCAAAATCATAGCTTTAGTGGCAAACACCACATAAATCACTGTTGCTCTTTATAAGTAAAACATGCGAACCAAAATAGATGTATATAAATGCAAGCTCAGAGGATAGCTTGCCTTGCTCGGCAAAGTGAACTTGGTCTTGATCTTCAGGTTCAACGAATTCCCCTTCCTCAATAACTCCGTTCCAAAGACCACTCCGGTAGTGTTTATATCTAGCGTCGCAAACAGGAGGGTAACACAACAATCACTAAGCAAATCAAACTACCAGTGGTATACAGACAAGTAACAAACCGTAAGCGTCAAACTAATCGTTCGAGTAACAACTAGGATCTACACTTACGAGGGTATTATATTTGATCAGTAATCTATCACCTACACACAAGCTAGGTCCATCGATCCCAAAACTATCTCGGGCAAAGAATAGCGACAAGCACCTCCCTTTGGACGGGAAATACTTCAGACAAAAGTTAGGTCACCAATTAGCCTCTATAAGTGGAACCATCACACCATGCTAGGGTATGATAAAGTGAAACACTAGGAACCTAGCAAAATTAGATTTGCTCCAAAAATCAATACAGATCAATTTATAAAATCCTTTTTAAATATGCCCTTTTGTTAGTTTATTTTAAACATCACTATTAAATAATTATCCCTGTTTGGAAACAAGGTGGAATATAAAAGGTTATCACTTGCTGAACATTTTAATAGGTCAAACATAATTTTTGGATCATTATTTTTTTAAGATATGAATTTTCCCAATTTGTTTTATATTCTGCCATTTTCTTTATTTTAATAAAACATTAAATAAACTAATTTATTTGGATAGGTGAATTACACCAAAAGACAGGCTTTATTTTTCTGATCATTTTGGTACCTTATTTGTAATTTTAGGACAAGTATTTAAAAAGATATGAATTTTTGAAGTTTAAACAATTTCTGTCTTTTCTTTTATATTCACAGAAACTTCAACCGAATCGTTTTGCACTCAGGGCTGGGCTAGCCACAGTCGCTGCCAGGTGGGGTCCAGGCCACGTAGGCAGCCACGTAAGCGCAAGGGGTCCACGGCTAGGTTTGACTGTGCGAGACCACGACCGAGGCGCGCGACGGCGGTGACCAGCGAGGACGGCGAGCACGCGCTCCACGGAGGAGCATGCGCGGGGATGGGCTGGCTGACGCATACGACGCGCACGGGTACGGCGAACCTTTCTGCGGCGGCGCCGCCACCTAACGGTCACCGGAGACGCCGGAATCGATGATGACTCTCGACGGCCGACGGCGAGCTACGACAACGCTACTACTACACGGCGAGCTAGAGCGAGATAAAGGGAAGGGAGATGTCCAGGAGGTGCGCCTGCTCACCCTCGATGCGTGGGTGCGATCCGTTGGTGCTGAGGTGGACGGGAACGGCGGCGGGCTTGCTCGAAGCGCGGCGGCCGGAGAGGAGGAAGACGCAGACGGGCTGCTCGATTCGCGGCTCCCTGCGGCGATTCCTTGGACCAGGGTGCAGAGGACGACGAGGCGGTGACGGCTGTGCGCTTCGATTTGCTCCGGGAGGTCTCAGACGACGGCGATGTGGCGGCGCTCTCGAGCTCGGCTTCGGCCATGGTGGGGAGCAGAGAGGGAGAGAGGGAGCAGGAGAGCAGAGGAGCGGGGGTGGTGCTCTTCTTATCCTCTTCGCAGAGGAGAGGAGAGAGGGAGCAGGAGAGCCACGTCGGGCGGGCAGGAGGAGCGGGAGAGAGGGGGGGGGTCCGGGCGGCGACGCACGGGAGGACGACAACGGCAACGCTGCGCCACTGCTGCTACAGGAGACGATGACGTTTTTCCAGAAAACTCCCTGCCTGCTTTTTCTTCTTTTACACTTAGGTCCTTTTCCTGATTTCTTTTATTTCCTTTAAAACCAGTAGCTGTTCAGTGATTTAATTGAGGCACTTAAACATTTTCTAAAAATCTGAGAAAATTCATGTAGCCTCCCATATACATGTAGAAGCTCCACAAAAATTGGCTTTTGAAAATAAAATGTTTTGAACCACATTGGTTCATAGGGTTTGAATATGTCATTTTTGGTAAAACTAAATTAACATTTCTTTAATATTTTAAAACAAGTGATAAAATATTGTTTTGAACTTTTGGAACTTCCTTGGCAAATGTATTAGCTTTTGTATTTGTGTTTGTCAGAAACAAACACATTTGAATTGAACCAGAAGAATAAAATAGGATTTCATAGTTTAAATAAAATTAAGTGGTAATTATATAATTTTGAGAAGGGAGGGTTATGAGAAGGAGATGGTCATCTTCTTACCTCATCCATGGAATTAATTTCATAAAGAAAATATTTGCTTGAGAGAAATAGAGAGTGAGGTAGGTAAATTAATATATTAAGATCATTTCTTTAACTCATGATCTTAATTTCTATTTGTTGAATACTTGGAGGAGTTTGTTTTAAATTTAAGTCACATTCCAAATTTGTGACCAGTGGGTTTCCAACTTAACACTCAAATATTTTGGTGTAATTAATCACCCAAACAAACAATAAAACAATAATTAACAATCAATACAATCATAATCCAATAAGCAGACAATCACAACAAGATCAACACCACAACCAAGTCCACACAATTCAAACCACAAGAATTAATCACACCACCATATACAGGATTAACAATACTATCACATAAATATGATCACACTTAATTATGACAAGATGATGTTTAAAGAATATCTCAACTCATAACTTAATAGTTTTCAAAAGATTTGATAAAGAGAAATATGTGGGGTAATATATTTCCCACAAGTGTTATTTTAAAATGGAGTGGAAATAAGAGTGTATAAAATGGGAGTTGCATACACATGCAAAATATCAAGGTTGAAATATAGATAGGAGATAACATATAGATCTCCACATTTTTGGGAACACATAGTTCTGGAAATACTTTTACTTTCTCAAATACTGGGTATTAGTTTTGGGGTGTTGCTAAACCAAGTATCATTGAAATGGAGTTGGCCAAAATAAGAATGGAAAAGATACATGGAATATTTTCTTGTCATAACATGATCACCAAAGTTAAATATATTTTTATATTGGTTGGGTCTTATATTTACTAGTCAAAACAATTTAAACAACAAGTCACACTAGGTTCAACATAGCAATGGGATGGAAAATACAATCATCAGTGAAACATTTCAAAAAGTTTTTGTTGGTTCTGAATTTTGGGTCTTGTGAAACTAAGTTTTTCTTAGTTTCTAAATTTGGGATGTGACAGAGGTCCCCACTATATCAATTTAGCTGCCCCGAGCGCTCAATGGCATACTCAGGGGTGGGAAATTGGGAAGAAATCATCCGTTCCGTCACCGGACATAGAACTTTTTTCCTCAAGTGGATACTTAAACGCGTTAGCTACAGCAGCAGGATAGGATGCACTTTCTTTTCATCATTTCGTGCGTTCAAGGCACAGAAGGCATGGTCCACCAGAGCGAGTCTCTTTGGGAAGATACCGAGCCAGTGAATTAACATACTGAGAGTTCAAAGGCCTGGCACTCGAGTCAACAGTTAGAAATAGTTCCTTCGACCCTGAAACCCGGGGAAGAAACCTTAGGTAATGATTGGCTTCTAGCGATGAATAAAATAGGTACTTAACACCGCGGTCTGACTTCCTATGAGTCAAGGTACGTAATTCCAGACTGTTATTGAAGTCGTAAACATCCGGAGGAATAGAATCTTCAAATCATTAGGGAAGGAATATAGTGGTAGTCCCTTTGGCGCCAAGAAACAGAGGAATAGGTTTCGTTGAGATCAGCATTCCTGAATTGAGTAAAGTACGTGTATGACCCAGAGAAGTGAAGGTGTTTGCCAGACCAGATTTGACTTGGTGCTGTCTCATCCGAAAAGTATGCTTGTTTCAATCTAATCTCAAAACACAATTGTGTTGGTCTTCAGCTGCCAATGAATATGGGTATTCCTGGCTCAAGGAGCAGAAAGTCTCTAGTTTTCTCGCACGAGTAGATCATCTTGTTTCCCTAGCCAGAAAAGTATGATTCAACTGAATATCCAGGGCTATGGTCTCTAATGGATGGTACCTCGCTCAATTGAAGCTTATGGGAAAGCTGGAGTCATTGTCATATCATTTCCATTTCCACAAGCGCTGTTTGCTTGTCAGGTATGCCGATTCCTTCGAGAGAAAGTAAGCAGCTGGCACGAGTCGGCCATTAAGAAGCCCTGATGAAAGTAGTGGCTTAAAGAAAGATCCTTCCTATCCTACCCTATTTGAAGAAGAGAGCATGTGCAACACCAACAAGAAATGTGAAAAATGGTCAATGTACCACTAAGGGGAGAGCAAACATCTCAATCGCGAGAGAAGCAAAAGGTAGAAAAACAGCTGTCCCGTGCAACGGCACGGACTCGTTAACGATATTGTCCCTCTAATCCGTCAATATCCGCATTAGAAGGTCGGTTGACTCCTTTAAGAAGGTCCTATACCATTAGCCAGGAGTGAAACGAGGATTTCTGTATTGGAAACATGGGTATCCATCTTATCTCAGTACTGGTTGGTATCTGGTCTACGGAGAAGTTTCCACTTCCCTTCGGTACATCGATTTGCATTGGGCATTCATTTCTCGACCAGATCAGAATCGAGGGCTGAGCTACGCAAGCCGGAGAGCTATTCAATCTTTTATACAGAAGATGTTGTAACTTAACTGCACCCTTCCTCTTCTGCCGATCTTTACAACGCTATGCACATCTCCTTCTTAGTTTTGAAAAAGAAAAGGGCCTCTTTCCTTTTCCCAATACTTGACCAAGATTTCTGTTCAGTTCAGTTCCAGATTAGGAAGCGATAGATGTTCCATTGGCCGAGAAGGAAACCAGTAAGCAGATTGAAGAGATAGATTGAATAACAGGCAGATTCCCCTCGTAACAGGCATATAAATAAGTCCCATTAAATTGATTGATAGACTACGCATCGATGGTGTCGAGTCAATCCTTGTAAGCTAAATACTACACAACTGGATGCGCTCTATATCATAAGTTTGAGTATGCCCTCGATACGATAGATTCTACTCAAGGGGCTCGATTCGTTAATTAAAACAGACCTATCCCTTATCTAAGGGAATTTTCCAGGACTTCAATGAAAGTTGGCAAACAATCTAATAAGAACTTGGGAATAAGGGGATGAATTGGTTACTTGGCAGCTTGACTTGCTCTCTTGATCAAACAACCAAAGCTAATTCCTTTATTTTCTGATTGGAATTCAAGTTGGACTAGATCGTTGTTATTGTCCGCAAGGGATGGCCGTGAAAGAAGGAAAACTACTAGGCTTCGGATTCAGGAAGAGTCTACTACTCACTTGCCAAACTGCCTATTCATATGCCCTTTCCTAAACCACTTTGCTAGTTCTATACACCTGCCAGGATGCTTCTATTGCTTGTTACGTATTTGATACTGCTCACTATAATGGAATAGCTTTGTACTCAGTACATGATTGCTTTATAGCACCTGTAGCTTATGCAAACAAATTCCCTCAGAGTGGCAGCTTTTCAATGTCTAGCTAATCCACTGCATCTTATAAATTGTATAGTTATTCATAACCTCTTCCTTCGAGCTCCTATGGAAGACCTTGGCCGCACGCGCCTTAGGCGATTTCGATTTTCTTTAGTTTATAATTAGTCTTTAATTTAGGCCGCAGGTTTCTACAAATTAGGTTAGGCCAAGATATTTGAACTTGTGCAAACCAACCAGTTCTCCCATTTTTTCCCTGTGGATCGACACCCGAAGTACTACACGATAGGTCATGCTTTGCCTTTTGCAGATGCTAGTACAGTCCTATTTCAATCAAAAAGTAGAGTCCTATTTTCAAGTACAGACCACCGCTTTCTTTTTCTTTGGACTGAAGACCCGCCTGAGTTGATAGTGCTGACTTCCCACCCGAGACTGACTTGCTTACCTCTGCACCAACAGCTTAAATAGTCGAATTTAACACTCCATTCTTCTATAGATAGCCTAGAATCGGAACTCGAATATGTGCCCGACTTACCTATTTCCAAGACAGTTACTCAACTTCCATCGCCGCTTGTACTTCTTTTCCCAAGCCATCCGTTGGTGGAGACAGCATTGGGTGCTTTAGCCTGGCAGACAGACTTACATGAGTTTACCTCTGCCTTTCCATAGAAAGAAATTCTTACTTCAATGAGTGAGTAGCGCTTAGTTGAACTGGATTTTGAACACATACTTGTTTACCTCCTTCTTGACCTGGACCTGTCAGTTACTATAACGAAGGAAATCTTCAATGAGTAGAGCTAAAGGAAATACATATTTACAAGTAGTAATTCAACAATTAGAACGTTTGGCAAGACTGCTTTGCCTGGATGGGATGTGCGAGACTGGAGTAGGGTTACAGGACGGGTCTCCGAGTTTCACTACTATTGCTGGATTCTAGTTTAGAGATTTCTCCGAAGGGATCTATTCCGGGGAATGACTTGTGCCCTAAAGGATGGATCAAGCATTATTGAAGGAATAGCTCGCTTCCCCCGGGGGAGAGTATAGATGAATGCCTTAAGCAAGGGCGTCTAAGCGTGCATGTACACTGTTTTTCATGCCACAACACATCGGTGAAACCGGAGAGAGCTGAAGAGAAGGGAAACCCCAGAGGCATTGACCATTTGGTACAGCCGCTAATTCGGCATTTGGTACTGTCACCATTTCTCGAAAGGGAAAAAACATACTTAACAATTCGATTGGCAGGACCAAGGGATAGATCGATTGCAATATAAGTATCATACAAATAGAAATAGACATGAGTACATGAATAAGGAAACGCAAAAGACACAGAGTAGGGCTAGTCAGAAGCGTCAATGCAGACGCCAATGGGTAATCAGATCCATTCCACTCCACTTCTTCAGATAGCAGTCGATCCTGGATCGTCCTCGCTTCCAAACTCCGTAAATGAATGAAACTCCTTCCCCGGTCCATTGCTCGGGTGTGATACAAATACTTCTTTGAAGTTGTAGGATGCGGGTCATCGATCTTCCTATCGGTCCAGAGGTTATGCGCCAGCTTGGGAAAGAAAAAGTAAGATTTGTTTGTCATATCACGATCGGAACTCACATGTAACTCTTCTTCTTGAGTAGGGGGAAAAGGACACCTATCACGCGGTCATGCCTTGAACGCAGTAAATCAATTAATAAGCTTCGAATAATAGCTACGCGAGTCTCCAATAGCGTCTTAAGCGTTGGTTTTCTTTGCTGGCATCGTAATGGATTGGTGGTTTCAAGAAGCTAGGGAGTAGTACGCAGATTTGAATCCTTTTTTCCCCGCCCGATCTTTTTTTCGATCGACAAGGACGGCAAGAGGTTCTTTTCCCTAGTTCCTATATATCTAAAGCCTTACCGAGATGTCACGCAAGAACAAGAAGAAAGAGCCCGCCCCTGTTCTGTGGCGGATAGGCTGAGATGGAATTAGAGGGAGGAATGAACTTGAACTTTTCACCTTCCCCCTTCCTGACCTTAGTAAATAGAAAGGCTAGGAATCAGTCTTCTCCTATGCCTACACTACTACAACCAAAGACCTACTTGAACGACAACAGATGCGGATGAACTCGCTTAGCTGCTCGCTCGGTGAAAGGCTTTCCTGGAAGAAAGTTGAAGACGAGGAACGTATCTCTCATCTTCCTTCTCACCTGGCAGAGGACGGGGATGAACTCCAAGGCCACAGGTCTGGAAAAAGAGCTAACTTTCTGATTACTGCAAAAAAGAAATCAAACCAGTTGGGTGATTCTTTAAAGAGCCTAAATCGAATCTGTACTATTGGTACAGAGCCATAAAGAATGGTCGTAACCATAGATCCATCATCTTCGAGGAGGAGGAAACATAAGTCCAATACGCGTTATGGAAGACTAGGGATTGCTAATCCGTCCACGCGGGAAGCCTTCTCCCTCTCAGGCTCAAGAGTCAAGATAGCCCGCCCTAAACAAGAAGCTGCTTATTCTTTCAAGGATAAAGCTAACCAAAACAAGCTACGGATTGAGCGTACACACTTGGTAATTATTTCCTGCTACATCTGATGAATTCCACAAGTAAAGAAACAAGAGAAGCTAGCTAATAGTCCCTCTTCACTTCCAACTAGTGCTTTGCCTAAGATGAATGAGTAGTTTAAAGCTTGGATCCATGGATGGGAACATGAGGTGGGCTAGCTTCGGATCCACAACAGGTGGAGAGTACCGGGTGAATCATAGGAACGAGAGTCGCTTGTTTGACCCGATGGAAAGCTTTGAACGAATCCGGTGGAAGTGCCTCACTTGGTTGGGCTTCGATAGGTGGAAATGGGAATGGGATCGCCCGAGAAACCATTGGATCTAGGAAATTGATTCATTGTTCTGCCTCTCCCACTGGTGGTGGGTGGCAACCAAAGGACTTGAATCTAGCGTTTGTTCCGGTTGAGCTTTCATTCCTTCGAATAGACGGATAGCTCTTGGAGGAAGGGATGAGCTTTTATCGGAAGGACCTGGCCGATGCAATCGAGAGACTGAGAGGAACTGGACTTGGCAGAGGAATGCATAGAAATATCTGCCTTTGCCAGGAGAATCCAAACCTGCCTAATAGCCTATGAATGTGGAATTCCCTTCGTATTCTTCCTCAAAGCCATATTTGCCTTTATCTGATTTCAACCTATTGATCTTTACTGTGCATGGATATCTTGACTCATGATTCAACAGTTCACATCCCCAGCGAACTCCCTCACACCAACTGGCATTAAAGAGGAGCTGTGCCAAAAGTGCCATAGCATATATTATTGCTTGCGCAAAGATCGGAATCATACCTCTAGCAGGC
>CAMZMU010000041.1:2203687-2228687 GCA_947311845.1 Poa pratensis | reverse complement strand
AAGGCAGGGAAATGGAAACTTTGGACCCGGGAAACGGTTTGATGTCTCTCGTACATAGCCAGCCCAGGGCGCTGCCCATAAGGGTCACTGTATGTAGGTTTGAAGCTCTAAGGTCCCCACTCATCACAATCGTTGGCCCTCATCCCGCATTGGAGCATAGCGTTAGTATCTTTCGGTGTATCAACAACATAGGCACCTGATCTATTTGAACTGTAAACCACAAAGGAAGTTTTCACATAAGCTGCCTTCCTCCCGGAGATAAGATCATATCAAACCGACTTTAGGTTATGCGCCAGCTTCGGATCGGAAAAGTCCTTCTTAGTCCATCTTTACTAAAGCAACAAGCCCCAGCTGGTGATGACACTAGTGGAAGGTGGTATCAATATTTCCTCATAAGATGGACCGGAACTTTAATACACATTAATTGGAGAGAGGCCTAGTGTGTGAAGGATCCATCCCGGCTTTAATGACCGATTCTTTTGAGTCGAATGCCGTTGCATGAACCATCTATGCACCATTTTAAGATCCTAGATATGGGGCATAAAATGCTTTATATAGAGCCGCTGTCGAGGAACTCTTCTCTTTGGTGATACCTTGAGTCCACTTTCGTGCGTGTCTTGCATTCTTCGATTTACAGAGAAGCTAATAGGGGCAGAGAAGGTAGGTTCTAACTTTGGATTCCGATAACTTCTACGAGCAACTATTCGTAACTTTATAGAAAAGGGTCGTATTGACTTGATCTAACACTCATAGCAGACGGATAAAGGTATGAGTAAGAAATCGAGCGAGATCGTAGCTTCTCTTTTTCATTCTGGGCTTCCTGTCCCAACTGCATCTACTAAAAACGAGAATAAATAAGTCTAATGGTGGGTAGGGCGGGTGTGTGATTGTCAGGTTTGATACTTCCTATGCATGCCTCACTCTGGTTGATTATAAATATCGTAAGAAGATTATTGCCCGCTTGAGTAGCTCTACTACAAAATAGGTTCCAGTAGAAACTTAATTGAATTCGCGATAACTCATGTCCCTGATTTCATCCTAGTTTTGCCTACGTCGTTGGACCATCTCTTGTGTATTGGATCCGGATCGGAGTAAGAATTCTATGTAATTGGATAGGAAAGTTAAGTAGAGTGAGTGAAGTACCCAATCCTGCGGCTGGCATATCACATCACTATATTACGCATTTGATTGCTTTTTTCTTTCTTTATCTGGCTGAGGAATTCTATTTCCTTGATTGGAAGACTTCGGCTAAAGATGACACTCTCTCTCTATTCAGCTATTTAAGTAAGGGAACCTCTCAAGTTCTAGTCCGTGAAGTAAAGCTAGTTAGTTCGTCTTGCTCCACCTACTCTCGAATGCAGTCCCGTGCTTAGTTAAGTATAGGGAAGCAACTCTCTGTGCGAGATGGTCCGTATAAAGTGAAGTTAAGGATACTAAGGACCAGAAAGCACTAGTTTGATTCGTTCTTTGAGCAAAAATCTAAGGTATCTGCTGATACCGGAGTTCTTTCTTTGCTTCCAAGAACATAGATTCCTTCTTCAACCCAGGTCATGACTCTTACCCGCTCTGCCTTAGAAAATAGGAGAGGTTAGCGCGAATGGTTCATGCATTTGGACTCGGATAGGAGTTGAGCTTTTCACCGTCGCCCGGAGTGGGAGTATTTTCGTTGAGATACAGAATACTCATCTTTCTTTCGAACTCGAATACAGTCTCTGGTAAACTGTTTCCGTGGGGCTGCGGCCAGGTCATCACAAGAAGCTAGTCAAATCAAGTTTGGGAAACGGTACCTTTCCGAATACTGAGTTCATGGAGGCAGGCGTTGGTCCACCATATGCATGTTTTTTAGATTGTACGGCTAGCTCTGTTAGGAGCCACCCCTATGGGTGAGGCGTCAGTAATCCATAACCCGCGGTTTGTAGCGAGCCAACACTTCTTGTTGAACTTGAGCCAAACCAAACATAGACACACACAATGATAATGATTGTAGAGCTCAAAAAGGCTATAGTTGATCGGTAGACAACCATAACTGGGGATTACGGGACCTTAATTCCTTATTTTCCTCTGGCTTCTAATTCTTTTTTTTTTTAAGAGTAGCGGAATTCGTATCCGGGATTGCAAACTAAATCCATAATAAAAAGAAGCAGTAGGTGGGTCGTTTACTGCGTCTTGTGTCGATCTTGCACGAAGGCTTATCGCACCTGAGACCGGTCCCCTTACATTTGCGATTCATTTCATGAGAGAGCTCCTGTGCCAAGGAGAGATTATTATGCTCCTGCCCTTCAACAAAAGGCGCCTAAGGCTAGAATAAGCTTTCTTTTTACCACCTTTACCCACCTCTTGCGTGGGATCCATCGTTGACCTAGTCCAACCCCCCAATTTAGTGCGCCTAATATGCAGCACAGGGACAGGAGGGATCTCGGCATAGATCTGTGATACATCGATAGATATGTATTTGGGTACCCAGTGGTGGGTGCCATTTCTTGATCAAAACGCCTTCCCTGCATAGACTCGTCGATGGCCCCCTTTTTCATAATCATAAGTAGAAAAGAAAGTGGCTAGTTTAGCTAGAGCCCGGTATGGACATTGCATTGATAAGCCAAGCCGCTTCTCCTCTCGGCGGGTAATACATAATGATATAGGTAATACGTAAATCACGCTTACAAGTTTATCCTCAGCAGAAGTAAAAGATCGAGATTTTTCGTATATAGCTGGATGAGAAATTACTTCTTGTCTTGCTCCAGTGACAAATTTATTAGATATAAGAATTGTGATGGATCGTAGGCCTGGCTGCCTGTTTTGGTGGAGATTGTTGCGCTTCCGCTGTTGTCTAGGGCCTCTTCGAGGTGCCGTGGGGAGTATCTCGCCAGGACCATGAGTACTTTATTTTCTGCTGGAATTGCCGTGGAATTGGCAACGCTGCGACGATTCGAGAGCTTCGTTATCTCGTGAACAAGTTTGCCCCCTCGATTCTCTGTGTTGTGGAGACTCAAGTAGCGAAGGATCGAGTCTTGTGTTTAACAAGGACCTTAGGGTTTCATGATTGCTATGCGGTCGACAGTGATGGCCGTAGTGGTGGACTGGGTATTTTTGGAAGGAAAGTGTGGATTTTACGCTCATACGGTACTATAAATACCACATTCATAAAGGAAGGGAAGACCCGCTGATCCTTGTACTTTGTAACAGTAACAGCTCTGTTCGGAGCCTTGAAACCTCACTCAGTGCAGTGATTTGGTACATCCTAAAGAGGGTTTCGCACTTGTCAACCCAGATGCGAACATCCGTGCCATCAAATCAAGGAAAAAAAATCTTCGGCATTCAGCTTTAGATTCAGACAATTCCTCAAACACAGGAGTGGGTGGGGGTGCCCTGCGGCTCTCTCCCAGTTGTAGGAAGCGGTGGTGCACCCACGATACCGCTTGGATCTTGCGGCAGAATCCGCCAGTGGAAGGAATGGAAGTCGCAATTACAATAACTATGTGCTAATAAAATCATAGGTAAGATGAAAAGATAAATCAAGTAGTTGGAATCGTGGAATTCATTGTTTGCACGGGCTTAGCTTAATTTGGATAGTTCATTTTCTCACTCCACTGGGCCCTCCCTATGTGGATGATAAGCTCAATGCCAATCGAACCAAGTAAGGGCTCCGCGTGAAGCATATTATGTAGATCTAGCTGACAATAATAACTGAGATCCTATACAAATAACGCATTAGCGACCCCTTGGATAGACAATTCATGCTACTCGACTCACCATCACTCTTTAGAGACATTCGACGAAAAGCAAGCTTACCAATAAGAAACAGCTGGCAGTATCTTTGCCTTCTTCTATAATTAATATAATGTGCACACCTGGCTTTAACCAGACCTTATCTAATACAGCGGGAAGGATGTCATATTTCCGGTCCACTACTTAGACTCTACGAGGGCTTTAGGTGAGGAACTACTTATCTCCCGAGGCACCCTTCTCCTGAGTCCTACCCAGCTCAAGTTTAAGAATGCGCACAGCCCCAAGGATAGGTAGAGGGGGATCTTGTTCTGTTCAGTGCCGCCTCTTCCTCGGCCATTCAAGAAAGGGATTTGCTTCTTCTTACAGGTCCTTGAGAAAAAGAAGAAAGATAGGAAAGATCTCCCTCCAAGCCGTACATACTACTTTCATCGAATACGGCTTTCCACAGAATTCTATAGGGATCTATGAGATCGAGTATGGAATTCTGTTTACTCACTTTAAATTGAGTATCCGTTTCCCTCATTCTCCCGCAGATCTTGATAAGACGCTTGGAGAACAGTGAAAGAATCGGTTGCATTAATATCGGACAGATAGGAACGAAGCGCCTGCTCTATAAAGCGGGGCTCGAGGGGCAGAAAAGCTCCGTTCCTCTCGTATAGAAAAATACATTCTTGTATAAGATCGAGTCTTATACTTGATGTCCTTTCTTCCATTTCGGTAGATCCTTTTTTCTGTGCCAGGAACCAGATTTGAACTGGTGACACGAGGATTTTCAATCCTCTGCTCTACCAACTGAGCTATCCTGACCATTTATTGTGCATCATCCTAGTAGAGTACTTGTATCTATGTCAATTAAAGGGACTAAAAAAGAAAAAAGTATTCTAAAATTGGACTTAGTAAATATAAGGATAATGATATGGATTGTGAATTACTTACTTAATAATAGGGATTACTATCCTATACTATAATATGTTCATTTGTATGAATGGGATAAGATCGGGGATCGTCACTGACTTAGAACTTTAGACTTTTGCAAGTAGAGACTTAACTGACTGGGTAAACAGTTTTCGGGCAAATCCTAAACTATTGCATTATTTTTTTTAGAGGTCCGACGCAAATGAATTGATAATCCGACATGAATTCACTTAACCAGCATTTGATAGATTATCCAACCCGGATTCCGGCGAAAAGACTTGAATTCTAGGAGGACTATAATGAGGAGGACGACAGACCACGATCTACTAAAAGGATCAATTGTGGTTCGAGTCCACGTCGTGAGATGGCCAGGGCCATTAGGAGGTTTTTCGAAGAATAGGATTATTTGGTTTGTTTGTTTTTTTTGCCTTGGTTGACTTTCTTTGCTGGATTGGAGTTCTTTTGTTGTTGTTGATAATTCAGGCTAATATCTCACGGAAAGGTGGGAGGGATGCCGGGATCCCGGGCAGCGGGATTCTCCCATCATGATGGACTGAAGGAAAAGTCAGAGATATTGGTTCGAATCCAATTCAGGATTTCAGTTCAGAAGGACTTCATTCAATCGAAGTTTAGGATGGAGCTATCACTAATAGACAGATGGGATTGTTTGCAACAAAGTGTCTATATAGCAAGGGCTCTTGAAACTATATCCTATAGAATAGGGACTCGACCAAAGGCTCAGCCGAAAGAGAAACTTTCTCAGTCGAAGAATTCTAATCTAACTTTAAGACGGTTGTTAGCCGTCTCAGTAAGGGTAGTGAGCAAGTTTAGGTTTAGGAATAGGAATGATTCTTAGGAAGCGAAGCAACCTCTTCTCTTTGCGTGAATGACTCCTTCTTAGGGCGTGAAAGCATTCCATCGGGCTTCCAGCTGAAGGATGTGTTCAAGTCGCTTCTTTTCCGCTTTCAAGCTGAATCAAGTGGGGAAGATGGGAAGTCTAGGTCAAGGTTGATTGATTAGTTCTGTGGTCTGGTGAAGGAGAAAGAAAGAACCTGAGAAGAGCATAGTTGGAACTCTTTACCGGGATCATAGGGGCTATGCCCCCCTCTCTCTGTCTCAGTCCCTGCCAACAGCATAGCCACCTACTCTTCCTTCTGATGCAGCCTTCCTTGATCCATAATTCGACCTCCTCGTTTATTGATTGCCCGCAAGCGCCTCAACCCCATTGGCTGAGCCTCATAGATTCCTCAAGGCCTGAAGTAGAAGTTCTTCGAACCTTGTTTGTGTGTGTTCGTCCCCACTCCAATAGAGCATTTGGCCCAGTGAGCTTTGACTACGAAAGCTACCTATGTCAATCAGTATAGCCACTAGAGGGACCATTTCTTGGAACTGGCATTTCCCTTCTCAGACAGTACTTTCAGACAAACACGGTTCACAAGGAGGATTTTCTATCCCCCACCACTATAATAAATAAGGCAAATGGTCATGAAATTCATCTTATCTTCTCATAGAGAAAGAGGATGCATCAGCAGACTATCTAAGTGATTTCGAGAGACCAAATCCAACTTCGAACCTTTCGTTGGTTCAAGTGAGGCATGCTGGCTGGCACGAAGCAGACTTCAGCATTCCACCCTCCCAGGTCGCTCAGTCGAATCACCATCCTTCTCTGATCGGGCCTTCTTTTGAGAATCGACTCGGTTTATCAGCCAGGTCAAGGGCTCCTGCCCAGCTACTCTCACACTCGGTTCCGTTTTGTCGAGAGGAAAGGTTCGAAGAAATGAGTCAAAAAAGGTAGACTAAGTGATCAATCAAGATCTCGTCTCAAAACCTACTCTGGCGAAGGCTCATTTCTGCTGCCTTCGCACAAGCAAGCAGACACACCAAAGTTCTTTCTGCGCCAGGAAGTGGAACAAAACTTGCCTTCCTCGGGTCTATCTATCGTAGCGTGTTTTCTTAGAAAGAAAGGTTCCCCAAGAAATAGTCAAATCTAATTTGAGACGATGTAGCGCATAGACGATCTAGCGATAATTATTGATTGAAGGACAACTATGGTATTGAGCTCATGCACGTCTTGTTAGGGAGGTTCAAGTAGGTCGTCGTGATTCCTTCCATCAGTCAACTTCGTTGCCTACATAAAAAATACATAACGTCACAAAAGAGAAAGAAATCAAAACCGGATAATGAAATGCTTTACTTATCATACTAAGACAACCAGGCACTTCACTTCAGTGAGTTGATTTAGTTTCTTGTCACTAGGTACAGGGAGTTATCTACTTTCTTCTAAGCAATGCAAGCGGGAAACCTTCTCTCTAAAGCTCTGAACTGGCATCCGAAGCTAGGAGGGAATGGCGGTACTCTGCCTTGTATTGCCCTTACTTGGATTAGGGAAGAAGAAAGGGCTTAGACCATAACTCGTGGATCTTATCTTCTATGCCCGGGAAGGAGGAGTCGATAGAGAGAGCTGTGGATGAGCCGGACGTATCGGTGCTGCTTCCCCTTTCCGGACGCATACATCGAGAATCTACTGAAAAGAAAAGATTTGTTGCATTCCCTGCCCCCCTACAATTCCAAACAAGGATTTTCATGGGGAACCAATTGGCAAAAGGTTGATTATTCTTGGACTGCTACAAATGTAACTTCCTCTTTAGGAAAGAAATTCTTTCTTGGGAAGAGAATAAATAAGACAATCAGGCCGCCTCAATGGAGGGCTTGACGTGGACTTTGACTTTGAACAAAGAAAGAGTTCATCTTGGCAGAGTGAACCAGGAAAGCAAGATGCTATGAGAACCTGGGAGGTGCCCTTTCTAAATGGACGGCCTGGAATGACCTACTTGGAAGCTCATAGGTAGAGAGGAACGGAAGATTAGGCGACAAAAGGAAGATGTCGCAGAATAAGAGGTCGCGAGTCGTGCTCTTGCTAATTCACTCGGAAAAGGGATACTTCTGAAACTAAGAAAAATAAGGCCTAGTCTTGATACTACTTGAAAGTGCATTCAGAATACTGATACCGAGCCCTTGGATGAACGAGTTCCTCAAGAAGAAAGCAAGGTCCACAGAAGGGCAGTTCGCTTTCTATCTACCCTTGGCATCATCGGTGGCTTCTCTTTCGTAGGCTAAGGAAATTGCCATAGACAGAGAGGCAACTTACAATTGGAAGAAAGCTCTAGAATAAGAACCCAGGGTGTCTCCATCGAGTGTGCTGGCAGCAAGCACAGACCGGTGATTTCTAAATGGAATATAGGGAGGGGGAATAATTATTCAGTTCATGTGAGAAAGAATAAAGGCTTTTCTTGTGACTAACCTTCCTATCAGATAAGCAAAGTAATAAAGATAGGCTCATGAGTAGCAATATGTGGGGCGGGTCATATAGTCTTGGGGAAGTAGGTCAGAGTTTATGTTTAAGCTTGTCTTCTCGGGCTTACAACATAAGCAGTTTTACCAGCAGAACTTGATGAGTGGGCTTAAATGCGCCGCTTGTCGGCTGTGAAAAGGTGATGAGGAAGAGGTGGAAGGATCTGATGGTGAAGATGAACTAGACCTATGTGAAGAAGAGGGAGAAGAAGTAGTATGTGTGGTCAAACGTCTTTTATGCTCAACCATGCAACCAGAAGAGACACAGAGGAAGAAGATATTGGAAAGCAAATGCACTGTTAATGGCAAGGTATGCAAATTGGTAATTGATAGTTGCAGTTGCGAGAATTTAGTTTCTGAAAACTTGGTTAATCATCTAAACCTTGAAACTCAAGACCACCCACATTGGTTGGCTCAAGAAAGGAGCAAAACTATGAATCACAAAGCAATGCAACTTACCCCTTTCCTTGGGTAAATATTATCGCTCGAATATATTGTGTGATGTGGTTGATATGGATGCAAGCCATGTTCTTCTTGGAAGACCTTGGCAATATGATGTGGATACCACACACAAAGGAAGGGAGAATTGTTACTCTTTCACTTGGAATTGGAACAAGCTAAAGATAATTAGACTTCCGGCTTCTAGCATTGCTTCTGAAGTAGGGGAGAAGAGTATGTTGGCTATTGCTCAAAATTCAAATGAATTTGTTGAGGACATGAAGGAGTCAAAGATGTGTGCTGCATTAATTGTAAAAGGAGATGAGCAACCTACGGAAGAAATTCCAATGGAGATACAAAGTCTATTATCTGAATATCAAAGCATACTTGGGGAGCTTCGAAATCTCTCTCTCACGTGGCCGTCCTCGATGTCCCAATCATCGAAGCCGAGCAGAGAATTTGGAATCCGGCCGATCGGGTAGCCAGTTCCAGCTTAGGATGGATATGCGGGGAAGAAGCTCCTAGCATCTTTCAGGATGACTTTCGTTTCCTATTCCAGTCTTGCAAGATCCGAATAGGATTGAAAGGCTATGAATGTCGAATGGTTCCATAGGAGTTTTCGCCCGCCCCTGAATAAGCAGTAAGGCGTGGGCGCGTTGGAACGATCCCGCTTTGAAAGCTCAACCTCGGAGGAATCAGTTTCGCCGGTCCAGTGACTTGGCATAAAAAGGCGAGTTGGGTTCTCCTCCATGTGGTGCACTCCTGCTTCTTCATACCCAGAAGACGTTTGAGCTGCTCCAAGGGAAAGCTTTTTGCTGCCGGATGAAGGTCTTACGTCGGCTAAGAAGACAGAAAATGCCATCTATTTTGCGGTCCTGGAGATCGGGGAGATAAGAGTTCGCCCTCCCTGTTTGGAGTGGGTGCTCGCAAGGTCAAAGTAGAAAATTCGATTCTTTCATTAAGACAGGGATAGGGTAAAGAGTGGAATTGATTTACACCTCGAAGTAGAGATGTATTGGTTGAGTCATTCGCTAAACAACTCGGATCGAGACCCGACCCCTAAAGTAGAGTCCGTTTAGTAAGTAGTATGTGGCGGTAAATCGAGCAAATCAACTCAAGGGCTTCTGTTGGCTCATGATCTATGTACCCACAATAGGGATTATATTCCTCAATACCGATAAAGTACCTCAAGTCACCAAGATCTTTCATTCAGAACTGTTTCTGAAGGTGTGAAAAAAGAAAGCTAATTCCCATTTCACAATGCCAGCTTTTATAATGTAATGTTATACGAAAACAAAAATAACCATACCATAAGCCGTATAACGAACAAACAAAGAATGATCACACGAGCTCTGTCTGAATCCAGCTTCATTCACCATGGCCATCTTTCATTTTGCAAACCGACGCTCTGGGTGCTTGTTTGAGACCATATAAGGCTTTCCTCAATCGGCAAACAAGGGATGGATCGGAAGTCTGATAGGGCTTTAAGAGATAGGGAAAACTGCGGTAAGAAAGACCCACTCAGTGAATCGGTGGATCACACACTTGGAGACAGGGACAGGGACCCGCCTGACTATTTCGAAAGTAGACAAGTGTTGAAAGAGTGAAGTCTGGGGACAACGGTAAACGTCAAAAATGGGATCTCCAAAGCTACCCGCCCTACTAAATAAGTTCGCAAGCAAGGGACATGCCGAACACCTACCTTTCCAACTAAGTCCCACGCGAGGACCCTTTCATTGACGATGCCTTCCGTCGTTAGCAAGCGGTGGCCGACTAGGCCTTTTCCCTAAATATTTTAGGAAGCGAAGAGGACAGAAAAAAGTTCGGTAATCTTCTCCCTTTGGTAGGCATTTACCCAAGGCACTGATATTCTTAGTCTCTCGATTATACGTGAAATAGGGAGTGAAAGGTCTTATTCGTCTTTCGTGAATATGAGCCAATTCCGGAAAGTGAATAATTCACTATTGAAAGTGCAAGTCGACGTTCCTGATATGAAAGTGAAAGTGGAGTGAAATCTGGATATGAAGGTTCAAGTCCAGTTCCAATCTGGATATAAAAGTGCTGTTCAATCGTCGAAAGTGATCTCTCTTTTGTTGTTCTCTTTTAGTCCGCTTTTCTTTTTTCTTTCTTTGGAGTCGGGTTCTTAAGACAGGACTGGAAATCGGGTTTTCTGAATCTTCCGGCAAAAGAAGTAAGTTTGTTCGAGATCGAAAGAGTGCCCTCGAGAGACTAGACTGATAGTAACAGTAGTGCGCCTTCAGTTGAGGAGAGCTGTTCACAAGCAGTGGTTATGAGCTCTTTCTTGTGGAGGTTCAGAATAGATAATTCCTTCACTTCAGTTGCACTAGTGGATTGAATAACCTTTTATTTAGTTCTAACAAAGTGCATGTGTTGTTGGTTAATAAAACACGAGTTTCGATAGGCTGGAGGAAAGATACTATAAGTAGGACAAAGAAAGACCCTATAAGAGAAATGAAAGGCATTTTAGCATTTTTCCACGTATCCAATTCTTTGCAAGAGTATTAGAGAGAGAGCTATTCTTAGGTCAGTTCCTGAAGTCCACTTTTTGCTAAGCTAAGTAAGTAGTCCTTCATCAAACTTGCATATCTGGCACTTTAGGGGGTCAATCTTTCATGTTGGAAGCTAAAGAAAAGGTACTCCCCCTCATTTAATTGAGAGAGAATAGGGCGATAGCCCGTTTTTATTGAATATCCTTTCCAGTGCTTGTCTTGTATTGAGGTATACCGAAGATATGAGTCAAAGTAGGTAAGAGAAGGGGGCTGTTTACCTTTTGAATCGACAGTAGAGTAGGTTTGATCTTGCTTTCTCAATCTTTCTCTGATCCTAGCCGTGTAGTAGATCCGGCTTTATTCGGCTAAAAAGAAGTGTGTGTGGCCGTCGTATCTGCTCGCCCCCTTCTTCATTCATCCATTTAGGTGGAGTGCGGTAAAATGAGCATGCGTGGTTGCGTCGCAGAGTTTGTAGTATTCTATATACACGGTAAAATAGTAAAATGAGGTAAGGCGCGGTAAAACATAACTAATATAGCCACGGTCGCGACGCCAACGTCCAAAGCCATGGGGAAAAGGAGGTGGGGCGCGGTAAATTAGTAAAATGATGTAGGGCGCAGTAAAATGAGGTAGGGCGTGGTAAAACGAGGTGGGGTGCGGTAAAATGAGCATGCGTGGTTGCCTCGCAGAGTTTGTAGTATTCTATATACACGGTAAAATAGTAAAATGAGGTAAGGCGCGGTAAAACATAACTAATATAGCCACGGTCACGACGCCAACGTCCAAAGCCATTGGGAAAAGGAGGTGGGGCGCGGTAAATTAGTAAAATGAGGTAGGGCGCGGTAAAATGAGGTAGGGCATGGTAAAACGAGGTGGAGTGCGGTAAAATGAGCATGCGTGGTTGCGTCGCAGAGTTTGTAGTATTCTATATACACGGTAAAATAGTAAAATGAGGTAAGGCGCGGTAAAACATAACTAATATAGCCACGGTCGCGACGCCAACGTCCAAAGCCATTGGGAAAAGGAGGTGGGGCGCGGTAAATTAGTAAAATGAGGTAGGGCGCGGTAAAATGAGGTAGGGCATGGTAAAACGAGGTGGAGTGCGGTAAAATGAGCATGCGTGGTTGCGTCGCAGAGTTTGTAGTATTCTATATACACGGTAAAATAGTAAAATGAGGTAAGGCGCGGTAAAACATAACTAATATAGCCACGGTCGCGACGCCAACGTCCAAAGCCATTGGGAAAAGGAGGTGGGGCGCGGTAAATTAGTAAAATGAGGTAGGGCGCGGTAAAATGAGGTAGGGCATGGTAAAACGAGGTGGAGTGCGGTAAAATGAGCATGCGTGGTTGCGTCGCAGAGTTTGTAGTATTCTATATACACGGTAAAATAGTAAAATGAGGTAAGGCGCGGTAAAACATAACTAATATAGCCACGGTCGCGACGCCAACGTCCAAAGCCATGGGAAAAGGAGGTGGGGCGCGGTAAATTAGTAAAATGATGTAGGGCGCAGTAAAATGAGGTAGGGCGTGGTAAAACGAGGTGGGGTGCGGTAAAATGAGCATGCGTGGTTGCCTCGCAGAGTTTGTAGTATTCTATATACACGGTAAAATAGTAAAATGAGGTAAGGCGCGGTAAAACATAACTAATATAGCCACGGTCGCGACGCCAACGTCCAAAGCCATGGGAAAAGGAGGTGGGGCGCGGTAAATTAGTAAAATGAGGTAGGGCGCGGTAAAATAAGGTAGGGCGTGGTAAAACGAGGTGGAGTGCGGTAAAATGAGCATGCGTGGTTGCGTCGCAGAGTTTGTAGTATTCTATATACACGGTAAAATAGTAAAATGAGGTAAGGCGCGGTAAAACATAACTAATATAGCCACGGTCGCGACGCCAACGTCCAAAGCCATGGGAAAAGGAGGTGGGGCGCGGTAAATTAGTAAAATGATGTAGGGCGCAGTAAAATGAGGTAGGGCGTGGTAAAACGAGGTGGGGTGCGGTAAAATGAGCATGCGTGGTTGCGTCGCAGAGTTTGTAGTATTCTATATACACGGTAAAATAGTAAAATGAGGTAAGGCGCGGTAAAACATAACTAATATAGCCACGGTCACGACGCCAACGTCCAAAGCCATTGGAAAAGGAGGTGGGGCGCGGTAAATTAGTAAAATGAGGTAGGGCGCGGTAAAATGAGGTAGGGCGTGGTAAAACGAGGTGGAGTGCGGTAAAATGAGCATGCGTGGTTGCGTCGCAGAGTTTGTAGTATTCTATATACACGGTAAAATAGTAAAATGAGGTAAGGCGCGGTAAAACATAACTAATATAGCCACGGTCGCGACGCCAACGTCCAAAGCCATTGGGAAAAGGAGGTGGGGCGCGGTAAATTAGTAAAATGAGGTAGGGCGCGGTAAAATGAGGTAGGGCATGGTAAAACGAGGTGGAGTGCGGTAAAATGAGCATGCGTGGTTGCGTCGCAGAGTTTGTAGTATTCTATATACACGGTAAAATAGTAAAATGAGGTAAGGCGCGGTAAAACATAACTAATATAGCCACGGTCGCGACGCCAACGTCCAAAGCCATTGGGAAAAGGAGGTGGGGCGCGGTAAATTAGTAAAATGAGGTAGGGCGCGGTAAAATGAGGTAGGGCATGGTAAAACGAGGTGGAGTGCGGTAAAATGAGCATGCGTGGTTGCGTCGCAGAGTTTGTAGTATTCTATATACACGGTAAAATAGTAAAATGAGGTAAGGCGCGGTAAAACATAACTAATATAGCCACGGTCGCGACGCCAACGTCCAAAGCCATGGGAAAAGGAGGTGGGGCGCGGTAAATTAGTAAAATGATGTAGGGCGCAGTAAAATGAGGTAGGGCGTGGTAAAACGAGGTGGGGTGCGGTAAAATGAGCATGCGTGGTTGCCTCGCAGAGTTTGTAGTATTCTATATACACGGTAAAATAGTAAAATGAGGTAAGGCGCGGTAAAACATAACTAATATAGCCACGGTCGCGACGCCAACGTCCAAAGCCATGGGAAAAGGAGGTGGGGCGCGGTAAATTAGTAAAATGAGGTAGGGCGCGGTAAAATAAGGTAGGGCGTGGTAAAACGAGGTGGAGTGCGGTAAAATGAGCATGCGTGGTTGCGTCGCAGAGTTTGTAGTATTCTATATACACGGTAAAATAGTAAAATGAGGTAAGGCGCGGTAAAACATAACTAATATAGCCACGGTCGCGACGCCAACGTCCAAAGCCATGGGGAAAAGGAGGTGGGGCGCGGTAAATTAGTAAAATGATGTAGGGCGCAGTAAAATGAGGTAGGGCGTGGTAAAACGAGGTGGGGTGCGGTAAAATGAGCATGCGTGGTTGCGTCGCAGAGTTTGTAGTATTCTATATACACGGTAAAATAGTAAAATGAGGTAAGGCGCGGTAAAACATAACTAATATAGCCACGGTCACGACGCCAACGTCCAAAGCCATTGGGAAAAGGAGGTGGGGCGCGGTAAATTAGTAAAATGAGGTAGGGCGCGGTAAAATGAGGTAGGGCGTGGTAAAACGAGGTGGAGTGCGGTAAAATGAGCATGCGTGGTTGCGTCGCAGAGTTTGTAGTATTCTATATACACGGTAAAATAGTAAAATGAGGTAAGGCGCGGTAAAACATAACTAATATAGCCACGGTCGCGACGCCAACGTCCAAAGCCATGGGAAAAGGAGGTGGGGCGCGGTAAATTAGTAAAATGATGTAGGGCGCAGTAAAATGAGGTAGGGCGTGGTAAAACGAGGTGGGTGCAGTAAAATGAGCATGCGTGGTTGCCTCGCAGAGTTTGTAGTATTCTATATACACGGTAAAATAGTAAAATGAGGTAAGGCGCGGTAAAACATAACTAATATAGCCACGGTCACGACGCCAACGTCCAAAGCCATTGGGAAAAGGAGGTGGGGCGCGGTAAATTAGTAAAATGAGGTAGGGCGCGGTAAAATGAGGTAGGGCATGGTAAAACGAGGTGGAGTGCGGTAAAATGAGCATGCGTGGTTGCGTCGCAGAGTTTGTAGTATTCTATATACACGGTAAAATAGTAAAATGAGGTAAGGCGCGGTAAAACATAACTAATATAGCCACGGTCGCGACGCCAACGTCCAAAGCCATGGGGAAAAGGAGGTGGGGCGCGGTAAATTAGTAAAATGATGTAGGGCGCAGTAAAATGAGGTAGGGCGTGGTAAAACGAGGTGGGGTGCGGTAAAATGAGCATGCGTGGTTGCCTCGCAGAGTTTGTAGTATTCTATATACACGGTAAAATAGTAAAATGAGGTAAGGCGCGGTAAAACATAACTAATATAGCCACGGTCGCGACGCCAACGTCCAAAGCCATGGGGAAAAGGAGGTGGAGCGCGGTAAATTAGTAAAATGATGTAGGGCGCGGTAAAATGAGGTAGGGCATGGTAAAACGAGGTGGGGTGCGGTAAAATGAGCATGCGTGGTTGCGTCGCAGAGTTTGTAGTATTCTATATACACGGTAAAATAGTAAAATGAGGTAAGGCGCGGTAAAACATAACTAATATAGCAACGGTCGCGACGCCAACGTCCAAAGCCATGGGAAAAAGGAGGTGGGGCGCGGTAAATTAGTAAAATGAGGTAGGGCGCGGTAAAATGAGGTAGGGCATGGTAAAACGAGGTGGAGTGCGGTAAAATGAGCATGCGTGGTTGCGTCGCAGAGTTTGTAGTATTCTATATACAACACTCGTGATAGTGATGTTGATAGTGATGATGAGAACCCAGGACTTAACTATGAGAGTGATGATTAGTGGTGAGGGTCTTTATGTCCATTTGCGTACTATTTACTTTTCGGCCATGCTTACTCTTTCAACATGCTTAGTCTTTCAACATTCTTAGTCTTTCAGCATGCTTACTAATTGCATTACGTCTTCATGCTTCTTACTTGGATCATGTCTTTTATGCTTAAAAGTTTACCCTTTCTCAATGCAGGTGATCGACCAAGATGAGTCAAGGCAAGGAATCATCGGCCTCCTTGCTGAAGAAGATGCGCCAGCAGAAGAAAGTTAGTAAAAATGGAAGAGCACACCGTCCGAACCCGCGTTATGCAGACAGTGGTGAGAGTAGAGGTGATGCAATTCTTAATTCGATAATGTCTTTATGCTTAATTGTTCACCCTTTCTCAATGCAGGTGAGGGTGGAGATGCTGGAGGAGGGGGAGATGCCGATGGTCCACTTGCTCCACTTGCTACACTTCCTCCGAGGGGACGAGGACGAGGGCGAGGTGGATTCGAGGTGTCTTCAGACATACCCTCTGCTTCTGTCGAGGAGGGTTCGGAGGAGATGGGCCCCTCCACGGACTTGGAGGCGGGGACCTCCACGCAGCCGAAGAAGCCAACGATTCGAGGGGAATCCCAGGTCCCTGATGAAAAACATGAACCTGCTACCGAGGAGGAGAAGATCCTCATTACGCCTAATGGGAAAGAGTAAGTGACTATATATACTAATTTTGAGCATGGTAACTTCATTGTGGTCAGGATAATTTGACATGTACTAATGTTTAATTATTGTGCAGCAACTGGACACATCCTGAAGGCCGCCGTGCGCCTAACACCATGGTTGGATCTTTGCTTTGGAAGTTTTGGCCGGGCTTCTACAGCAACGTCCCCAACGGCGCGGAGAAGCTAGCCACCAGTTGGGCCGACTATTAGGCCGCCAATGCCGGCAGAAGCACAATGAAATGTTCTGAAGCCTTGAAAGAATTTTTTTGGGTAAGTTGAACTTTTTTGAATTTCATTCATACTTGATGTCACCACCATGCTCTCACAATTTGTTTTATGTGCATGATTAAAGAGGTTCTATAGGGTACTTCCTGAGCTGCGGACCGAGGCGGACAAGACTTTGGAGGGGGCTTGTAAGAAGTTGTGCCGACAGCAGTTCTACAATGCAAAGCACACCATGATGAAGCATATCAGTACTGAGACGTTAGGCAAGACGGCGGTGAAGCATGAGCTTGTGGAGAACCCACTTGAGGCGACCGTAGATCAGTACATGGAGGTAAATAGATGTCTAATGAGATTACATGTTGCTGCTAAGTTGCAATTGCATTATCTGTTCTTCACATGAGTATTATTTTTTCAGTTCAAGCCCGACTGGTCCTATGGCAAGGATGAAGCGTTTAAGGCGTTGGTGGCGAGGTGGATTGGGGAGGACCCCGAGTTCAAGGCCTTGAGCGAGCGAAACAAGTTAAACCGCGGGAGCGGGGGGACACATTGTGCGGGTGCCCGCAACCATGAGCGCTTCAAGGCAGACATGGTATATATATACATGAACCAATCTACATTTATTTCCCCTCATGTGTTCCTACTTGATGCACATGACACTTCTTTGGCATTGCAGGAGGCCAAACACGGGGAGCCTCTTACGCAGATACAAACATGGGAGAAGATGAAGATGAAGAAGCCTAATCTTTCTGAGCCTCAGCCCTCGCTGCCCGCTTACTACAACAAGGCCAAGGAGGGGCTGTCAGCTTATCTCGACACGTTCAAGGGTATAAATCCGGAGGTGGATAACCCTTTTGAGCATGAGGTCGACGAGAGAGCGGTGGTCCTTGCCGGGAACGGTTGGGAGCATGGCCGTCCTCTCTTGCTTAGTGCGGTACTCACGCGTACTCCTGAGTTGGGCCTCTCTCGTGTCAAGGCTACCCTCACCGCCGACGACCCTCCCGTCCTGCCTCGTCGGCATTCCCGACCTCGCACCGATGTAAGTTTTTGTAAATTTCATTCTCTTTCCGACATTCCTTCGTAGCTAAGTGCCTAAGTTGACTATATGGGTCCCCTTTTAAATTTTTAGGCTAATTTGGAGGCGGCCTTCGAGGCCGCATACGCGGCCTTTGAGAGAGAGCATGAGTTGTGGGTAAAGAAGAGCGAGGAGTATGAGGAGTGGGCAGAGTTGAGGGATGCTGTAAGTTTCAACTTTTATATTTGCAAAATATGACAAGTCCCATTTCCTCTAGTTTGAACTTCTTTTTCTACAATTCCTGACATCTTAACTATCTTGTAGACTAACGAGAGGTTTCATGCCACTCGAGAGCGGTCGCAGCTGCCTACGCGTCCACCTAGTCCGGGGATCATGCCCATCGCGCCAACAAGGGAGTCGGTCGCTCGCAACTATAAGCCAGCGACTCTGGTAAGTTATTTGCCAAAGAAGTTGTTACCGCCATGTTCTGCTTTCCAAGTTGCTAACTTGGACTCGCACATGTAGGGATCGGGAAACTCCAGGACCGTGGCACCCTTTGGTCGTGCTTCTAGCTCACCGTCAACGCGCGCGTTCATGGAGCATGGCGCCGGTGGTGCCTCGCCGAGTTCGTCGCCTCTGGCCACACCGTCTCGTGCCTCGCCGGAATCCATGTGTGGTTCGACTGCCCCACGCGGTCGGTCACCTATTCTCACGCTGGGAGATATGGGTATCTCTGAGTCTGAGGAGCTGTAGGATGTATTCGGGTGTAGCGTGAGTGAATTCGAACTATGTTTGTGTCACTTTGAAGTTTGTATGAGTGCTTGGATGAATTTGAATCATGTTTGTGTCATTTGGATATCTATGTGATGTTTATTTCATGTTTCTGTGATGTTTTAAATTTTATTCAATTTTAATTGTATTTAAAATGTGCCAGAAACCGGCAGCAAAAAGCAGCAGAAACTGCAAATTATGGTCACTCATACGCCGACGGCATTTATGGCGTGGGGTGGACGCACAGGAACGCGCCACGTCGCCCTGGGGAGACCAAATGGTCAGTATACGCCGACGGCATTGCCATCGGCGTATGCCTTCCACCAGGCGCACCAGATGGTTACACGTGGTGCTCTCCCAGCCAACCACGCGGCGCGCATACGCCGACGGCAGTGCCGTCGGCGTATATGCCATGGACGGAAACATCAAACGGCCGTCTTGTGGGACCCACCAAATCGTACGCCGACAGCCGTAAGATACGTCGACGGCCTTTTGGGTACGCCGACGAGGTGACGCCGAGCGAGATGTGTGTGCAGCTAGCTAGCTGAACGTGCTGCGGTTTCTTGCATAATTCACCAGCGAGGCGAGTGCGTGTGCGACCTTTAACAGAGAACGCGAGAACGTATCGGCCATCGGGACGCCGGTCAGTCAAACTTTACTAAATTCTCGCGTAGATAGCCTTAGTGAGTGTCTGCACGAGTTCCCGGAACTCTGAGGGTTCGAGGCGGTACCCCATGGGTGGCGTCGACGCGGGCGACATGCCTCCTACGGCAAGCCACAGCTTGGATGGCGGCTTCTTCATCCACCAGAGAGCCGTGTGGCCAGTGGTGAAGGGCCGCCTCGTCATCATATAGTGCCTGTAAGAGGCTAGAACACAGGAGATCGATGAACACAGAAGATCGATGAACATGGATTGATTGGGGCTAGCCCGTTCCTCCCCACCTCCCCCGAGCTAGTTTGTGAACATACGGCACTGCCGTCCAATTATAACTATGGTCCAAGACAACGACAAAAGGAAGCCCTGCTCTTCTTAACAGGCATGCACAACACACTACGCAACCCAGCCACCATCCCTCAACCACCCCGGCACCTGTCTCTGCCGAGTGGGCCTCTTGCGACAGCTTGGCGCTCCCTGCTTGACTTGGTCGACCCTTGTACCTCCTGGGTCCATGACAGGTGGGGCCTGGTCGCTGACAATCCCCTCCTCTTCAATTCCTGCTTGTCCCCAAGCAGGAGCCTGTGGGAACGCCTGACGAAGCTGGTCCATGTCCTCCCAGGTTGCCTGATTTGCCGACCCCTCGCTCCATTGCACGAACACCTGCGGAACAGCCCGGCTACCCCTCTGCTGGAGCCTCCGTCGTAGGATATGCACTGGTACCTGAAACATAGCATCAGCCGAAGGCAGCAACGGTGATACCTGCGGCCTGGTGCCAATGCACGGCTTCAGCTGGGACACATGGAACACGGGATGAACTCGGCTCGATGCTGGCAAGTCAAGCTTGTATGCCACGGCTCCAACTCGCTCCAGGATGCGGAAGGGACCGAAGAACTTGAACGCCAATTTATGGTTTGCACGCCGGCCACCGAGGACTGGATGTATGGCTGCAAGCGAAGGAACACCTCCTCGCCCACCTCGAAGGAGCGCTCGCGGCGGTGCTTATTAGCCTGGAACTTCATCCGCTGCTGCATCCGCAACAGATGTTGCCGCACCGACTCCATGATCAGTGCACGCTCCCGCAAACACTCCTGCACGTCACCTGCCGCAATGCCATCAGAAGCAGTGATGCCGAAGTACCTGGGCTGGTGTCCATAGAGTAGCTCAAATGGCGACTTGCCCAGTGACGCATGCCAATTGGTGTTATACCAAAACTCGCACAAGGATATCCACTTCGCCCAATGATGAGGATGGGCACTGATGAAGCAGCGGAGGTAACACTCAATCGACTGGTTCACTCGCTCCGTCTGCCCGTCTGTCTCTGGGTGGTTTGCAGTGCTCATCCTTAGTTGAGTGCCCGTAGCCCGGAACACCGACTGCCAGAAGTTGCTGGTGAAGATGGGGTCCGTGTCCGACACTAGCGATGCAGGCATACTGTGCAATTTATAGATGTTGTCGACAAATACCTCTGCAACCTTGCTTGCTGTATACGGGTGCTTGAGAGGAATAAAGTGTGCGTACTTTGTCAGTTTGTCCACAACAACCAACAGGCAACTGAAGTTACGGGACGGTGGCAACCCCTCGATGAAGTCCATCGTTGCAATCTCCCAAGGCGCTGATGGAATCGGCAGTGGACCACACTACAAAAAATTCGGCCATCCGGGACGATTTTATAACGTGGTGATCATGCTCCAAAACGTCGGGATCTGCAATCCTCGACGATTCACACGACGTTATGAAAACGTCAGGGACCTCTAGTCATAGACGATTCTGCGACGATCCGGCGCACCTCCGAACGTCGTAAGGGATCCTCGACGTTTAGATATTCGTCTCGAGTAAGCGGGCCAGCCTGCTACCAGGCCCAACAAGCCGCGACGTTATTTTCCCGTCGCAATGTATGCCACGTGGCAAACCGTTTTTGCCGTCACTGATGACGCAAATTACGCCGTTGGTGATGTCATGTTGTCGAGACATTTTAATTACGTCGTCATCGACCCCGTTACAACGGCCGTGCATGACGTCACCTTTTCCGTTTATGAAATCACTTCCTTGCGACGTTTACGTTCCATCGTGGCTGTAAGCAATCAGAGATGAACACGTGTACGGTCTACAAAGGTGCACGTAAGGAGTATCCACGACGGATTTGGTTCGTCGCCGTTCAAGCTGATGACGTCATCTGATTCCACGACGTTTATTTACGTCGTAAAGTCGCAAATCGGAAGGTGTCACGTGTCTGGCTCATATACTTCCACGTTGCATATAACCCGCGACGATTGTATTTTTTGTCTCGCGTATGTTAACCAATCATGTGTCGCCATGTGTACCATTAATTGTGTGCCCACGTGGTGTTCCGTTCGTGACCATAATGTATTCGTCGTACTGATATTCTGGCGACGTTTTAAGTTTCGTTATGCTTCGAATGTCTAATCTGGAGTACTAGTTTTCACAGCAAAGCTAACAACACTTCAATACATATATTTATAATATAAGTGGTAACAGGCTTGATCACCAGCATTAAACGCCATCTGGTATAGTTCACAGCCTTGATCACCATCACTGGCATCTAACTCCATCTGGTATACTTCACAGCCTTACATAGGCCACCAGGAACATAGAGTTTCAGCCTCCCGAAGGGGCACCAAAAAGCCTCACCAAGGGCACTTACCAAAAAGCCACCAAAAACCACAGAAAAAGGCCACCAGTTCCAGATCATTTCGCTTGAGATCCTTCTATCACTGATACTTTTTTCAGTAGCGTCTGAATAAGGAGAGCAGTACGTTCTTGATTCTTCTGCGACGTAGTTTGGTTTTCCCGTATCTGCTGGAACTGTCCTTGAAACTCCATCCTGTCTGCATCGGTTTGTTCCTTCGACTGCTGAAAATCGCGAACTAATGACTGCAGTTCACGAGTCGCTGCTCTCTCAGCATCAACCTGGCGTTGCAGCTGAG
The DNA here is from genome assembly GCA_947311845.1 of Poa pratensis. Classification (NCBI taxonomy): domain Eukaryota; kingdom Viridiplantae; phylum Streptophyta; class Magnoliopsida; order Poales; family Poaceae; genus Poa; species Poa pratensis. Next base: position 2,206,661 of record CAMZMU010000041.1, on the reverse strand, counting down.
ATTTTGTTGCTTTTGAACGGCTTGATATCAAACCTACATTCTTCAGGAATGTAGTTTTCCTTGAGCCTTCTTTACTGAGCACTTCAGAGACAGCTTCGGTGGCAGAAAGATCTTGGATCACAGTGCCATCTTCAGTGGTTGATGCCACCATCTTCTTTTCCATTTCAATCTAAAAAAGCATGTAAAAGCATAAGATGTAATAGCATCTGAACTATCTGGTATGGCACATTGATATGAAATAACAAATGACAAGCATGTAACGAACATGGATGAATAATAGCAGATGACAAGCGTCTACAAAACATAGTTCAAACAACTGCTGATGACGCCCAAGTGCAGATTTTAACAGTTTTATTTGGTGGTGCTGAAATGACAAGGGATCTGAATGTAAAAGGATAGATGCAACAACTGCTGAACTAGCTTGTGAGGAAAATAGATGAAAAACAGCAGATGACAAGCATGTAAGGAATTCACAAAGAGAGGAGTTTGCACACAGACTAGTAGATGATAATCATATGTGAAATAGCCGACGACAGGAGTTTGCAGCAGAATTCACAAAGAGAGATTCAAGAGATGAAAAGAATTCAAGAAGACTTACAATTGCATTTTTCACAGGCAATGGGTATTCCCCCTTCTTGTTTTTGTGAAAAGTTTTGAACAATTCAAAGGCATTTACCGAACCATTTGTGGAAGCCTCGTAGCTCCGAGAACCGGTTAAACCAGGGAACTGGATCGCAGCTCTGCTAACTTTAGCTTTCATACAAGCCAACTAGAAAAACAAAGTATGAACACATTAGCAACAGTCCAGATTATAGAATTGAAATAGTAGCAAGCTTGAGTGAACAAAGACAAGGACCTGTTTCTTTGATGAGCCCCAGGAATCGAGTAACGCACACCATTGAACGGCGTTCATGTTAAGCAAGCCTTCAGGAGGTGTCCGTGAAACATTCTTCTTGTCCGCAACCGTGTCCCAATACTTGGCCTTCAGATCATAGCGTCTTTGTTTTGTACGGGCCTTGAGATTTTTCATAAGGGAATCTTTTATCAAGGGGTCATGAGGGTTCAAAATAAACTTTGCCTGATACAAAACAAAGAGCATTATTCAGTTTTATGACCAACAATGGAAAGACCTAGAAACAAGAGTTAAGAACTGGAAGCAAGATATACAAAACGTACACCAACGTAGCCGGCCACGTAGCGGTAAATTAGTAAATGAGGTAGGGCGCGGTAAAATGAGGTAGGGCATGGTAAAACGAGTGGAGTGCGGTAAAATGAGCATGCGTGGTTGCGTCGCAGAGTTTGTAGTATTCTATATACACGGTAAAATAGTAAAATGAGGTAAGGCGCGGTAAAACATAACTAATATAGCCACGGTCGCGACGCCAACGTCCAAAGCCATTGGGAAAAGGAGGTGGGGCGCGGTAAATTAGTAAAATGAGGTAGGGCGCGGTAAAATAAGGTAGGGCGTGGTAAAACGAGGTGGGGTGCGGTAAATGAGCATGCGTGGTTGCGTCGCAGAGTTTGTAGTATTCTATATACACGGTAAAATAGTAAAAATGAGGTAAGGCGCGGTAAAACATAACTAATATAGCCACGGTCGCGACGCCAACGTCCAAAGCCATGGGGAAAAGGAGGTGGGGCGCGGTAAATTAGTAAAATGATGTAGGGCGCAGTAAAATAAGGTAGGGCATGGTAAAACGAGGTGGAGTGCGGTAAAATGAGCATGCGTGGTTGCGTCGCAGAGTTTGTAGTATTCTATATACACGGTAAAATAGTAAAATGAGGTAAGGCGCGGTAAAACATAACTAATATAGCCACGGTCGCGACGCCAACGTCCAAAGCCATGGGGAAAAGGAGGTGGGGCGCGGTAAATTAGTAAAATGATGTAGGGCGCAGTAAAATGTGGTAGGGCGTGGTAAAACGAGGTGGGGTGCGGTAAAATGAGCATGCGTGGTTGCCTCGCAGAGTTTGTAGTATTCTATATACACGGTAAAATAGTAAAATGAGGTAAGGCGCGGTAAAACATAACTAATATGCCACGGTCACGACGCCAACGTCCAAAGCCATTGGGAAAAGGAGGTGGGGCGCGGTAAATTAGTAAAATGAGGTAGGGCGCGGTAAAATGAGGTAGGTAGGGCATGGTAAAACGAGGTGGAGTGCGGTAAAATGAGCATGCGTGGTTGCGTCGCAGAGTTTGTAGTATTCTATATACACGGTAAAATAGTAAAATGAGGTAAGGCGCGGTAAAACATAACTAATATAGCAACGGTCGCGACGCCAACGTCCAAAGCCATGGGAAAAAGGAGGTGGGGCGCGGTAAATTAGTAAAATGAGGTAGGGCGCGGTAAAATGAGGTAGGGCATGGTAAAACGAGGTGGAGTGCGGTAAAATGAGCATGCGTGGTTGCGTCGCAGAGTTTGTAGTATTCTATATACAACACTCGTGATAGTGATGTTGATAGTGATGATGAGAACCCAGGACTTAACTATGAGAGTGAGATTAGTGGTGGGGTCTTTATGTCCATTTGCGTACTATTTACTTTTCGGCCATGCTTACTTTTCAACATGCTTAGTCTTTCAACATTCTTAGTCTTTCAGCATGCTTACTAATTGCATTACGTCTTCATGCTTCTTACTTGGATCATGTCTTTTATGCTTAAAAGTTTACCCTTTCTCAATGCAGGTGATCGACCAAGATGAGTCAAGGCAAGGAATCATCGGCCTCCTTGCTGAAGAAGATGCGCCAGCAGAAGAAAGTTAGTAAAAATGGAAGAGCACACCGTCCGAACCCGCGTTATGCAGACAGTGGTGAGAGTAGAGGTGATGCAATTCTTAATTGGATAATGTCTTTATGCTTAATTGTTCACCCTTTCTCAATGCAGGTGAGGGTGGAGATGCTGGAGGAGGGGGAGATGCCGATGGTCCACTTGCTCCACTTGCTACACTTCCTCCGAGGGGACGAGGACGAGGGCGAG
>CAMZMU010000041.1:1686187-1991678 GCA_947311845.1 Poa pratensis | reverse complement strand
TGTCCATAACATTCTCTTTAAAACCAAAAGCTCGAATAATCTTGTCGAACTTGAGGTACCATTGTCTTGAAGCTTGCTTCAAGCAATAGATGGATTTCTTTAAACGACACACTAAATGTTCCTTTCCTTCCACGACAAAACCCTCTGGCTGAGTCATGTAAACATCTTCATTAAGGTCACCATTTAGAAATGCCGTCTTAACGTCCATTTGGTGTAATTCTAGGTCGAAATGAGCTACTAGAGCCATGACGATCCTGGAAGAATCTTTAGATGACACAGGGGAAAAGGTCTCATTGTAATCGATTCCTTCTCTCTGTGTAAAGCCTTTCGCCACAAGTCTTGCTTTGAACCTTTCGACATTCCCTTTGGAGTCAAACTTGGTTTTGTAGACCCATTTGCAGCCTCTTTTAGCACCATTGGGAATTTCTACTAAATCCCAACCATCATTTGAACTCATAGATTTTAACTCATCTTCCCTGGCAATTTGCCATTTGGACGAATTCATACTTTTAATGGCTTGTTTATATGAGGTTGGATCCTCCACCTTTCCTATATCATTCACATCCTCACTCATGTAAGTGACATAATCTTCTGAAATGGCTTTCTTTCTATCTCGCTGTGATCTTCTCACGGGAGGTGGTGGTGGAAGAACATCATCATTTTGATGCTCTTCTTCATTATCTGTAGGGTGATCCTCTTCACCTTCTGGATTTTCATTATTATTTTCGGGATCACCATTAGGTTCAGGACCTGAAACGTGAGGTTCAGAACCAACATTACGAGCCACTTTTCTTCGCATTGGCAGAACGAGCTCTTGGATAAGCGGGAATGCAACACATACCCGCTTCTCCTCAAGGTCAATCTTTCTTAATTCAGTGACTTCATTATCTTCAAAAAATACCGCTTGTCGAGTCTCCACAAACTTTGTGGTATGATTTGGACAATAAAAGCGATATCCCTTTCCCCTATGAGGGTATCCAATAAAGAAACAGCTAACTGTCTTTGGATCTAATTTCTTAAGTTGTGGATTGAATATTCTAGCTTCAGCGCGACAACCCCACACACGCAAATAATTCAAGCTCGGTTTTCTTCCCGTCCACATCTCGTAAGGTGTGTTCGGTGCTGACTTAGTGGGAGCAAGATTTAAAATATGTGTGGCTGTCTTTAGTGCCTCCATCCATAGGCTTACTGGCAAACTTGCATGACTAAGCATACTTCGCACCTTGTCCATAAGTGTGCGATTTCGACGCTCAGCCACACATTCTGCTGAGGTTCACCAGGCATTGAATATTGGGCAACAATTCCATTCTCAGCAAGGAACTTGGCAAAAGGTCCTGGAATTTGCCCATAAGGAGCATGTCTACCATAATACTCTCCCCCGCGATCAGATCGTACAACTTTTATTTTAACATTCAGTTGGTTCTCAACTTCGGCTTTGAATATTTTGTATTTTTCCAAAGCTTCCGAACGATCACGTATAGGGTAAATATACCCGTATCGGGAAAAGTCGTCTGTAAAGGTCATGAATGAATCAAAACCATCTACAGACTTAACATTAAGAGGTCCACATATGTCAGTATGAATAAGTTCGAGGACTCCCGTAGATCTTATTGCACCTTTCTTAATCGTTTTTGCGTATTTTCCTTTTATGCAATCGACACATTGATTTGCATCAGAGAAGTCTAATGGAAGAAGTACATCATTTTTAATAAGTCTTTCTATTCTCCCCTCGAAATGTGGCCCAAATGACAGTGCCACAATTTCAAAGAAGTACTAGCACCCTTCCATTTCTTCTCAACATTAGAAACATCACTCACATGCATAACTAAGTCATTCATTGATAACATATATAATTTGCCTCGTCTGACACCGAGGCCAACATTCTTATTACAATAATTCAACTCAAATTGTTTGTTGCCAAACTTACACTCAAACATGTCATCATCTAAGCAAGAGACTGAAATCAAATTCCTACTTAAAGTTGGTACATAAAGAACATTATTCAAATGAAGACGAAAGCCGGTGTGGAGCTCCAAGGTGAGTGACCCTACAGCTTCGACATCAGCTTCAACTCCATTGGCGACTTTAAGTCTTCTTGCCCCCTCTTATAGTTTGGATCATACTTAATCCCTGCATTGAATTAGCAACATGAGTAGTTGCACCTGAATCAATCCACCATGTGGTACTAGAGAAATTAACATAAAAACTTTCATCAACAAAAGTAATTTCATCAGTACCTTTCTTTAAGAGCCATTTCAGGAACTCTGGGCAGTCTTTCTTATAATGTCCATCCTTGTCACAAAAGAGACACTTGTTGTTTGAAGACTGACCAGTGTCCTTTTCCTTTCCTTTGAACGACTTGTGCACATCCTTGTTGAAAGGTCTCTTTGGCGGCTTGGAAGAACTTTAACCATCATGTTTTCTCTTGGAGGATCCAACATGAAAAGCTTGGTCCACACCTTTCCTCTTAATCCTCTCTTCTTCCTCGACTATCCGTGGGGATATTTCAGCGAGTGACCACTTTTCTTTGAGAGAATTGTAGTTTATCTTAAATTGTTCGAACTCTTTAGGGAGGGAATCCAAGATCATAATCACAAGGAGGTTATCGCTGAGCTCACATTTTAAACCCTTCAACTTATTGGAAGCATTAATCATCTTAAGAATATGAGATCTTACATCTCCATTGTTATCATACTTTCCAACAAGCTTCTGAAACAGCGCTTGCGAATAAACCTTTTCGGAGCCCTTAGACTGCTCCTCCAAGGCTGCCATGAACTCCTTGGCATTATCTTTCTTGGGAAAAGCCACAATGATATCTGGAGAGATTGATGACTTCATCACAAGCAACGCTACGTGATTAGTCTTCTCCCATTTTTCCATCTTGGAATCATAGGCGTTCTTTGCCTCATCATACCCTATGGCACCAACAACGGGCGCCACAGGTTTGTCCTCCCGCAAGGCATAATCAAACTCATTGAAAGCCAAACAGAGCTCCATAGAGTTCTTCCAACGAGGGAAGTTACTACCTGTCAAATGCTCGACAGTGTCTGGTCTAAACAGGAGCTGAAGCTGGCATTTTAAATGGACGTTCATAAGTACGGCATGAATATAAACATTATGTTGGTAAAAATAAATAAACATGCCAAAATCTTAAAAAATTCCAACTCTACGCCAAAACACCGTTGGGCAGTAATGACATAAAATTAGAAACAATTAAGGGGAATGACATATAAAATTAAAACAACGTTGGTCAGAATTAATTTTATTGTCATAACATACTCAAAATAAATATCAAAATTAATCTAAAATGGAGGAACTTAATATGATGTTTAATTTGATAATTCAACATTTAAACATGCTAAATATTCTAAACAAAAAATCTCGTTGGTTCATTTCTGTCCAGAATAATAACATATTTGAACTCACGTTTTAGGCAATATTATTCTGTATTTAAAAACAGTGCATAAATCTGTAGACATATAACTAAAAACTGCACTGAAATTAAAAAAAACAGAAACTGAAAACAGAGAAATCCCGACAGAAAAAACAACTCCTGCCCAGCAGAAAACTAAACTCGGGCCGCAGCCCATCACGTATTGGGGCCCAAGAAGGACACCGAGGCCCGTTAGCATCATTCTGCGGTGGGACAAAAACAAAGGCCGGTGAAAAAACCTAACCCTAACCCTCATTCTGCTCTCTCCCTCCCCGTTTCTTTCGCTCGCAGGAGAGGCGGCGCCATCGGCGACCGCGCTGCTCCGTAGCTTTCCCGGCAGCGGCGGCCGAGGCTCGACCTACCGGCGGCGCTCTGGCTCCGCTCGACTGACCAGCGTGCAGCGGACTAGGTCCCGCACGCTGCTCGGTCGAACGTGGCCTGTGCGTTGCGTCCGTGGTGGCGTGGAGGAGGTGATGCGCGCCGGCGACCATTTCGGGCGACGACGGCGATGACCGGCGCAGAGGCCAGCGACGCGTGCGTCCTTTCCGCGCCGAAGCGTGTCTACCGCGCGTCCTCTCCGATGGGAGGGGAACGGCGTCCCGGCGCCATCGCCCTCGTGCAGCCACGGGAGCTGCACGGACCCCGAAGGGAAGAGGCGACAACGCGGCGTCCTTCAGGTGAGCTTTCGACCCCAATCGTGTTCTCATTTTTAGGGTTCTTCCGGAATTGGGGATTTTTCCTAGGGTTAGGATTTGTTTTCGGGTAGGGGGGAATTTGATCTTTTTCTTGCTATAAACGTACTCCCCTCCTTCTAATTGCTTTATCATGACTAACAGTAGATCAAATCAACTAACCGAAACTGAATTGAGTCAATTAAACTTGATCAACTAAATTAACAGTGCATGCTTAGGGAGCAATTATACTAATCCGAGACTTAATCATGACTTAATTGCCTAAAACATGAACTTAATTAACCAAACCATGATCGACAGATCCTAGTGAGGGTTCTAGTGCTAACACAGAGGCGACAGATACCAATGTTAGAACTTATGCATCTAGTAAAACTAGATTAACTTGTGACAGCAATCTAGAACACCTAAAACGGATCTAATAGAGGGTTTAGGGATCATTACAGCCTCCAGCGTTTGAAGACATCGTCGCCTGCTCGGTGCAGACGAGGTACAGGGTTGGTGTAGTCGTCGTAGTTGAAGTAGTTGTAGCAGGGGTCGATGACGATCTCGGGAAGGTGCGGATCCCTTCAGGTCTCCACCGGCACTGCCCTGGCACGGCACGGTGAGGTTCCAGCCTTCCCGTTGCTTATGCGCAATCTGCGATCGGGGCAGAGGTTTGGGGTGTTGGGGAGCTGCAAGACTTAGCGCTAACTCGTAGTCGCAAGCCGCCAGGACTCCCCCTGATTTATATGCGCACGCAACAGGGGGCCACGAACCATTAGTTGGTTTGGGCGCCCCCGATCAGGGCGTTTCTGTTCCGTACGAGTAGGGGTCGAACGTTGGTTCGTGGCCCCTCTCCTTATCTCTTTATCCTTTTGTTTTAACTCGGTTTTGATTTAAACCGAACAGATCTAACCAACAATAAACGGTGGCAGTCCATGGTGTGATGATCAGTTCAAGCAACTGACACATATTTCTTTTTAGCTGGAGCATATTGCACTAAGTTGGTGTAACTGAGGTTTTGACCACTCGCATTTTTCTTCTGGACTCTTGACAGAGCTAGAATAATGAATGTATGCATGTTTTTCTATTTGAAGTTCCAAATTTCAGATATGTTACTAGTAGATTTCTGGGAGGACAAGCATATACGTATCTGGGATTGGGAACGTTTTAGTAAATCAGCCTCCTACTTGAGTTATTACTTAATAAGATGTTCACTCCCAAGGTTAACTGTCATGTATCTCATCTCTTCCATGGTGACACTGGAATGCTTGAAGGTTGCGTGGCATATTCTAGCAGTCCTTATGTTTTCTCCCGTTGCAATTGATTTAATTAACGGAAGAAGCAGTTACGGGAATCCAACAATCTTTTTGACATGACAGCATCCGATCGATGGGAACTAAATATCCGGGTCAAATGATTTTCCAAAACCCAATATTTTCGCACGATGGAACTTTATGAAGATGGACGTCACTGCTGACGTTTGGATTCCAACCGGAACCGACACGTAATACTCCTCCGTAAGTATTTACCAAATAAATAACCGCCGCACGCCACGCAGGGAGTAAGCCACGGGGTACATTATATATAGATCTAGTAGCAAACAACTTGAAACAGATATCTGAAGTTTAGGAATATAAAGTTCAGGTGTAACAAAGATAAGATATTCTAGAGTATATTAAGAGTCAATTGGTAGGGAACTGGTATTTCGAAAAACAAACTTAAAAGTTTTAAAAATCTGAAAAAACATGTGTGTCTAGCGATGGATATATCCAACAAGGACTCTTCTGGTCATGGTCGGGTCGCACACGCACTCGCGTCGCCGGTAAAGTCTGCAAGAGACTGCATGCAGCTCATTCTACTAGTAGGTGACGATTACTTACTGCCGGATGCGAGCCAGGAAGCAAGCCACGTCGTACGTGATTGGTCGCTCGGCCACGTCGTCGTCGGTCAAATGACCTAGGACTAATAAACCGCACCGGAGGTAGTATACAACATCGCATGTAGTACTAGAAATTCAAAAAATGCAACGGTAAACGAAAAAATCGAGCATATTTTTTTATGCATGTATTTGTGTGTAGATAATTTTTTGTATTTGTAAAAACTCAGAATTAATGCATAGAGTTTTTAACATTTTGAACACATCAATATTTGAAAAATCAAGAACTTACGTAACAAATCCCCATTGGCTGCAGAAAAGATGTTGGAAACCCATGGTTGTTTGCAACAAACAAAATCAACGTACCCATTTGATAGAGATCTACTCCCTCCGTTCCAAATTACTTGACTTGGATTTGTCTAAATATGAATGTATCTAGACACTAAACAAGTATGGATACATCCATATCTATTATATACTAAAAGCAAAATGAGTTAGGTAACGGAGCCACCACGTTAAGCCACATCACCCAAATTAATTTTAGTAGTTAGATCTAAAATATACGGCTAAGATTTACCTATGAGTTTGTTAATAGTTATGTTACTGCGTAATCCCGTTTGACAGATATCTGTTGACACGATCGTGTTGAGCGTGCGTGTATAGCACGCATTAAATCCGATCGGTGCGCACGTAAAAAACAAGACCGATCAGTTGAGGCAGGCAGCAGGCTGCATCGGTGGTCACGTAAAAAAAAACCGTTCTGTTGAGGCAGGCTACAGAGACAATACGGGAGGCGATGGAGACCTTATACCCAGCAGCCACGCTTAGGGCTAGAGTAGAGAGTAGAGATCGATCGCTAGCTAAGCGGCAGCATCATACACACACGATGATGGCCGGCCGGCCGGCGCTTACCGCAAGCAATTAAACCCATATAGAGCCACACTTTGGGCTAGAGATCTGAATAATCGGAAGTGTCTCAACTCATTCAATCCAAATTTTGTGTGAGCACACGTCTCATAATGCAAACACAAATACACACACGATGATGGCCGGCCGGCCGGCGCTTACCGCAAGCAATTAAACCCATATAGAGCCACACTTTGGGCTAGAGATCTGAATAATCGGAAGTGTCTCAACTCATTCAATCCAAATTTTGTGTGAGCACACGTCTCATAATGCAAACACAAACATGATCTGTTATAAGTTATCATCGGACGTATCAAGGAAACATTTTGAGCCAGGACATTTTCACGGTATTTGTGGTGCCATCATATTTACTTTATCTTAAAAGAACATACGCTCGACTAGAAAAATAGATTGTAGTTGGAAATCTCACTACTTAGGGCTTATTAACATCACATTTTTAGTGACTATGCAACTATGTTATTTCTAATAATAATAATATAACTATTATATAAAACATCAGTTATGACACACTAAAGAAGACGCCCTCGCAATCGAGTTCTATATTGATTCAAAATATTTCCCACACATGGGCTTATTTACATAACAAAATATTTCTATGCTATAAAACCATGTGATTCCTAATTCTATATTTTCGGTGTCGAATAAATTATTGCAAAATATATTCGACGAGAAAATAACCATGCCCTCGCCTAGAAATTTAGGGTGGTTAAATATTCTCCGTTCATATGTGATCCTTTACTTAACATTATTTCTTATTCGCCTAGATATTTTCCGTCCTGGAACTACATTATTTCTTATCATAAAATGTGATATCCATGAAATCATAACTTTATTTCTAAGAAAAGCCCTTTCAACTGCTTATATTTTCTCGAGGAATATTATTTTAGTTTTTATTAAATTCACTAAAATCCAATTAATTGAGTATTATCACGTATTAGCCTGCGTATCTTTGGCGTTTGAGTGTGTCTTACATTAGTCTAAGAAAGAAGTACCTAAAGTACACTACAGTAGTTGATTTATGGTTCGACACCTCTCGATGACTGGTAGTAGTTGAAGGTGAGGGGCATCGGAAGAAATTAGACGATTGAAGACAAGCCATACTCTGTATCCATTTCTTCACAAGGGAAAAAAAACTGGAAATTTCCATCATGGCTAAAAGATCCTAATAAATTTCTTCACAAGGGAGAATAGACTAAGTCAGCTGAAGTGTAGGATATATGCTAGCCAAGTAGAGAGTGATTTTTTATGGAAACACAACACTATCCAAATTTTTCAAGAATTTCCAGTGAGTATAGAAGCGTGTTATTTTCCATGCATAATACAAATATGTTTGACTAAGCATACGTTTGTCAACCAATTTTGAAATAGTAATTAGAAATTTTGGATGTATGACATGGTATTGTTTTTTGGAAATTTCATAGTTATTACTCTTGATACATTAAACTGATTAAAACTATTTCTCTCACGTGTGATGCTCTACCTCAAATATGTTTTCTGGCAGCTAGAAAAATTGTTCATTTATAATTTCATGTTTTCATTACCCATGACACAATAAATTTATCTCATGAGTGGATTCGATACCCTAAAGACGTTGCCCTCGCATTTGCGAGGGCCACCTTGCTAGTTTGGACAAAACCAAGTCAACTAATTTGAAACGGAAGGAGTAGTATAGCTAGCTCCTTGGATTAATCAACTTAGAAGGGAAGGATCTGGAGATGGCTGACGGAAGGGAGACCAAGCGGCACAGGGCCGGTCAAATTGGCGGCGCCGGCTTGCTGACTGCGGCCGCTGACCGTAGCTGTATGGCAGTATCTTTGCTAGCATCAGCCGGGCCTTGGACGCATCGACGACATGGACTCGACTGGGCGGACAACTCGGACGATGGATCGACCAGTCACGTATAACGCTGCTTTTTTGCGACGTGGGCGCCATCCATCGTCCCCATCGATCTCTCTTCTTGTTCCTATCCGGGCAGTAAGTAATCGTCAGCTACTCCGGGCAGCTAGCCAGTAGAATGAGCTGCAGTCTCTTGCAGACTTTACCCGCGAGGCGAGTGCGTGTTCGACCCGATCATGACCAGGACTAGGTCCGAGCAAGCACGTGAAGAGTGCTTGTCATGACTAGACACCATGTCTTGTCCCCTACCAATTGACTCTTGATATACTCTAGAATATCTTATCTCTGTTACACCTGAACTTTATATTCCTCAACTGCAACTATCTGTTTCGAGTTATTTGCTTGATCTATGACGAGGGGTAGACTCATTAAGACCCATGGTTAAGGTCCCTAGGTTATGAATATGGGGGAGAGAACGTGTTAGAGCTGGAAGTATCGTCGGCTGACAAGCAGGGCAAAGATTTTACCTAGGTTTAGGGCCCTCGTGTGGAGGTAACACCCCTACGTCCTGCCTGTCTGTTATTGCTTTGTGAATATGAGAGTTACAAGGGTCCCGGCGAGATGTCGATCTCGCTAGGGTTTTTGCGGCTCTGAAAGTACGTGGTCTGTTTCGATGGCCCTCCCAGTCCTTAAATAGTAGGCTGGGTCTCGGGTGTTCGTAACCGACTCGATTTACAAGTAAGGAAACTCTAAACCGACTATTGTTTCGCCAAACTTGGAGGATACTCCATCTTCGTGGGCCTCCCTTCATGGGCTTCATGTAGTCTCTGATAGTTGGGCCTAGTCGATACGTGCACCAGGTACCTCATGGTAGGGTACCCGATAAGCATACCCATGTCAGTAGCCCCTGATTACTTGTCTGATTCGAAGAGTCGGGCATGGACTCATACATCATGCACGTAACATTTTTTGCATCTGTATTTAGAATTCTTATGAAATAGCACATGTTAGCTATGTCGAGTGTTTCATCGACTATGAGTTTTTGCTTATGATAGTCAAGAGATATTAGCTTAGCAGGCCCGGCAATCACGACGGATCGGGGCCAGTTAACTACCATTTGTGACAAAACCATACTAGCTTTCAATCAAACTCGAGTCTCCGGACTCGAATCTGGAACAAACTGGACAGACTCGAAACGGCCGTTGAGGTCTTACTAAATCGATCTGCAGTATAATTTTAAATCAACCCAACGCGTCCGTCGGGGATAATTCATCATGTCTGCTGACACGGAAAATTTAAGGATAACGCTGCTGGAGCGGTCCTTAGCCCAGCTCGACTGATCGATGGGTCTTACCTTTACATTATGCATGCAGCATCGAACGATCGTCGGATCAACTCGGGAATATTTCGAGTACGATTTTGCTTATGAACTGAGTCGAATAATATGCCGACTGACACTTTTGTCATTATTCTATCGGGTGCGCGACAGCGCTCCCAATGGGAGTAGCCCCCGAGATTGTGCTTTATTGCTTGCAATGGAGGATAATCTCAAAATCTTTTATCCTACACATTTTAGTCAAAGATTTTTTTTGATACGCTCCCGATGGGAGTATGATGCTTCAGTCGAGAATCTTTCGACTGGCGTTTATGACCTTTGCTTGAGAACCAATCGACATTCTTGTGAGAGACCACCCCAAGATATCATCGAGTGATTTTTATGACAGTTGTGAAAGAGGGAACAACGTCAGCAATGACGCATTTTGCGACTGCTATCTCTGACAAGCGGTGGCGTGCTTGGAGAGGCTTTGATAAGCCGTGACCCTGTTTTGTGGGCCCGTTTCTGCAGAGCTGACCAGGGATGACGCCGCGTGGACTTGATTTGACCGTTCTGGCGCGATTTTCACGTGGCGTGATTATGGTCCTGGATTCCCGTGCGTAGTGGGCGGAGTGGCCGGCGACGGCTGCCCTCCATGGCACCACGTGTATGGCTAGATTTCGCGCAGAGCGTATGCATCTGTTTTGACGGTTACGATCATTTTGTGATCTGTGGTAAATAGGGGGGACGGCGCTGGCAGAGTTTTTTACTTGCCATTTGCTCCCTGCGCCGCCCCTCGTCTCATCTTCTTCCGCTTACTTTGCCCCCATTGTTTCGGCGCCCAAGCTTTTTGCCTCCCACACCCTCCACTGCTATAATGGCGAAAGGTGGGGGCTCCAAGCGTGGTGCTGCTGCTGCTGTAGCGACCGATGCGGCCTAGGGCAAAAAGACCGTGGCGGGTACATCTGCGTCCACTGCTGCCCTGAAGAAGAGCAGCGGGGATTGGGCGAGGTCCACCATCAAGGACGCCCATTTGCTCAAGCTCCGCGAGCAGGGATATCTGCCACCCGGGGAGCAGCTCGCCGTCCGCGCTCCGTCGCACAAGGAGGTATGCCCCGAACCACGCGCCGACAAACGCGTTTGCAGTCCCAAGTTTGTGTCCAGGGGCTTCTCGCTTCCCCTCCACGACTTTGTGTGTGGTCTTCTTTTTGCCTACGGGGTGCAGATCCATGATCTCACCCCGAACGGTGTTATGCATATTGCGTGTTTCATCACGCTGTGCGAGTGCTTCCTCGGCGTCGCGCCCAGCTGGGCGCTAAGGAAGACAATATTCATGGTGCGACCCAACAGAGGAGGTGGTCGCACCTACCCCGTGGGCGGCTACGGCATCCAGGTGCGTAGCGACACGCGCTATTTCCGCCTGAAGTCCGTCGACTCCGCCCAAGGCATGAGGAAAGGGTGGTTTTATGCGAGTGTCGAGCAAGACGGAGTCGCCACCTTCTCGACTGCGGCTTACGTCAGGACCAAGGCGTGGGATCACCAACTCTCAGCCGAAGAAATGGAGGAAGCACGCCCTTTGCTGACTCGAATCAACGGAATGCTGGACAAGGTTACGGGCCTTCACTTGATCGCCAACTTTGTGAAGAGGCGGGTGTGGCCACTCCGTGCCCGAGCGCACCCCATGTGGGAGTATATGAGGGCGCGGGTGACTCCACTCGGATGAGCCCAGAGGAGATGTCAAGGAACGAGCTTGTGAATCACGTGCGGCACATCACCAACTTGACGACAGGCGACAAATGCGACGTTGACTGTCCCATTGAGCCGTATGGGGCGGAAAACCCTTTGCCTGAGGTATGTCTGCATTTGAAGAGTTTGCCACTCGTATGCTATGTGTTTGTTCGATTTTGCTTCTGACTTTGCAATTTGCGATGTATGCGATGCAGGACCACTCGACTGCCACCTCTCTACCCCCTCTGCCAGAAAATGGTGAGACTGAAGAAACTCAGGTGCAGGTGGTGGACCCGAAAAGGGATCAGTCGCCCCTTCCTTCTGCCACCACGTCGCATGCGGAGGAGGTCGAGGAGGACGCAGCGGAAGAGGTCCAATCTGAGGAAAAGGCCACCGCTGACCAAGAAGTCGACACCGCACCACCGAAGCGACGTCGACTGGCCAAGAAGCCGCCTTCTGCTGTGAGTTCACCTGCGAGGGGGCAGGGCTTGGAGGATGAGGAGGAATCAGGCTCACCACCTGTTTTCCAAGCCGCTCCTTTGCGTGCGTGCTCAACAAGTTCAATTATTCCTCTTCAGTCGAGTGGTACCCCAGCCTTTGGGGGACCAATTTTTGGCGACTCCGAAGATGAGGAAGATGAGGAGCACAGGTATGTGTTTTTTGAGTATGATATGAGAATTTTGTGCTGTCACATATTTGTGCTGACCGTATTTTTGCTTTGTTGTGTTGCTCACAACGCTGAAAACAATCAGCCTGGGACTCCTCCAGTCAAGAATGTTTCAACCCTGGAGCACTCGAATTCTGCACCGACTGGAAACGAGACTGTCCAGCCAATGGCCACTGATGTTGTCACTGAAACGGCCAAGGTGATAGCCCCAGAGGTCGGGACATCAGTCACGACTTCTGAACCGTGGATGAACCACGTAAGTACCTTTTTGCCTGACCCATTTAACTTGGGACTGTGAGAGTTAGAAATTTTGCTGAATTCGTGTGCTTGCAGCCCTTCTACCATAACTTGGCAGATTCCACCAAGGCTTATGTCCAGGTGGAGCAGGAGAGAGATACTATGCGCGCCGAGCTAGAGCGGCTCAGTCGTGAGTTCTGCCTGGCGAGACCTTGTATGAAGGCATCCATGGCCCTATCTTCTGACACTTTGCCAACCGAATTGCGTATTTCGGTCCACCGCCGTATGTATGATCTCAATGACTCGTCTGATCGTTGAGTGCATACCCTTAATTCTTCGAATGTCTTTGGGCGCTCACACAGAGGCTCGAAGTTTTTGATGAAGTCTCTGCGGAAATCGTCCCACGAGTCGTATGATGATGGAGGGAGCGACTTGAGCCAGTCGCGGGCAGTTCCTTCGAGCATGAGTCGTATGTACTGCATCGCCGTGGTGTTCGTGCCACGCTGGCATGCCACGGCGAGTCTGTAATCTTCTAGCCACCCGAAAGGTTCCTGGCGACCGTTGTACTTGGGTTGTTCGCCTGTCAACTTGAACCGTTTGGGCATCCGCGTCTCACGGATGCGTCGAGTGAAGCACAATGCTCCGCATGGCTCTGGTTCACGATCAGAGTATGAATCGCTGCTACAGGATCTTCGAGATCTGCTTCTGCTGGACCTGTGCCGGCGCGTGCTTCTCCTTCCTTCATCCGAGTGGTGGCTGCGACCACTGCGATGATGTGCTGCGTGTCGTGAGTCGACTATGTCACGATCGCGATTCCTTGCTGGAGTTTTGTCTTCTGGTTATATAGCCTGTGCTGCTAGAGCTAGCGATTTGAGTTGTTGGCGATGCAGGGCTGCGTTAGGGTCATTCGCCGGAGGTTGCATTGCCTTGAGGTAAGCACCTACGGAGAATAATGCACCCGCAGCAGTTTTGGGCACTGGGATTCCGTTAGCGTCCTCTGTCATGAACGACAGGTTACGGGTGATTGCTACCCTTTCATGTTCTGGAAGGCTTGCCAACCGCGACCTAGGTCGTGGGGTTGGTTGCATTGTGGACCCAAGGGATTGCTCCCTTCTTCGGGCACTCGAGAGGCTGGCTTGCCTTTTGCGCTCTTCGAGCGTCGCTCGGTAGTTTTGCAGTCGAATTGACTCCTGCCAGTTGAAGTACTGGAAGGTCAACATCTCCTCTGGGGTAGAATTTGGTGGCATCATTGTGCACTCCTTTATGACTTTATCTGCTTTTGCTGCCATCTCCTCCGTGATTGTCAAGGTTGTGACCCCATCTGGCATGGTTACCGTGCATGAGAATTGTGCAGGACTGCGAGCGGCTGCGTCTGCGGATGATTCTGCGGGGAAGGCCACGTAGACCTGATGGGGCGTGACCCGTGGACAGGTGTATGTGCTGTCGATTCCAGTCATGGACTCGACGTCGCCATCGAGGCTCATGTCAGAGCCAGTATGTTCATCGAGTAGATCTTCGAGGCGAATCTCGTTGTCGGCGTGCTCATCACCTATGCTCATCTCGCTGTTGGCGAGGCCATTATGGATGTCTGAGTCGAGGTTGGTGTTGGTGAAGATCTCCGAGTCGACGTTGTTGTCGTTATGAATAGCGGGCTCGTAGAAGTCATCGAGGGAGATCCCGCAGTCGAAACTCTCGTCGAGTGGTAGGTTGAAGTCGACGTTGCTTGTGCGGTATGCTGATTCTGCCTCCTCGCCTTGGAGTTCCGTCATCATGAACCTGTCGAGCTCGCCGGTCGACATGGTTGTTGCGGGCGAGCAGGCTTCAGGAATCGACGACGGGGCGAGCGCAGTTGACGGAGCCTCGAGTGCGCCCAGTGCCAGTTGTTGCGGATCTGTCGAGTCCTGCGTGCCAAGGTTGTTTATGAAAAAATTGAATGCTCCAACAGTTAAACTCAAACCTGATTCAAGGCCGGAAAACGCCTCCTGAAGCTCCGGCGAGTGCGGATTGAAATTCATTGGAAGATCAGATACACTTTTTGCAGGTGAAGCGGGCAGGCTGCCGCTTTTCGAGTGGATCGGCGAGTCGCCATGTGTCGCCTGGATCGGCGAGTTGCTGTTTGCTGACATGGCCGGCGAGTTGCCGTTTGTAGATGAGATCGGCGAGTTGCCGTTTGCTGGTGTGATCGGCGATTTGCCGTTTGCTGTTGGGACCGGCGAAACTTCGAGTCCAGCGCTATTCTTTCCCACAGACGGCGCCACTTGACGAGGGGTAGACTCATCAAAACCTATGGTTAAGGTCCCTAGGTTATGAATATGGGAGAGAGAACGTGGTAGAGCTGAAAGTATCGTCGGCTAACAAGCATGGCAAAGATTTTACCCAGGTTCAGGGCCCTCGTGTGGAGGTAACACCCCTACATCCTGCCTGTCTGTTATTGCTTTGTGAATATGAGGGTTACAAGGGTCCCGGCGAGATGTCGATCTCGCTAGGGTTTTTGCGGCTAAGAAAGTACGTGGTCTGGTTCGATGGCCCTCCCAGTCCTTAAATAGTAGGCTGGGTCTCGGGTGTTCATAACCGACTCGATTTACAAGTAAGAAAACTCTAAACCGACTATTGTTTCGTCAAACTTGGAGGATACTCCATCTTCGTGGGCCTCACTTCATGGGCTTCATGTAGGCTCTGATAGTTGGGCCTAGTCGATACGTGCACCAGGTACCCTCATGGTATGGTACCCGATAGGCATACCCATGTCAATCTATATATAATATACCAAGTTATATTGATATTTAATGATACAAATGAACACGTACTATCACATATGTTTAGGAGAACGATAGTACATCATACAGAGTTAATCTCCAGAAATATGAGATCACTGAAGCCTGTTGGCTACAGCCCTACTACAGCTTAGCACCTACGTACGCCGCCCACACACCAGTTTCTGAATCGATCTGTAGTTATCATGGAAGATTGTACGTCACACCCGCTTCCTGGCATGGACAGGGACTTCTACTTGAAATTCATTCACGACAATTAGTGCAAAAATGGATAGAGAAATCATGTTTATATAACACGAGAACAAACAGAAATTAAGGCGGGAAAGATTAATTACATTAACCATGCACACATACATCAAGAGTGGTCAACAAATCTACACCAGCATCCATCTTAGCATAAATAAACATTTTCTAACGAATAACCATCATAGTGCATTATGCTGAACCAGCAAAAGAAAGTACATAGTATTAACGAAAAGACTTCATTACCACTAGCTACGTACGTACAATGGCATCCAGATTAACACTGATTTATATAGTTAAGTAGATGTAAAATTAAACTCAACTAGTCTAGCTAGTAGCGTCATCTCAACTAGGAAGTGGAAACAAAGAAACATGCATGGTTTTAGATGAGAAAATGAGGTCTAAGAAGGGCGTAAGACTAGGAGGAGTATGCGGGGGTAGCTGGCTCACCTGGTCAAGCACGACGTCTTTCGGCGAGGAGGGCGACGGAGTAGACGAGGACGACGATGCCGATGGGCACGAGGAAGCGTCGCAAGGCGGCCACCGGGTCCTCCGGGCTGCTGCCGAAGACTAGGGCGCCAGTGAGGCAGCCAAAGTCGAGGAGCACCATGAGCAGCAGCGTGGCCCTCCCGCAGACGCGCTCGCTCGAGAGGAGCGCCATGATGAGCAGAGAGGTGCGGAACGCCACGGCGTTGAACCTTGCGAACCAGGCGTAGCTGGCCGGAACAGCGTGAGCATCACCGGTGTGCCGGCCTGGTGGTGCCCGGCCTTGTCGTGGCGCCAGAACCCGCCCGGGCGTGCGAGGACGCCGACCCGGAATGTCGCAAATGCCACCGCGCCCGCCGCAACCATGAGCCACGCTCGGTCCTTGGCATGCGTCAACATCTTGGGCAGCCTGCAGTTTGATTGATTGATTGGAGCAAAAAATTAGGAAGTAGAGGCAACGAATTACTACTCGCGTCATCGGTCTCAACGAATTACTTGTGTGATCTGAATCTGAGTAATGCAACAAGGTGATGGGGAAAGCTGATCTGACTCGTGAGTAGTGTAAATTCATTCAGGTTGGTCACAATGATCGAGGCAGAAGGAATGAAGGAATACATGGCATGGAGTATTTCATGAGCAACTGAATTAATTCTTGAAAGCGCACAAGGATGGATGTAGAATTGCAGATCATCATCACATGAACAGATGGTGCTACAAAAAGCTATCATGCCTCGTCGGAGATCGAGATCATGCGTGCGTGCGTGCGTGGGAAAAATGGCAAGGAACTGGAAGGGAAACTCAAGCCGGGGGTGCAGCTGGAGTTGATCGTACGTGGTCGAGGACGCCGGGCTGAAGCAGAGGTGGCTGTCGTGCTCGAGCTCGTGCGCGAAGAAGCAGTTGAGGGGTGGCGGCGCGACGGAGAAGAGAAAGGAGTTGCTAGGGTTGCACCGGCCAGGCATCTTTATAGTGGACGGAGAGCGCTCGTGACCGC
Organism: Poa pratensis; assembly: GCA_947311845.1. Taxonomy (NCBI): domain Eukaryota; kingdom Viridiplantae; phylum Streptophyta; class Magnoliopsida; order Poales; family Poaceae; genus Poa; species Poa pratensis. The sequence goes on along the minus strand of CAMZMU010000041.1, from coordinate 1,974,491 downwards.
CGGATGCAGAGCTTCACGACGTGGCAATGGCGGCAAGGCATTTTGCCCGATATGGGAGGAGAATGATGACGTTGAGGGCCTCCTTTCCTTGTGGGCTGGGCTTCAAGGTAAGTTTTGATTCCTTCTTTTTTTTTCTTCTTATTATAACTGCTTTAAATTTCAGAAAAAAATGAAGATATGGTTGAGAAAGATTTTAAAGGGATTTGAAACCTTTTAGAACTTAGTTTTTTCAAGTCCACTTGTATTATCCAAGTTTAGAAAACGTTCAGAAATATATTTTTGGCTCGATGTCAGAGTGGATGAATCGCAAAACTGTAGGTGTTGTGTTTTCTGTAGAGACAATGCGAGTAATTGTAATGGGTTTATTTTTTTATACAGAGAATATATTAATATCAAAATTATACCAATTATATCCAAGCTCTGCAATAACAACACAATATTAAGAGCAAGTCTAGATATTATGGATGCCCATATCAAAAAAAAAAGCCCCCGCTAAAGCAATAAAAACTCACATCAGCACAAGCAAACCACCGCCACTGGAAACACCTACATTGTAACAGAGTTTCTCCAAAGCGACGTCTCCACCGCCACTGTCGGGGCTCGACGGTACACCCTGGGCGGCATCGGCGCCAGGCATGCTGTTTCCGGCGCTGGTGAAACTCCCTCGGCTCGACGCGGTACACCCTGGGCGGCGTCGGTGCAGGCATGCTGTTTCCGGCGCGCCACGGCTTGGACGGAGGCTTCTGCACGGCCCGGAGCGCCGCCCGGTGGCCCGTGGTGGACGGCCGCCTCATCGTCATCTCGTGTCCGTTGTGCAGCTGGTCCATGGATGGATGAATTCAAACAATGAACCTAGCTTGGCGATCGACCAAAATCTCAGCTAGCTAGCTGCTTGGATTATGTACAGAGCAGAGCAGAGCAGAGTGGTTTATATAGCCGGTGCCGGCGCGCGCGCGTGCGAGCCTTCTGGAAGGGAAGGATGGAGACGGAGGAGGGATGGCGGCTGAGAACAAGAGGCACGTGGCCGGTCAAATCGGCGGCATGGCAGTATCTCCGTCAGCGTCGATTGGCGGCGTTGGACGCATCGACGGGCTCCCAACACCTGGACGGGATACCTCGGATCGACCGACCAGCGACGTGGCCGGCCAATCACGTACAGGGCTGCTGGCCTGCTGCCGGGCTTATCCAGCCGTCGTCCATCGTCTCCATCCATCTCTCCTTGTTCGGTTGTTCCTATCTGCAGCTTGCAACTAATCGTCAGTAACACATTCTGGGCAGAATGTGCTCGCTGACTTGAGTTTGGGTGACCGTCTGTCTTTCTGAATAACTGTCTTCCAGGTCTCAGCAGAGCAAGGAGATCGTCAGTCAACAAACAACGTCAGCACATCATTCGGTGCCGAAGATAGGATGTTCCTCTTTTCCCCGTGTGGGTTTCATTTTTTCGAAGTCGGGCAATTTGCAGTGATATGACTTCCAGGTCAGCCAATGAAGCCACACTACCGTGTTGGGTTTTCTAGGGTGTCTACAAATTTCTACTTCTTTAATTTTGTTTCCTCGATAAAATTTTATTCAACCTTTTTTAATAGAAGCATACTTTTGAAAATACACAAAATGTGTTTCCATATATAAGAAAACATTAAGACATACATGGACAATACTTTTTCATATATATTTTTAAAATGTTCAGAAAGTGGATTATCATGTGTAAACATGAGCCAAACTGCCATATTCATGGCACAATTAATTATGATACGACCAAATTTGGCACAGATGTGCATCTTGATATGATAAATAATGGTTCCAACATGAGTATTCAATTAATAATTACAAAAAATTGATAACACGAAAACTTGATCTAAATCAATATCATTCATGCAACCAATGTATATACTAATCAGAAAAAATGTTTTATAGCATGGTTGGCACCATCTTGGGCTTGGTTAACGTAAGGCCGGTCCAGAAAAGGCTTGGACTCAGTTTTATACTTTTTAATAATTCTTGTGTGATTAATGAGTATAATTTATATTATTTATCTGAATCTATTTTTTTTTCATTTTCAAAGTGCAAACGACTTGATCTACCTACCGATTTTCATGTATATTCTTCGCGAATCGATATCATTCATGCAACCAAAGTTTCCGCTAATCATAATAAACAAACACACTTAGTATCACTGTCTTGTCTGCTATTCATATAGTTAAGATCGTCTTCTGGTAATTCTTGTTGTTTGTTATTGCCTTCTATAAAAGTCAGTACGCCTTTGGCGTACTATCTAAAAAAATCGTCTTCCTGGTCTCGGCTCCAAATACAGTTGTCGACGGGCCTCGGCTAGTTATCACCTAGTTTTGGATTGGCGTCCTTCTAGATGTTGGTGCCAGAGGCTTGGACATGGTTGATAGCATGGTTGGCACCGACTTGAGCTTGGTTCATGTATGTCCAGTTTAGAAAAGACTTGGAATTGTGCAGCTAAATTAAATACTTTAAATTTGTACTGAACTTTTAATGATAGAAAATATTAATTATTTACATTTTCTGAGATGGGGACTACGGCGGCCATGTCTGCTGCAGCGCAGCGGTGAAAGCTTCACGGGCCCGATTTGGGCCCGGTTGGGCAGGTGGCCCGTGTGCTTTTGCTTCTGTGTCTGGTCTGCTAATACCTTTGGCGGTGAAGGTTGTAACCTCCCAGGAGGCTGCGGTATTCTCGGCTCTATCTAAGACCCGTTCTTCCGGTCTGGCCGGCCTCGCAAAGTTTGCCATTGTGAGACGTCGTGAATGAGCTAAATGGAGCTGACGGTTTGCGATGGTGTGGAGTGTCGGGATCGGGAGAAATCCTTGTCGGTTGTCGTCACCGACGTGGTGATGCCTCCAGGCGCCGCGATCCTTCATGAAGGGCGTCGGGTGACCCCTTCCTCACTTTCAGTCACGTACCGAGAGAAATCCTATGATCAGTCCGGGCAGCAGCGTCGTCGTCGCCGCTGCATTCCTTTTTAAAGGTGGTGCTTGGTACGCAGCAATCTGGCGGCACGGGAGTGTGGTGGGAATTCTCCGGAGGGCGCAACATTTGCGGATCATCTTCGTTTTCGTCGATCTAGCATTGTTGACATTTCTTTCTCTTTTCTTTCTTTTGTTTTCCTCTTGGGCGTGATTGTGCTGTTTGCCCGAGCGTTATCAGTTGTATCGGGTGGTTGCCATATTAATATAGCGGGGCGTCAGCTTATTTCGAGGATTAGAAAAAAGGGAAATAAAATTTGCATGACCATGTATTTTGTATAAAGCCGCATGCGGGTGTTTTTTAGAGGTAGTTTTTTTGCACACAATAAAAGGTGAATCTAGTGACCAACTCTAGTACTCAGCTTTCTATTATTTTATTTTTTAATCATATAAATGCTCTCATTTTGGTTAGACTAAGAGGAGGGAAGTTGGAGACAAACCACATGTCGACATCTCATACAATCACTTCGTAAGAAACACCTTCGACACGCTAAATGTATTTCAATTCAATACTAGGATGTATAAGAATATCTTGGTGTGTGGAACTTTTATTTATAATCGAGCGTAATAGAAACCTTTACTAAAATTATTGTGCATATTAAATACAAACACCGTATAAGTACAATACTCCCTCCGTTCCATATTATAAGGTGTCTAAGGTTTTTAGAAAAAAAAATCAAAATATAAGGAGTATTGTGATTTATGGACAATTTTACCCGTCAGAAAACGATTCGCCATAACAGAGGAGTTTCACGGATTGTTTTCAATTGGTGGCTAATAGGGACTCCTTTATCTCGAATTTTTTCAATAGAAAATTAGTCCACCACATGTAAATTACTACCGTCTTAATATCCGTGCAAAAACCTTAGACACCTTAATATTAAGTAACGATGGAGTATAATATACTAACATACCACAAGTTATTCCATGGATATAGGTAATGTTGGTAGTTTCTCTAGACATAATAACCATTGGATTTAGTATTACCAATAAATTATTTATTCAATGCTATTAGATAGGACATAAATAATGTATACAAATTTGTAGTAAAGAACAAAGTCAAAACTGTATCAAATCAAAAAATAGTGACATTGAAATAACTGGAAATTTAAAAAGTTCAGTATAAATGGACGGCAAGGCATTTATTTTATGCGCGGGTGACAAACATAAACTTAAATCATAGGGGAACAAGCACATAGTAGGAGAAGAAAAGAGAGGAGTACCAGGCGCACGGAGCCGTGGCACCATGACGCGACGGACCAAGGTCAGCGCTATCATTGTGGGGGCACCGTAAGGACAACGACGCTGTTTTAACGCTTCTCCGCTACTCTTGTAGATTTGTCTGACTCATGTGAAAATACATAATGACCATCATCATCTCCATTATCTCAACCTGAGCTTGTGAGATAAAATTAGAATAACCATTAATAGTTTTGCTTTTCAATGAAGGTGAAAATACTTTATTCAAGCCTGCAAGTAATCCGTCACACACTCCACGTCATAGTTCACCACATAAGTGGGGGCACTGCAAGGACGAGGGTGTCGTTTTAACGTTTCTCGGCTACTCTTGTAGATTTGTTTGATGATGTGAAAATACATAATGGCCATCATCATCTCCATCGTCTGAGCCTAAACCTGTGAGATAAAAGAATAAACCATTAATAGTATTGCTTTTCAATGAAGGTGAAAATACTTTATTCGAGCCTGAAAGTAATCTGTCACACTCCACGTCATAGTTCACCACATACTAATCGTTTTGTAACAGGACAATGGATCGGTTTTTAAAAAGCATGCGCGATCAATGCACATGTGACCATAACAAGGAGCTACGTGTCGCAAGCACGCTACAAAGAAGAGAGCTACCACGTGGTTGGATTGTTATGAGGCAACAATGAACAAAAAGATGAGCCGTTGTATAGTGTTTTGCAAAAAAGGACCACTAGTAGAAAAAGGACTTTTCGTCCGGAGTACTGTTTTCCATTAGCCCCGGTTCAGGCAAAAACCGGGACCAGTGCCTGGCACTGGTCCCGGTTCGAGCTGCCATGGCCCCGTGGGGCATTGGTCCCGGTTCGGTTGGGGGCATTGGTCCCGGTTCATGCCAAAAACCGGGACCAAAGCTCCAGAGCCGGACCACGTGGCATGCCGCGGAGCTTTGGTCCCGGTTCGTGCCAAGAACCGGGACCAATACCCCTCCCCTGCCTATATATTGTTGCCCCCCTTTCTCCTCTGTTTTTTTTTCCTGGATTGGTGGGAAGTGGAGGTGCTAGTTTTTTTTCTCTTTGCCACGCACAAGATGTGTTCGATGAAATGCCCGACCCGCACCGAGGTTAGCAACTATATCCTTTTCATATGTAATTGATACAGAAATATTGCAGGCCTGCATAAATTTCTCTATTCCCGACCCGCACCGTGGTTAGCAACTATGCCCGACCCGCACCGTGGTCATTTCACTATTCAAGATGTTATTGTAATGGTATTTGATAAACTTAATTATATATATGATGCAGATGGATGCACGGATGCGATGGATGTACGGCGAACGACGCAGTTCCGAGTTTATTGCAGGCCTGCATAAATTTCTCGATGTGGCTGAGGCAAACAAAGTGAATAATTTTATGCCTTGTCCATGTGAGAAGTGTCGGAACGTCAGGGAGTACCCTGACCCGAGAACCATTCAAGACCACGTGATTCGGAAAGGTTTCATGCCCAGCTATAATTGTTGGACCAAGCACGGAGAAAGAGGGGTTCGATGGAAGACAATGAAGAAGAGGAGGATGATGACAACTATCCTATGTTCCCTGAGGAATGCGGTGATACTGTTATGGAAGACGTTGAAGAAGAAAGAGGTGAACATCGGGCATCAGATGAGCCCGCTGATGGTCTTGGTGGGGTCATTTCTGATGCAAAGCGAGAATGCGATACAGAAAAGGAGAAGCTAAAGTTGGAGGCCATGCTTGAGGATCACAAAAAGTTGCTGTACCCAAACTGCGAAGATGGCAGCACAAAGCTCGGTACCACACTGGAACTGCTGAAATGGAAGGCAGAGACTGGTTGTTCTGACAAGGGATTTGAGAAGTTACTGAAAATAATGAAGCCGAAGCTTCCAAAGGATAACGAATTGCCCGAGACTACATACGAAGCAAAGAAGGCTATCTGCCCTCTAGGATTAGATGTGCAGAAGATACATGCATGCATTAATGACTGCATCCTGTACCGCGGTGAGTACGAGAACATGGATAAATGCCCGGTATGCAATGCACTGCGGTACAAGATAAGACAAGATGACCCTGGTGATGTTGAGGGCGATGACGAGCCCCCCCGGAAGAGGGTTCCTGCTAAGGTGATGTGGTATGCTCCTATAATACCACGGTTGAAACGTCTGTTCAGAAACAAAGAGCATGCCAGGTTGTTGCGATGGCACAAAGAAGAGCGTAAGAAAGACGGGAAGTTGAGACACCCCGCCGATGGGTCCCAGTGGAGAAAAATCGACAGAGAGTTCCCGACATTTTCAGATGACGCAAGGAACTTAAGATTTGGTCTAAGTACAGATGGCTTTAATCCTTTTGGGGAGCAGAGCTCCAGTCATAGCACTTGGCCCGTGACTCTATGTATCTACAACCTTCCTCCTTGGTTGTGCATGAAGCGGAAGTTCATTATGATGCCAGTGCTCATCCAAGGCCCGAAGCAACCCGGCAACGACATTGATGTGTACCTACGGCCATTAGTTGATGAACTTTTGCAGTTGTGGTCCGAACCAGGTGTACGTGTGTGGGATGAGCACAAACAACAGGAATTTGACCTACGAGCGTTGCTGTTCGTAACCATCAATGATTGGCCTGCTCTTAGTAACATTTCAGGACAGTCAAACAAGGGATACAATGCATGCACGCACTGTTTAGATAAGACTGAAAGTATACATTTGGGAAACAAGAATGTGTACCTGGGGCATCGTCGATTTCTTCCGAACGGTCATGCCGTAAGAAAGCCCGGCAAGCATTTCAACGGTGAGGCAGATGGCCGGAAGAAGCCTAACCTCCCTGATGGTGATGTTATATATGACAAGGTCAAGGATTTAGAAGTAATCTTTGGAAAGGGTCCTGGCAGTCTATCTGTTCCGAATGACGCTAACAAGCGCGTACCCTTGTGGAAAAAGTGCTCTATATTCTGGGAGCTACCCTATTGGAAAGTCCTAGAGGTCCGGTCTTCAATCGACGTGATGCACGTGACGAAGAATCTTTGCGTGAACCTGCTAGGCTTCCTGGGCGTGTATGGGAAGACAAAAGATACACCGGAAGCACGGGCAGACCAGCAACGTATGAAAGACCCATACAACAAGCAGACGGATAAAGGGCGTCAATACTTAAGCAGCTACGCTCTTACCAAAGCAGAGAAGGAAATCTTTTTTGAATGCCTGAGCAGTATCAAGGTCCCGGCTGGCTTCTCGTCAAATATAAAGGGAATAATAAATATGGCAAAGAAAAAATTCCAGAACCTGAAGTCTCATGATTGCCACGTGATTATGACGCAGTTGCTTCCGGTTGCATTGAGGGGGCTTCTACCGGAAAATGTTCGAGTACCCATTGTGAAGCTATGTGCATTCCTCAATGCAATATCTCAGAAGGTCATCGATCCAGTAACTCTACCAAGTTTACAGAAGGCTGTGGTCCAATGTCTTGTCAGCTTCGAGTTGGTGTTCCCCCCATCATTCTTCAATATTATGACGCATCTCCTGGTTCACCTACGCGACGAGATTGCCATTCTCGGTCCTGTATTTCTACACAATATGTTCCCCTTCGAGAGGTTCATGGGAGTCTTGAAGAAATATGTTCATAACCGTGCTAGGCCAGAAGGAAGCATCTCAAGGGGCTATGGAACAGAAGAGGTCATTGAGTTCTGTGTTGACTTTATTCCTGACCTTAAGCCGATTGGTGTTCCTGAATCGCGACATGAGGGGAGACTGAGTGGAAAAGGCACGCTAGGAAAGAAAGCACTGATATGTAGGGACGGGCATTCTTTAACTCAAGCACACTACACAGTTCTACAAAGTTCCACCTTCGTGGCTCCGTATATCGAGGAACACAAGAATTATGTACGCTCCAAGAACCCGGGGAAGGATGACTCCTGGATTAAAGAAAAACACATGGAGACCTTCGGCAGTTGGTTGCGATTACAGCTCATGAATGACACCACTGTCGGAGATCAGCTCTACTTGTTGGCCGCGTCACCATCTTCGACTGTATTGAATTTCCAAGGGTACGAGATAAATGGGAATACATTTTACACGATCGCCCAAGATAAAAAGAGCACCAACCAGAACAGTGGTGTCCGCTTTGATGCAACAAACGACGATGGGGAAAAGGACACATACTATGGTCGCATAGAGGAGATATGGGAACTTGACTATGGACCTACTTTTAAGGTCCCTTTGTTTCGGTGCAGTTGGGTCAACATGAATGGAGAAGGGATAAAGGTAGACCAGCTGTACGGGATGACAACAGTGAATCTCAAGAATCTTGGTTGTTACAAGAACGAACCATTCGTCCTAGCCAATGATGTGGCTCAGGTTTTCTATGTGAAGGACATGTCCTCCAGACCGAAAAAAAGAAAAAACAAGCAAACGAATACATCAGACAATGAGCCAAAGCGTCACGTAGTTCTTTCAGGGAAAAGAAACATCGTGGGAGTCGAGGGCAAGACAGACATGTCAGCAGATTATGATAAGTTTGATGAAATTCCGCCCTTCACAGTGAGAACTGACCCAAGCATCCCGTTAAATAATGAAGATGCTCCATGGTTACGGCTGAAGCGATGTAAATCAATGTAATGTATTAAACCTTTATGTGATGTGTAGTAATGTATTAAACCTTTATGTGGTGAAAACCATAATACACGAGTGAGTTTTCTTTTTTGTTTTCTGTTAATTAATTGCATGACGACCGGTGAAACACGCGTGGTAGGTGGTTGTCGGCTCCCACACCTCCCGTGGGAACCTCTCAAACCTCAGCTTCGACCGTCCAAACACAGTTCCCCCTGCATACAGCCCGACGGTGGCTCGTGAGTTTGAGCGCCACTTCGATCCAAGCAGCGGTAAGACGTCTCTGATGATCTACAACCGTCCGGCAAGACGTCTCTGATGATCTGCAACCGTTTGGAACGGTCGCAGGTCATCAGAGACGTCTTGCCACTGGTTGCCCAAAGATGCCTCTCCGAGTGACGCTGGAATGTTTTGTGTTTGAGCGCCACTTCGATCCAAGCAGCGGCAAGACGTCTCTGATGATCTACAACCGTCCGGCAACACATCTCTGATGATCTGCAACCGTTTGGAACGGTCGCAGGTCATCAGAGACGTCTTGCCACTGGTTGCCCAAAGATGCCTCTCCGAGTGACGCTGGAATGTTTTGTGTGAGTGAGTAACTTGTCTGAGGAGGGCGGGTATATATAGGGTACGTGTGCTTCTTTAGTCCCGGTTGGTAACACCAACCGGGTCATGTGGCTCACGAAGTGGTCGTGATACTGCTGATCCAACAGCTCACAATCCCTCAAAAGAAACACACCCCTGATCCAACGTCTCACAAGCGCTTGAAAGAAACACACGATCCGTGTGCTTCTTTAGTCCCGGTTGGTAACACCAACCGGGTCATGTGGCTCACGAAGTGGTCGTGATACTGCTGATCCAACAGCTCACAATCCCTCAAAAGAAACACACCCCTGATCCAACGGCTCACAAGCGATTGAAAGAAACACACGATCTGTGTGCTTCTTTAGTCCCGGTTGGTAACACCAACCGGGACTAAAGACGGGCTTTGCGGTCACGACACGTGTCCTCCCCCAGCGCTTTCCTGGGCACCTGTCCTCCCCCAGCGCTGCCCTGGAGGTCTTTATATATTGTCGCCGACGGGGTAAACCCTAATCCACCATTCCTAGCCACGAACGCATCGTCTCCACGAGATGGATCCGCCACGCCCGCCGCAGCGCCTTCTGGACGAGGTCGAGCGTGCTCGGCAGAGCGCGCTTGGGCGCAACCGCGGGAGTCTATCCCGCCGTATGCCCACGAGCCCGGCGTGGAGAGGAATGCCCAGCTACCGGCCTCCTGCTCCACCAGGTGCCGCCGCACCTCCACCTGGCGCCGCTGCACCTCCACCAGGGCCGCCGCTCCTCCCGCGGAGGAGGAGGAGGACGACGACTTCGACTGGAGCGACGACGGGGAAGAAGGTTGTGGGTTGCAGATACAGGAGGCCATGGAAGCCTCCTTCCAGTCTGTCCGCGACTACCCTGTCCAGCGAGCCAAGACTTCCTACCAGCTCAAGGCGAAGGAGGCTTCCGATCTGGATTGGGCGCTGAAAGACTCATCCTCCATGGATCTTGCCCTCCGCCGCAAACGTGCGCGCGAGAACCGGGCGGCCGCCCACGGGGCTGGCTCCTCCCGCCGTTCCCCCTAATCCTACGGCCTTCGAGCCAGCAAGTCCGTTTATGTAGAATAATGTTGGTGATGTTGGATCAGGGGTGTGTTTCTTTCAAGCGCTTGTGAGACGTTGTATCATGTGTAATAATGTATTAAACCTTTTATGTAATGCATTAAGATAAATGAATTAATAATTTTTATCTGCTTTCTTCTGCATTTTACAACACCAAACATTCATCTTACAAATATAGGTTTTCTGAAATTGTTCTGCATTTACTTCTGCTTGCCATGGGATTTTACAACACCAAAAATAGAATTAACTGAATTAATAATTATTATTACTTAATCATAAATCTTACTTAATCAATTTTTATCGATTTATACGTATTATTAGTCGAGTTTCGACTTACGGATTTAAAGATATGAATTTATCCATATTAAATTGAAAATGACAATAATAATGTAAAATTGATTTTGGATTATTTATACAAATTCAAACACTTTTCATGTTGAAAGTTTTGTCAATTCAAAATATGCAATAAAGTTAATGCATTTTTAATTGAAAATGGCAAAATGGTTAATAGTTTGTATAGTTAGAATAATTATTTTAGAAAACAGAAAATGGTTTTGGATTATTTATTCAAATTTAATAACTTTTCATGTTGAAAGTCTTTTCAGATTCAAAACCATTTGAAATTCATATCCAAACACCTAAATAAGAAAAAAAAAGGCGGGAACAAAATTTCAGAACTGAAAAGTTCGAAATAATTTTGAAAAATGACTCTTTGGTCCCGGTTTCTACCAAGAACCGGGACCAATGAGTCCGTGGATCCCGCGCTTGATCTGGCATTAACTGCCCACTCATTGGTCCCGGTTGGTGGAAAGAACCGGGACCAAAGAGGCATTGGTCCCGGTTCTTGCCAGCAACCGGGACCAATGAGGTCTGCTATAACTGCCCGCGCCTCTTCTTCGTCCTCATTCTCACGCAGAGTTCATCGACGAGGAGCAAAGAAGCAGAGGAGCCGTGGAGCCGCCACCACGCCGTCAGGCTGCCCCGCCGCCGACCTCCACGACGCGCCGCCCCGCCGCCTCCCCGCACGCCGCCCCGACGCGGCCGGCCTCCTCCCGTACACGTACGGCGCCACGACGCGGCCGGCCTCCTCCCCCGCACGCACGCCACCGCGCCGTCCCCCTCGCAGCGCCACCGCGCCGTCCCCCTCGCACGCCACCGCCGCCCCCCTCGCAGCGCCACCGCCGTCCCCGCGCCGAGCTCGCAGCGCCACCGCCGCCCGCGCGCACCACCGCTTCTCGATCGGTGAGTTAGAATTTTAGGATTTTTTTTGTATAGGAAATGTTAGTGTTAGGATTTTTTTTGTTTTGTATAGGAAAATGTTATAGTGTTAGGAAAATGTTAGTGTTAGGAAAAAATATTTGTTAGGAAAATGTTAGTGTTAGGATTTTTTTTGTATAGGAAATGTTAGTGTTAGTATTTTTTGTTAGTGTTAGGAAAATGTAGTGTTAGGAAAAAATTTGTTAGTGTTAGGATTTTTTGTTAGTGTATAGGAAAATTTTGTTAGTGTTAGGATTTTTTTGTATAGGAAAATTTTGTTAGTGTTAGGATTTTTTGTATAGGAAAATTTTGTTAGTGTTAGGATTTTTTTGTATAGGAAAATTTTGTTAGTCCTAATTTGTGCTTGTCCTAATTCAATAACATTTCAAACATGATTTAGAGTTCCATGTCAATGCATTAAATTGATCATGCATACATATTGCGCATTGCAGCAATGCCATGTATTGATTGTGTTCTTGTCCGGTATTTGTTCTTCCCGGTAGATCGTGGTTCGGAAGTTGACCCGGTAAATTGTGTTAGATATGCAAAGATGCAAATTTACGGGTTTACGATACGAGTTTACGAGTTTACGGGTTTACGATACGAGTTTACGGGTTTACGATACGAGTTTACGAGTTTACGGGTTTACGATACGAGTTTACGGGTTTACGATACGAGTTTACGAGTTTACGATACGAGTTTACGGGTTTACGATACGAGTTTACGGGTTTATGATATTGTAGATGTATTTTGACATATGGAACAAGTTACCCAACTAAAGTTTTGTGCATTGTTCTTAATTTGCAGAAACTATGGAACGAGACGAAGATCAGGAAAATATCCTCCAGGATATAATCCGCGGGCCGGAAGATATTGTCGATGTCACCACGGAGTTTTTGAACAACTCCGGTGAGGGAGATGAGTCTCTAAACCGAAGAGACGGCTCCGGTGAGGTAGAACCCGACGGCCGAGGTGAGGGAGAAGTCAGCGAGGGAGAAGCCGACGAGGGAGAAGCCGAAGGCTCCGGTGGAACATTAAACTCCGGCGAGGTGCATATACATATATTAATGAAGCCGAAGATTGTATTAATTAAGTCTCTGATATCTATATACATATATTAACGCTCTTTCTTCTTTTAGCCCTCCGGATCGAGCAAATCTTCTGTAAGGACAAAACGAGGCCCAGCCAAAAAGTTGGGCGACCAAGAAAGGTACACGATCGAAAGAGTCGCTGAAGACGGCACACCGACTGCTCCCCCTGGTGTTAAAAATAAAATGGTAAAGCAATGCGGAGTTCTTGTTAGGGACTTCATCCCGATCACCGTTCGAGAATGGCATCGGCCAAACGAGAAAGGACAGCTATATGTCAGCGATGAGGGCAAAGAAAGACTTTGGAGAAAGCTCATGGTTAATTTCACCCTGCCGGTGCCAGAGGTGGATTCAGATGAGGAGGATCCAGATGAGACAGAAAAGATTGCCCGAAAAATCATGGAGCAAAAAGTCAAGGACTGGGCACTTAAGAAGATGGCCGAGCTATTCAAGAACTGGAAGAAAAGATTGAACAAACTGTTTGTCAAGAAAAATAAGACTCCAGACTTCGATAAAGGGTATGAGAAGATAAAGGACTACTGGGAAGAATTTGTGGCGTACAAGAAATCAGAGGAAGCTCTGGAAAAGTCTGCAAAAAATGCGGCAAATGCTGCTCTAAAGATGTACCACCATACTATGGGGCCTGGTGGCTACGCTGGTAGCATGCCTAAGTGGGAGAAACTTGAGGCGGACCTGCTGGCTAATGGGATCACTCCAGAGCCACTCAAGTGGATCGAACGGGCAAGAAATTGGTTTTACGGGCATGGGGGCACGTTGGACGCAGAAGGGAAGTGCATATATAACAGAAGACACAAAGATAATCCCCTACTACCCATCCAAGAAATTAGAAAAGCAGTAAAGGATGTTGAAGAGGGACGGTTCATTCCCGATAGAGAGGATGACGAGCTCACACGCGCCCTTGGGAATAAGGAACACGACGGACGGTTACGAGGCGTACCTGGCTCCAAGCCCAAGACAATTGCGATTCCCGAGCACAGGAAGAAATTTCCTGATAGAAGCCATCAGAGGAGAAAGGAAAGGGAGGCAATGGAAGCACGCGCTGCTGCAGACCGGCTGCTTAATATAGAAGAAGAATTAAAGCGGCAGAAGGAACAAATTGCCGTGCTTAGCCAGCAAGGTACTAGCGGCCAATCTCAACGACACATGGTAGAAGCTGCATGCGATGGTACCGGTGGCCCATCGAATCGGAAAAGCAGCGTGGCTTCCATGGAGCTCCAGGATGGTAATGATGATGCAGTGGCTCCACTTCGTCGCTACCCAGTGGATGATATCACGGAGATCACACCTTGTGAGATGCATGTGAAAGTTTTTAACTTAACCGTGAAGGTGGCGGTCGGCTATGTCGTACCAATTGGACCTAATCCAACTTACCATTTCTCTCCGGTTCCAAATGGCTACGCTGTTGTCGCGGTGGATGAAGTGATGAAAGATTATGAGGAGCTGAAGCTGCAACACCCTGCAGGTGAAGATGGGGAGGTGCTTGAACTTGGAGAAGCCAAGAAAGCGACCATTCTATGGCCAAAGGAATTCATCGTGCTTCCGAACTGGCAGCCAAGGCCATCGACTCCTCACCAGTCTCCAGCGCAACAGTCCTCTTTACCGCCTCAGCATTCTCCAGCGCAACAGTCCTCTTCACCGCCTCACCAGTCTCCAGCGCAGCCGTCTCCGCCGCCGCGTCAGCCGTTTCCGCCCACCGCTCGTACTATGAGGGGTAAGCGATCACCGAAACGTAAAAGGTCGCCCCTCCCAACAGTACCTCATAAGAATTTTCCCATTAGACCTTATGACAGGACTGTAGCGGAAAACTCCGCGGAGGTGGTTGCCTACAATAAGGCTTTTTTTGCACCAAAAAAGCCCGAGCAGAAGCCGGTATACGATGAAAAATCCAAAAAGTGGAGAAAGTCCTTCCTTGAGCAGCCATCCCAGATATCGATGAATCTGCCATCTGACTATGGTCGTGAACTTACTAAGCTAGCACGTGCCCAGTCTGAGCAGAACAAGGGAAGAAGTGCAAAAAGCGGGAAACAAATTGCCCAGCTCGGACAGCAGAAAAATCAATCGGTCCCCCCGCTCATAGTGTGTTCCGATGTCGACAAGGACTTCAGAGTCGCTATTGGAAACAAATTTCAATCATTATCGCATTATATCGCCCTCTTTCGTTCGTTCCCTGATGTCAAGTAATTAATAACTCCTTTGTTCATTTTCTTTGCCAAAGCAGGTGTTGGACAATTTTCAAACAGAAGGTAGAAGGTCCATTCAAAGATGAGCTAACTTATAAAACGGTGAAAAGTCCGCAGCAGCCACCGGGAGTAATTTATGTGGATTCTACGTTTGCGAGTTCATTCGCGAGTTGACCACTGAGCGGAGAACAACTGCTTTCAGCAAAATGCGGGAGAAGATCGACCCACAACTGCGCGTAGGAGCAATTCAAGAGGAATTGGCGGGATTTCTGCTTAGGGAGGTCATCGATGAAAGGGGAGAACATTATGCTTCGGACGATGAACTACATAAGCCTTGATGGCTTGATCTATCTCCATGTAATTAAATAGTTGTATTCTCGCAAGAGATCTATTAATTATATATGCATCAACATGTACTGTGTATATAGTAGAGCGTATAACATGCGTACGGAAACGATGGAGAGCACGTCGGCGATGCGAAGAAGGGGGAGACGACGGAGGCACCGGCGAGAGGGAGAGGGGGCACCGGCGAGAGGGAGAGGAGGCACCGGCGAGAGGGAGAGGAGGCACCGGCGAGAAGGAGAGGGGGCACCGGCGAGAGGGGGCACCGGCGAGAAGGAGAGGGGGCACCGGCGAGAGGGGGCACCGGCGAGATCGAATCCTAAACCCTAAATACCAAAAAAAAAAACACTCATTGGTCCCGGTTCGTATTAAGAACCGGGACCAATGAGTCTCCCCCACGAGCAGCCAGACCAGGCCACGTGGACAACCATTGGTCCCGGTTCGTGGCCCAACCGGGACCAGCATTGGTCCCGATTGGCCAGTCCCGGTTGGGCAACCGGGATTGAAGGCCCAACCGAACCGGGACCATAGGCCCATTTTCTACTAGTGGACTTTGCAATGCTCTTGCTCTTCATTCGGCCGCCCTTTCTTCTTGAGGAAATCCGTCGTGTCCAAAGGCTCAACAAGTCACGCAACGAATTTAGCTTTGGGAGGAGCCTAATTATCGGCACCATTCTACTTACGTTGGTATAAACTGCCCTCAATATTGACATTTATAAGCTCTTCATTCGGCCGCCATCTCTTCTTGTGTGTAAAAACTGTGTGTAACGTTTTGAAACCATCAATAGGCGAAATTAAGAAATCATGTAACAGATCTCAATTGGTCGCACAATAGATGTTGGAAACACATCCTCGTTTGCAAGAAAAAAAATCAACGTATCGAACAAAAAATGTACAAATCCAACATCATAGGAGCATCAACGAATTAGGATTTTCCTTCAAAGTCAATCGATTTTGTTCTACTGATTTGCAGGTCAAAGCAAACCAGCCACCAAGTAGCAGTCGTCTTTGGAGCAAACTGAAAAAATGGCAGTAAAGTCGTCGTTGGTGGCAGTCCAATCTCCTCGATGGAATGTCCTCCATCGTCACAAACGGCTTTTGACTCTACCCAGCAAACACAATGGAAAAACACTTGAACTACAGGATTAATAGGATTTGTTTTTCACTGGGCTACCTCTTGTCGTATGAAGAAGAAAAAATGATGCTGGACAAAAGCATCAGCGACGCCTGATGGCGGGAGCCGATCGTCAGATGAGTTCTGAATGCATGTTCGTCGCCTGGTGGCTGTTGAGCCCTGGATGCATGTTCGTCGCCAGGGCCATGAGCGAGAACGGGCACCATGGCGCGTACGTCTGCATTGCAACAGCATCCTCGCCACCGGCTCGCACGGCTACCCGGTGAGCCTCTGCACGAGGTCCCGGAACTCCCTTTGACTCCACGCGGTACACCCTGGGCGGCGTCGGCGCGGGCACTGTAACCCCTCCGGCGCCCCATGGCTTTGATCACGGACCCGAGTGCCGCCTCGTAGACCGTGGTGGTGGAGGGCAGCCTCATCATCATCATCTCGTGCCTGACTGCCCGTGGTCCATCGATCGGACTGAGTTACCAGCAACGACCAAAAAATGCAGAGCTCGATCAGTGAGGCGTACGTGTGCGTGAGCAGCGAGAGGAAGAAGAAGAGGAAGTTGAGTAAGCAGACAAAAAATCAGAGCAGAAAACGGAGATTGTTGGTGTCCAATCACCTGGATGGAATGTCCGCCATCAGCAACCGATTTTCTTTTGACTCTACCCAGCAAAACACATTGGAAAACGGGTTGATGTTTGTAGGAGGAATTACACTTGAGCTGCAGGATTAACAGGATTTGCTGGGCTACGAGCTAGCTACGTCATGTCCTACGAAGAAAAAAAAACAAGAGCATCTCAGCGACGCCTGCTGTCGAGGCCTGGGTGCATGCCCTCCGCCGGGGCCGTCAGCGGGAACGGGCACCACGTCGTTGTCTGCCCGGGAACAGTATCACCTCCGACGGCCCGCACGGCCACCGGCTGGGACGGCGCCACCGCAGCGCGTTACCTTGCCGAGGGCGCGCCGGTGAGCCTCTGCATGAGGTCCCGGAACTCCCGTGGCTCGACGCGGTACACCCTGGGGGCGTGGGCGCAGGGGGACAGGCCGTTTCCGGCGCGCCACGGCTTGACGGGAGGCTTCTGCACGGACCGGAGCGCCGCCTCGTGGCCCGTGGAGGAATTTCCCGTGGTCCACAGTGGAAGGCCTCCTCATCAACATTTCATGCCCGTGGTCCATCGATCACAGTTCCCACTTTCCAGCATCGTGCGCTACAAAAATTGCAGAGCTCGATCGGGAAGGCGAGCAGTTTTACTGAATATTGTGCGTGAGTTGTATTGATCACATAGGCAGGTACATATAGAGAGGAGAGGGACGTGGGACAGAGCACTCCCCACGTTTGGTACAGATCCGAAGGATCTGGTCTACGCCTAGACTAGAGGAAGTGGTTACAACGGATACAATACAAACGGTACTGCCTATACAGCGTATACTACTACAACTTATATTCAACAAGGCGTACATGTGCGTGTGCAGCGAGAGGAAGAAGAAGAAGTTCAGCAAGCAGAGTAAAAAATCAGAGCAGAGTACGGAGATGAGGAGGTCGGAGGAAAGAGAGGTATATATAGCGGTTCGGCGGCCGTGGGTTCGACAGCGCGACTGTTCTAGAAGAGAATAGTCGAAGGGAAGAAGACGGTGGGGATGGGCGTGCGTGCCTGACGTAAGGAGGGGTGGCGGCACAGATCAAGGGGCACGTGGCCGGTCAAATCGGCGGCGGCCGGTTGAGAACTACGGGCGCCGACCGTGGCAGTATGGCAGTATCTCCATCTGCGTCAGCCGGGAGCTTATCCAGTCGCCGTCCGATCTCCCTCTTGCAAGTAATTGTCAGTAAAGTAACACACGCCGGCCGGGGCAAATGTGCTGCACTCCCTTGCAGAATGTATCGGCAACACTACAAGGAGACCCCCTGTGTAGCAACGCTTGATTTACAACCATTCTGATATGCGTTGCGAGAATTTAGTCTAGATACACATGTATGCGTAGCCGGCTCCATCCGTTCTCTTGTCCCTCTAACTGATGGATGCGTACTAAAATTCGAAACTGCGTATAGGAGGAATTTTGACCCCGCGGCAGGATCTATTCGCGCGTACAGTGAAATTACTTGTACGCAATTGGGCCGAGGGCGGTAGGATATCTACCCATCACGTATCATGTATAGTAACTGCAATCCTGAGATAGTGCTAGTCAGATCTGTCATCTGTGAGCCTCGTCCTCCATCTTCCGCCGCCGCGCGCCTCCCCCTCCTCCTCCTGCCCTCCCCTATGTTCCCCATCAGCACACATCTGCATCTTGACCGCCCTCAACGGTGCGGTTGAGGGGAAGCAGATGGTCCTCGTTGCAGGACTTATGGGCGGCGGATCGACCTGCCCATCACTCAGCGGGTTGTTCCCAATGGAGGTATTGCGGCACCAGCGGCCGTTCGACTCCACGCCGACATTGGGGGCTCTAGGGAACAAGATGCACCCAGCCGCCACCACAGCATAGGGTTTGTGCACTGCCGGTCGCCGTCATCAGAGATTTGCTGCCATCAGACTTTGCCGCTATGTTGTTTCTTATCTGTTTCCAGTGACCAGGTTAGTCCGGCTGTTGGCGTTTATGTAATCTGCAGGGCGTGGTGATCGATAGTACTGCTAGCTGAGGTTTGGACTGAAATTGATAATGAGTTTTTCTTATCACATCATCGGATTAGTAGCGTGATGTCTAGTTCGAAGTAGCACAAGTGATTCTGGTTGAATTAAGCAGAACCCGATCTGTCTATCATGTTAGAATATATAAAGAAAAACATTAATGGCATGTTGCTACTGGTTTCGGTCTGCCAATGTTTCAGTCTGCGAAACTACAGGGCAGGTGTGTTTCTCTTTCCTATTCTGATCCCTAATCAATTGATTCAGTTCTGTGCCCTGCAGCTAGAAGAAAAAATTCAGTCAACTCCCTTTGTGTCTACCAGACGAACTAAACATTGCGCATTAGAGATTTGGATCTGGCGCCAACTACGGGAGACATGGAATTATGCGATTTTGTTTACCTTGCAGATTTTGTGCCTACATTATGTTGTTCAAGTTACCAATTCCTTGTCACTCTTAGCTAATCTTTGTATTAAACATATCCTCTCAGGTGCCTTGTTCTTGAACTGCATAACTGAAGCCAGAAAGAAGGGATTTGTAATCAGGGAACATGTGGGAAGGACTAGAGGTTTTTTACTATCTCATATTGATACAATTGTACGTAGTTAAAGAAATTACTGCCTTATGTGTGCAGACTGCAGGTTTCTTGGTCGGCCATAATGATGATGTGCGATCCCTCCTCACTCTATAGGTAAGCATGACTTAGTTGGCAAAATAAACGTACAAAAGCATGGTTGTCTCTTTTGGCTTGTGCAAATATCTTATGTTCATGAGACAAAATGATTTTCCAGTTCATATCATATCTAATAAGCACAACATAAGTCGTAAATGCCTCATCATATATGCAGCTTGAATTTTCCCTTTCTATTTATTTCACGGAGGGAATACCTTGATTTATTTATTCACCCATATTTGCATGGCTTCCCTGCTCACGGTAGATGACTGGAGAGACGTCACATATAATTCCTGCGTGTGAACTTCTACCTATGCATTTCCTTCCATCGGATAGTTAATTAAAGGTTTCTGGTTTTCTTTCTGATGGACCCGTCATGTTTATTTCTTATACAGATTCCTTTTCTGTGTGGTAGCAAATCGTACTTGTTGGTCTGATGTGCCATTTCAATGCATAGGATAGCAAACATGCCTCACATGCTACCAAGGTGAGTATACCTACAATTTTTTTAGCAAGTTAATTTACTACATGCTTCGGTGTTGTTTTCCACTTTTATACTGAATCTAAACATTTTGTATATGCAGGTCGCATACATCAGAAGACTTGCTATATTCAGATATCAGCTTTGAACTTGTTAGCAAATATTACAGTGGATATATATCTAGGACAAGGTAGAATATCATATTTTGATGTAAGATTGTAAACAGTCTACTCTTCGTGTAATTTTCATGTACGGGATGCTGATTCTAATAAAATATGGATTTTTCTTTGTCGAAATGCAGTCATATTCTCTTATTTGTGTGATGTGGTATGTCACCTATGAATTATGTGTACTTGATGAGAAAGACTTTTACAATATCCCAAACAGATCAAACCATCCCATTCAGAAAATATAATTTTCAATCTGTATACGATATCTCTAGTATACGATATTTCTAGCAACGCATACAATTGTTGCCTCAAATCTGTAGCTATTTTTGCAACGGTTATTCCATTGGTTACCAACGCACGTATATGTGTTGCCTTGTGTCTTTTCAACGCCCCATAAGGCAACAGATACTTATCCGTTGGTAAAGTCGCTAGCAATGCTTATATGAACATTTAGATACACATGATGCGTTGCTCTAGGGGCGGTCTTGTTGTAGTGCAACTGGCCATCCATGCCGACCCGACCGTGACCAAGAGTCCAAGCAAGCACGCGTAGAATACTTGTTGGGCATATCCATGGCTAGACACACATCCATTTTTCTTTTCAGATTTTTTGGAAACATTACAATTTGTTTTTCGAAATACTAGTCCCTTACCAATCGACTCTTGATATACTCTAGAATATCTTATCTTTGTTACACCTGAACTTTATATTCCTGAACTCCAGATATCTGTTTCGAGTTATTTGCTAGATCTATATATAATGTACCAAGTTATATGGACATTTAATGAAACAAATGATAGATATAGAATGATCTCTAATAAGTAAAGGTGCATCAATTAGTTGGTAGAGCAACGTAAAATACTTGTTCACCCGGATTTATGGTGGAAACAACGGGGACCATATAATACAACATTTGTGCAACGAAATGAGGTTTACGTTTAGGTATAAGAGTGCTATACTGATAAATATAGAAATTGTTTCAATTTTTACACTGAGATAATTGAGTATTCTTTGTTGTTGTTTCTCATTAATTCTGCTAGTTATATTGAATACATATATTCCCTGCAAAAATAAATTGAATAGATATACAAGATGGATGGAATAATGTATCAACATAAACAACATCCTAAACAACTAGCTGAGTCATGAAGAGGTAAAAATGTTTAGTATAAATAGATAGATCCATATATTCATGAGTACATGTAAGGGAGATTAAGAATTTTTCTAGGGATGGGCATAAACGTCTCAGCGGGCTTCTGCATGCTAGAGAGTGTGCTGACTACACCACTTTGGGGCGCCGGAGGGAAGTGATCCACGCCACACTTGCAACATTAGAGAAGAAGATGATCTAGACGAGCCCATGATACAATGAGTGACGACCACCACAAAGCCTTTGCTTGAGTGGAGCGGGGAAAACATCAAAGAGATTGGCTAGATAGGAGTGAATAGGAAACACAAAATTTTAACATTTCTTATTATTTTTTACATCCATTAAATTTAATGATTAAGATTACACCTTGGCAAGCCTCGTGTGGTACCGAGTTTCGGCCAACATATATCTCATTACTATGTTTTATAAATATCAGTTATGTCCAATCTATATTTTGTCTAACGAGTAAAGAGGTTTCAACATTCAAGAATGAAACTACAATTATACTTTCTACAAATTTGTGGTTGTTTACAAAGAACACGCGTTATAGTCAACAAGTGGAAAATAAACAATTACACAAGCTTTTCAAATAAAAGGAAGCTTTGATTTTCATTTTTACGCCTTAAATCTTCCCATGCAATATTTTTATCGATAAAGAGTATATATTAATATCACAGATACAAAATACACCCAGTCTCTGTATCAACAAAATACACGAATAGCATTACGGATACACACAGGAAAAAAAGTTCTTGTGTTGTATGTATATGCATGTGTTTAGACAGATTTGGTGGTCGTATACGAGCAAATTTTGTGTTGTATGTATGCATGTATTTGGGCTGCTGTGTAGTAGACAGTATGGTTTTCAATCTCTATCACCTCTGCTCGCACGTGCACTGCATGTTGTATGTATGCACATACGAGCAAATAAGTTCATCTTACCAATCCAAACAATTGACTTTATGTCCATCTGTACAATGTGGTGCATATGTAAAAGTTCTTGGACCGAGTTCCATACCACGGTCTAAAATTTTGGGTATGTCTATCGGTAGAACTCGACGTATGTATATAAACTCGTTATTTTTCGGCAGGGATTTTATGCACCCGGGCACCACTGCTCCCGCCAAGTGATGGCAATTGATTGGTTGGTTGTGGTCTAGGTATCTGTGCCGTAGTCCTTTTTCAGTGAGATAGAGATAGCAAGAAATTGTAAATATTGTAAATATGGAGCCATTTCGTATACGCAACACTAGCCATAGTGGTGGCTAGTATCATGCATGCCATGTTGGCAAAAAAATGATGTGACACTGTAATTAATAATGAAAGAGAAGATGCTGGTATCATAGATAGATACCGTAACATAAGCATTCTAAGACATGATGAGTCTACAACCTAATTAATGCTATAGTATATGACCACGAATATGTTACTACACATAGTGGAGGTAGTAATAATAACTAGTATCATATGCATGATAACAATATATGATATTCCCCACTATGGCTAGTCTAACAATTCTGCATGCAGAGTTAGGTGAGGGTAGGCTGCTATGGTCAGCAAGCTGGGCACATTAAAGAAAGCTGCACCGTGAAGTAATTACTATCTGGTCGGTTGCATGCAGAGTGGAATGACGGCAGCGCAACATACTGTAGCAAATAATGTGAACATTAGTTGGAAATCATCGTTTGCCTCATATTGTAGATGCACCCATTACCCAAAACTGGTATTTCGATATGTAAAAAAAATGGATGAACACGGGATATTCTGTGTTCGCACATATTTTTTAAAAAAATGTCACTTTTGTGATATGCGTAAAAAAGACAAATTCCGGCATTTCAAAACTAGTTTAAATGAAACATAAAATAATTTTTTTCGCTAAAATTTGTGTGAAAATATAGAATGTATAGATGTACAACCGATATTTTATTTTGACTTTTCAAAAAATATCTAAAAGTTATTTTCATGAGGTTAAATCTACATGTAAGCCAAAACATTATCCCTCTTCTGTAGGAAATCAGAGATATAGTTAGCTCGTAGCAACTATCCCGCTTCCGTAGAAAAGAAAATCTGGACCAGCTATATTATTGTATCTGGTCGTACTCTATTAGCTCCGGATTCAGAAAAAACAGTTACTTTTCGTGTCGGGTGTCCGAGTTTTGCTATAGATGTTGTTAAAGCGAAAAAATTTGATCATCCAGAAAAACTGTCGAAAGCCATTTAACGGTGAAGTTTTAAAAAGTGCAACTAATAATTGGTTAATACTAGCACTGTTAATAGGATTGACTAATAATCCAGTACTGTTAATAGGAAACTAGGTATCTGAGCGCGGCAAATGCCGCGTGCGTGGTTTTTGAGTTCGAATTTGAAAGTTTTGACGTTGTAAAGTTGTATAAGTTTGGAAATCAGTGGAATTGAAAATGTGTTTTGTTATGAAAAATGGTTGGATTCTGGTGGAGTAAATGAAATTTAAATTTGGTAAGATGTACATTTTAAATTTGTGGAGGGTTGAAAAGGGGTGAATTTCAAAGAAGTTTGTGTAATGATGAATTTCGTTGAAATTTATCGTAATCCTTTGGAATTAGGAGGTGCCGCGGGCCGTATGGTGAAATTTGAATTTTGGAACATTCGCATTTGAATGATGGCTAGAGTTAATTGTGTTTCTTTTTTTTGGAAAAGATTGCACGTATGAGTTGTTTAAATTTTAGAATTTGTAGAATTGTGAAGTTTTTTTTGACACTTTTTGTTATGTTTGATGAATGCTCAGTTTTGAAAGGCTTTCGAGAATTAAATTCTTGTATTTAAATTCTGGTCATATGGCATCAATAGGCGTTGTTTATTCTTGTAGTCTTTTTTTTACCTTATTTGGAAATAACGCGGTGGCAAGAATATTAGTTTCGAAACGGTCACATTGGAAAGCTTTTATGATTCGAATCTATTGGAGTTTAGAAAATTTATGTGTTGGCAAGTGTGTCAGGAATTTGATTTTAATTTTGGTCGTATGACATAAATAGGCGGTGTTTAATTTCATGGTCATTTTTTTTTATCGTTCTGACATATTTAAGTTTTGAAATAATTTTGGGGAGTATGTAGTGTATTTGAAATGGTTGTATTTTACAATTTTTTTGAATTTGGTACGAATTAATTTGTAGCTATATTTCGAAAGTTAGGGGGAAAATGTGTGAAAAGAAAAAAAAAAGGAAAAGGCCGGCTGGGCGAGCAGCAACCGGGCTGGCCTGCGAGCGGCCCACCTAGCGAGCCCAGGCCCGCTAACGCATCATGTCGACGTCACCGCCGCCGGAGTCGCCGCTGCGGCGTGGAGGTCGACGCGAACGACCCGTACGGGGCGGCGCCGCCCCGGCTAGGTCGCCGGAGCGTGCCCGGCGGCGGCTGGACGCGGCGGAATCCCGCGGGCGCGACGGCGGCGATTTCCGCGCGGCCCGGCCGTCCCGGCGCGTAATCTACGGCGAGGTGGGACATCCGGCGACGGCAGAGCGGCCGGAGTGGTTGGATCTGTGGGAGGAGGTGTGGACCGGCGGCGGGGCAGCGGCGGCGCGGCGGCGGCCTCCGGGCGCGCGGAGAGAGAGGGGAGGGAGGGGAGAGTGGAGACGATTTTGCTCGCAGGTCCCTGCTGTTTCGGCAATTGACGAATGGGTCCTTCCGGGTTTTTTTTGTAAAGTGGCAGGGGCTTTGCTGCGAAGGCGTGCGCCAAAAAACGTGCGGTGCGACGTGTCGAGCTGTGGTTGGTAGAAATTGCAGTGCTACAGTACTGTAGAAGCTACAGTTCTGAGCGGGCTGTGTTGTGTTCTTTACCGTCGTTGCCGCGATCAGACGGACAGGGTTTGTAGGACGTGGAGGCTGGATTGGGGCCTGAAAATGTTGAATATTTAAATTCTGGTCATATGGCATCAATAGGCGTTGTTTATTCTTGTAGTCTTTTTTTTACCGTATTTGGAAATAACGCGGTGGCAAGAATATTAGTTTCGAAACGGTCACATTGGAAAGCTTTTATGATTCGAATCTATTGGAGTTTAGAAAATTTATGTGTTGGCAAGTGTGTCAGGAATTTGATTTTAATTTTGGTCGTATGACATAAATAGGCGGTGTTTAATTTCATGGTCTTTTTTTTTTTGATCGTTCTGACATATTTAAGTTTTGAAATAATTTTGGAGAGTATGTAGTGTATTTGAAATGGTTGTATTTTACAATTTTTTTGAATTTGGTACGAATTAATTTGTAGCTATATTTCGAAAGTTAGGGGGAAAATGTGTGAAAAAAAAAGAAAAGGCCGGCTGGGCGAGCAGCAACCGGGCCTGCGGCTCCGGCGACGTCCACGCCGCAGCGGAATCCCGCGGGCGCGACGGCGGCGATTTCCGCGCGGCCCGGCCGTCCCGGCGCGTAATCTACGGCGAGGTGGGACATCCGGCGACGGCAGAGCGGCCGGAGTGGTTGGATCTGTGGGAGGAGGTGTGGACCGGCGGCGGGGCAGCGGCGGCGCGGCGGCGGCCTCCGGGCGCGCGGAGAGAGAGGGAGGGAGGGGGAGAGTGGAGACGATTTTGCTCGCAGGTCCCTGCTGTTTCGGCAATTGACGAATGGGTCCTTCCGGGGTTTTTTTTGTAAAGTGGCAGGGGCTTTGCTGCGAAGGCGTGCGCCAAAAAACGTGCGGTGCGACGTGTCGAGCTGTGGTTGGTAGAAATTGCAGTGCTACAGTTACTGTAGAAGCTACAGTTCTGAGCGGGGCTGTGTTGTGTTCTTTACCGTCGGTTGCCGCGATCAGACGGACAGGGTTTGTAGGACGTGGAGGCTGGATTGGGGCCTGAAAATGTTGAATATTTAAATTCTGGTCATATGGCATCAATAGGCGTTGTTTATTCTTGTAGTCTTTTTTTTTACCGTATTTGGAAATAACGCGGTGGCAAGAATATTAGTTTCGAAACGGTCACATTGGAAAGCTTTTATGATTCGAATCTATTGGAGTTTAGAAAATTTATGTGTTGGCAAGTGTGTCAGGAATTTGATTTTAATTTTGGTCGTATGACATAAATAGGCGGTGTTTAATTTCATGGTCTTTTTTTTTTTGATCGTTCTGACATATTTAAGTTTTGAAATAATTTTGGAGAGTATGTAGTGTATTTGAAATGGTTGTATTTTACAATTTTTTTGAATTTGGTACGAATTAATTTGTAGCTATATTTCGAAAGTTAGGGGGAAAATGTGTGAAAAAAAAGGAAAAGGCCGGCTGGGCGAGCAGCAACCGGCCGGCCTGCGAGCGGCCCACCTAGCGAGCCTAGGCCCACTAACGCGTCATGTCGACGTCACCGCCGGCCGGAGTCGCCGCTGCGGCGTGGAGGTCGCCGGCGCCGCGCGAGGGCGATCTGGGGCGCAGGCGAACGCGCGGCGGACGCGGGTCGACGCGAACGACCCGTACGGGGCGGCGCCGCCCCGGCTAGGTCGCCGGAGCGTGCCCGGCGGTGGCTGGACGGGGCGGAATCCCGCGGGCGCGGCGGCGGCGATTTCCGCGCGGCCCGGCCGTCCCGGCGCGTAATCTACGGCGAGGTGGGACATCCGGCGACGGCAGAGCGGCCGGAGTGGTTGGATCTGTGGAGGAGGTGTGGACCGGCGGCGGGGCAGCGGCGGCGCGCGGCGGCCTCCGGGCGCGCGGAGAGAGAGGGAGGGAGGGGAGAGTGGAGACGATTTTGCTCGCAGGTCCCTGCTGTTTCGACAATTGACGAATGGGTCCTTCCGGGGGTTTTTTTTTGTAAAGTGGCAGGGGCTTTGCTGCGAAGGCGTGCGCCAAAAAACGTGCGGTGCGACGTGTCGAGCTGTGGTTGGTAGAAATTGCAGTGCTACAGTTACTGTAGAAGCTACAGTTCTGAGCGGGCTGTGTTGTGTTCTTTACCGTCGGTTGCCGCGATCAGACGGACAGGGTTTGTAGGACGTGGAGGCTGGATTGGGGCCTGAAAATGTTGAACTTTTATATATACATACATGGATGGATGAGGGCACGCAGGTAATACTGTGCAAGTGCAACATTACAGCTTTGAGCTGGGAAGCAAGAGGTATCTGACCGTTTGGACTTTGGATAAACATCAGTACGGGCATGGAGCAGCGAGTTGTCGGACACTAGCACAAAATGCATGTACACGTGGATCAGTACGGTAATACAACTGAGCTACTAAATTATACTCCCTCCGTCCTTAAATAAGTGGATATCTAGAAATTTTAAGACAAATTATGGAGAGGACTAGAAAATGAATTGGAAAAATGCAAGCCATCATCCTTCTCCTCTTTAATTACCTCACCTCAAATAAGCTAAGTGCATGTAGAAAAAAAGGAGACCATGTGTTGAATGTTATTGGGCTTGATTCCCGTGTAATGAGAAAGAAGCATTATTATCTACTTTTAAGTGCATTGGGAAGGTAGATGTACACTCTTTTGTGAAAAAATTTGAATCATAAACGTCCACTTATTCGAGGACGGAGGGAGTACGCTAGAGTAGGCGGCCGTCTTCAAGGCGCGTATACACAAGCGGATGGAGAGGTTGAGAAGAGCACCGTGGTCCACCTAGCGGGATCACTGATGCCCGAGAGCCAAAAGGCTTTCTTATTTTTTAACAACAGTCATGACTCATCCATGCATTATTCATCTTTTGCAGCTTGAAAGGTTTCAGCTATTTTGATCAAAACATGTGCAGGCGTCCTCTGTGTGCTCGACCACAGAAGATGAACTGCGAAATATTTCCAAGTCGCAACATTCGACCTCATCTCAGCTAGATTCTTTTCCCGTGGACCACTCCAGCAACAGTATCTAACAAATTGAGAATGGCGCTCAAAAAATGTGATCACCACTCGATCAACCGCAAGAAAATCCTTGATGAATGCAAGGATTTGAACCTTATTTGGGTTGGCCTGAGAAATGTTGCTGCAGTAGATCCCGGTGAAGTGGAGGCGGTGTTGGGTTTGCCAAGAGATCATACCAGAGGCCCTCAACAGAGTTTACAATAGTTCTGAAATGATCTTTCCTTTTGTACTGATTAGTCATATATCTTGTTTGTGATATTTACAGACATTACAATCATAGAAGAGTGATATAACACGCGCAGGTTACCACTCCATATTTGTATGTATTAGCATGGTTATTTTAGTCGTCCGTATTTATTGTTTTGTCATGCTGTAACATAATAGAGTCTTCGGAAGTAGTGGCATCATGCACTTTATAAACCAAGTTTTCGACATTCTTAGAAGTTCAACTTCACGATTGAAAAGTTTACATTATTTCGTTATATATGCGTTGTACGTGCACTTTTACTGGTCTATAAAGGTGCGGGAATTCTCTCAACAAAGACCTAAAATGATGTTGAGTAGACTCAGAAAAACATTGTTGTTTTCTTGGAATTTACATTGGAATCAACAGACGTGCCCGTGGAATTTACATTGAAATTTCCCTTGAATTCAGGCGCTAATTAACTAGCTCGTTGTTGTCCTAGAATAAAGCAAAGATGGACAAGATCGTCATGTCAGCTCGTGGCCGTCGAGCCCGGGGTGCATGCCCTCCGCTAGCACCATGAGCGGGAACGGGCGCCACGGGGCGTACATCTGCCCGGTGGCATCCACGCGCACGGGCACCGGCTGCGTGGGCGCCACCGCCGCGCTCTGTGGATGAGCCGCTGCACGAGGTCCCGGAACTCCCGGGCTCCACGCGGTACACCCTGTTCGCGCCACGTCTTGGACGACGGCTTCTGCACGGACCGTAGAGCCGCCTCGTGACCTGTGGTGGACGGCCTCCTCGTCGTCATCTCCTGCCCGTGGTGCAGCTGGTCCATGGATGGATGAACTCCAAACAATGAATCTAGCTTGGCGATCGATCAAAATCTCAGCTAGCTAGCACCTGGAGATGAAGATGGAGATGGGCGTGCGAGCGTCACGGAGGAGGGATGGCGGCTGAGACCGTCGCAGCATGGCAGTATTTCCGTCTGCGTCAGCTGGTGGCGTTGGACGCATCGACGAGCTGCCAACACCTGGACTGGACACCTCGGATCCGCCGACGACGTGGCCGGCCAATCACGTACGTAGGTAGATCGATCTCTCTTCTTGTTCTATCTGCAACTCGGTAGGCAGATGTTGGACTAGGTCGAGTTCGTGCGTGAGTCGCGACCTGACATGACAAGCAAGCATGAGAGAACGCATGAGCGGGTCAAATTTACATGCACACAGTCGCCGAGTTGAGCTTTTTTTAGGAAATGGGGGAAGACTTAGCCTCTGCATCGAGTAATTAATGGACGAAGCCATTTATTACATAGTTCACCAGTATAGTTTTACATCTAAAAATCACAAGAAGATTAAGACAAAACTCAACCGACACAAAAACAAATCTAGAAATGACACTGAAATTAGACTAATATGTTGTTACGTAAGCCGTGAGAAAAAAACCATCAACAGAAGTCTTCTACATCCACATAAGTTCCCGCCGGTCTTAGGAAACAATAGATCCACCGCACCGCCGTATGAATAAGTCTTGTGCAAACCAAGCTAGCGACTCATCGTTCGGGATAATTGGATAAACAAAAATCAACCAAGTCAAAATAGAATAATAACCAAATTTATTTTTAGCTATAGGGCATATTTCCAACGGTTTCTCTTCCATGGACATAATGCAGCACATAAGAAATTCTTTGGCACTCAAAATCCTACAACTGCATTTCATTTTTACCCCCGTGAAGTGTCCATCAAAATTCTACTCCTTCCGTTTTGAAAATGTTGTCTCAACCTATCTCAAATTTGCATGTACTAGACATGGTTTAGCGTGTAGATACAAGCAAATTTGGACTATGTTGAGACATTTTTTGTGAACGGAGTGAGTAGTATGGCATAGGAACCCTTTGATAAAATTCAGGGTTCACCACTACCAGAGTGAAGTGATAAAGCATGACGAAAAAAATCGATGCTTCGGTGTTACATCTTTTTGTTTCGTTGTTGAATGAGACCAAATTGATTTCAAAAATGGCCAAGCAAAGAGGAGGGCCTAAACAAGGTAACATGCTTGTATGTACATAATCTTGCTTGACCCTGATCTTCTTATATAACCCACAATCACCAATCTTGTCGGGTAAGGTCCATTCGAGCTGATATGAGACATGCCAGTTTGCTGGTCCAGCTGAAATGGACACTGTGTTTTCACATAAAATACTATTTTTGTAGATACGATAAATGTAAATTCAAATGGAAACATTGTAAATTATGAAATATTGAATTTGTAATACTCATGCATAGTAATAATGGTATAATTTTGATATAAAGGCATATTGCATAATTAAGATGTGATGATGATGTCGGCTAACTAATCCCCAGGAAGAAGAAAGACAACCTTGAAGAATTGAATGCACTACAGGAAAGTCACTCTGTGCCGACGGCCTTTTGCCGTCGGCATAGGCCTAATTGCCGTCGGCACAGGTATATGCCGACGGCCACCGTCGGCACAGAGTGGTCGGCATAGGGCCCCGTAGGCACAGCCTCCACGGCCGTCGGCACAGCTAATAGCCGTCGGCACAGGCTCTCCCGACGGCAAAAAATGACTGTCGGCACACTGTTTGTCGGCACAGGTAAGGTGGGTCCCACGGCGGCCGAGCGCACTGACACAAGCTGTGCCGACGGCATTGCCGTCGGCATAGGGTGGACACGTGTCTTAAAAAAAATCCCCGCCATCCCAGGCTGGGGGCGGTCGCCGACGGAGCAGGGGCTGGGGCGCCGCCGCTGTGGAGCGCGGCGAGGACGGCGTCGACCGAGTCCGGGCGTGGCGAGTACGGCTGACGCAGAGGCCGGACGTGGCCACGGCTGGGGACGAGGAAGACGAGGGCTGGGGCGGCCACGACGTCACGAAGCCGTCGCCTTCCTGATGCGGATGAAGCAGGGGCGGTTGAGGGAGCCGCCGTCGCCGCCGTTGATGCAGGGGAGAGGCGCGACGAGTTCCAGGCCGTACCCGGCACGCCCATGCGGTCGGCGACGCCGCGCTCCAGGGTAGAGGGCGGCCGAGGACGGAGGTCGTCGATGGCGAGGCAGAGGTCGTCACGCCGCCGTTGCCCAACTCGCCGTAGCTCGTCACGCTCCCCTCGCCGGAGCTCGACCCAGCAACGCAGGTGAAGGAGGAGGGCGTGGGCGCGGACGGCTGCCTGGCCGGATTCTTCTGAAGGCAGCCGATGAAGCTCCTGAGCTCCGGGGAGGCGCGGGGACGAGTGGACGGGGAGACGGCGATGTGCGCGTGTGGGCGGCCGGCAGCGGGCCGTGCTGGCGCTCCTGGTGCGCGACCGCGGCGACTCGCGGGCTGCCCGGAGACGGGGACGGCGGGGAGAAGCTGCTGCTTGGGGAGAAGATGGAAGGCGGCGCCTTGGGGCCCTTGGGCGACGGCAGGGAGTCGGGGACGGCGGCGCGGGGTCCTTGGGGATTGCGGTGGCGTGGAGGAAGGTGCGGCGTGGATGCAGGCGAGGGATCGAGGTGCAGGGCCGCAGGAGCAGAAGGATGGATAAGGTCGCGTGCGTCCTGGTGTGCGTGGTGTGTGGCGTGTTGTGTGGTGCGTGCGTGGCTGGTGTGCGTGCCTTGACTCCATCCAACGGCTCACATGTTCTAAAGAAAACACACAATCCGTGGAACCATGGTACTCACTTTTGATTGGCTCAACTGCTTGTGGGCTTTTTATCAGAATTCACTCCCGTTTTGTTCTGTGTTTTTGTTTTTCTTCATCTTTTCAAATACTTTTTTGCATTTCAAAACACATTTCAAACACATGTGTGTATTTAAAAAAATCAAATACTCGAGTGTGCATTTCAAAACACATTATAGACCGAAGTTTTTCCCACCTTTTTCTCATGTCTTTATATCTCGGCCCTTTTTTCTCTCGCCACCGTCGCTGCTCCTGTCATTTTATGTCTCCACATTGAGTACCATGGTCTAAGGGCAAGAGTGAAAGCATCGTCGAAAAACAAGAGTGTTGCCGTGGACACAAGCGAGTATTGTGTATCGATAGAGGCGGGAGAGGTGCTGCATCGACGGGGCATTGTCAAATTTTACAAATCACAAACAAATACACATATAATAGTCCATTACATCATCTCGCGTGGATATGCATTGGCATCTACGGCGAAATATAGACATGTATAGGTTTTAAATCAAATGCCAAGTTATAATCATCTCGCGTGGATAGTTTGCTCTAAACTTTTAACAAAATTCAGTTTACGATGCACCATTAGTGGTTATATCACAAAACCGTTGATAGTTTTGAAAAATGCAACCCCTTTTGATGAATAGGCACGGTGGTCATTTTGACCGTCTTTTCAACAAAAAATGAAACAATAGTCAAAAAATGAAATACTTTGGCATGGAGTACTTTCATGTGTACTAGTTGCCTTTGTCCCATGTTGCCTTTGTATGTTGCACAAATGGATCATGTCCCCTGTTGCCTTCTTGTTGCTTAATTAATCCATGTTGCCTCACATGATCCAAGTTGATCCATAAATCCCCCAAAGATAAAGTTGATCCCTCTAGTCACCTTTGGATTTTAGGACAAGTTCCTAATGTCCATTAGTTGAGTTCCAAACATCAATTGCCTCTCCCTTGTGGAGAAGGCAAACATTTTAATCATAAGAAACTTTTCTTTTGTCATGTTTTATTTTTGGATGACATTCAATTACTTTATGCATGCAAAGAGAAAGTCGTGATCAAGTCTTGTTTCCAAACTTCTTTTACATAACACAAGGCTTTTGAATTTCACACAATGTTAATTGAGAAGTTATTTATAATAGATACTTGATAAATGAATCCTTCTACAAATCCAATTGGGTACATCTCTTTCTTTCTCTCTTGTTTACTTTATCTTGCAGGAATTAATTTGAGAAGATTGAGAGATAAGAAGATCAAGATGATCAAGATAATGATGAGATGATCAAGATTTAACTTTAGGATCATTTTTCAAAACTATCAAAATGACCGCCATGCATATTCATTGAAAGGGGTCACATTTTTCAAAATTATCACACACTTCGGAAAATAGGCATAAAGTCATTTAAATAGGCGAAATTAGGCAGGAATCGAGAAAAATCCTAATATTCCTGGATTCTCGATAAAATATGGTCTACTTTGTGTGGAAATTAGATTGGTGCCATTTTTCACCATATTTGTTGTACTTGCTTCACAAAAAATGTCATTTTTGACAATTAAAAAATGAAAATGATATTTATAAAACTAATTTGAAAAAACTCAATTCTGCAACATTTTTTGTAATAACAAGACACACCTATGTGTCAAATATGGCCACATTATCACAAACTATGGCACGGGGATGCTCATATCTAGGTCATTTGACTCGAAACTTATACATGTTTATAGATGATAGACCTTTTTGTGAAGAAATTTTTTGGAAACATTGTCAAAAATCATGTTTTTCACTTTTCCTATCAACTAGTACACATACAAGGATTCCATGCCAAAGGATTTCATTTTTTGAGTATTTTTCACTTTCTTTTATTTTTTTGAAAAAAAAGGTCAAAATGGCCGTCGTGCCATGATTTGTGATAAAGTGTCCAGATTTGACACATAGGTGTGTCTTGGTATGGCCAACATTGTTGATAAAAACAATTTTAAAATATTATTATAAATATTATTTTCCAATTTTTAAGTGCCAAAAACAAAAAAAATTAACAAGAAAGTACCACAAATATGTTGCAAAAAGTCATATACATGAAAAAAAAAAGATGAAATGGATGTCATATTTGGATTCCTCTATTTTTTCTAATCGATTTAGACATTTTATTTGTTAAATTTCAATTTATAGATTTGAAGATATGAAATATTCCATATTAGATGAAAAATAGAGGAAAAGAGCTATGCCTACGACTTACCTATGCCGAGGGCAAAGCCGTCGGCACAGCCCCTGTGCCAAATCTATGCCGACGGCATATCCTATGCCGACGGCTTTGTCGACGGGCTGGCTTCGTCGGGACCTATGCCGACGGCCCCGATATAAAGCCGTCGGCACAGGGTTTGGCCGTCGGCATAGATCCCCATTCCTGTAGTGATGGCACCACCGCACCAACAACTACCAAGAGTGTTTGAGAACATTTGAGTGCAAGCTAATAATTAAATGGTAGTTCCGCTAGGTTTTGATAAAGTACTACTAACTGACTATTCATATACTCTAGAATATCTATTTTGTTACACCTAAACTTTATATTCTTTCCAATTTATGTGGATATTTAACGATATACCATCCAAAATGATACATATACAATTACTGTAAATAAGTAAAGGCACATCAATAAGTTGGCAGAGCAACATAAAAATACTCGTATGCCCCGATTTATGGTGGAAACACCGTGGATTAAATAATACAACATTTGTTGAACAAAGTAGGGTTTCATTTTACCACAAGTGTATTGTAAGGAAAAAATATACAAAAAAAATCATTTTTTACACCGGGATAATTGAGGACTTTTTTTTTATAGTTTCTTATGTTGCTAGTTATATGGAAACATATGTTATGATGCTTCGATTAATGTACCAACATAAAAAACATACTAAACATCTAGTTGAGACATGAAGAGGTTAAAATGTTTGGTATAAATAGATAGATTTGTATATTCGTAGGTACATGTAAGGGAGAGCCCCGTTGGTTAGGAAGAGATAGAGCGGCCATGTGTGGCACCGACCATGGGTAGGTGGCGACGGCCATGGGTGGAATTTACCCCGCCGTGGAGTTTTGACATTTTTTCTAGAAAAAATGATATATTAATTTTTATTAGCTGACAAGTGGGTCCCAGTTTGGCTGTTGCCAAGTAAGCTCTTACGGGTGAGCCCGCCTATCAGATTTAGTGTTAAATCACTGTAAACTCGATTTGGCGCGATTTGCTAGCAACAAACTAAGTGTGGTATGTTTTTGCAATTGTGGGCAAAAGTAGTATGTTTTTGTGATTAAGTCTGTAAAGTGGTAGTTTTATTCTTCATACTCAAAAAACCTATGAACTTTGCAATTGTTCAACATGATGAAAAAAAGACATCTCCCACACCTGAATGACGAAGAAAATTGGCACCAATTTCTCAGCTCCATATCAATTAGGTAAAGTAATAATGTTGTCACTTAAATTCATGGAGGCGTGCACCGTGACGGTTTTGACTTCCAGGTCAACGTAGGATCAACATATTAAACTAACCAAGCTAGTAGTTAACTTTTGGGTTAATAACTAAAAAAATGCAGTCAAATAGTCACTGGCGGTAGTCCAATCTTCTTGATGGAGTGTCCACCATCAGCACACCCGGCCTCAAGAATGACAGTGGAAAATTGTGCTGATTTCAAGTAGGAATTAAGCTTGAACCACTTAAGCCTTGTTTGTTTTTATAAGGTTTTTGCGAAAATTGATGGGATTAGTTTGGTCAAACTCGAAATATCCACATATTGAAAAAATACAGTTTGCTTCTGATAAATTTGATCAGTTTTATTCTCATGAGGAACAGGTCTTTCCTCTCCTAGTCTCCCAACCATGGATACAAAAGGCCCAGCCCAACAATTATTTTTAGATGTGTAGTAATGGAATTATGAAGAAATATAAAATTTTGTGCCCCCTTCTGGGCTGGGCCCTAGGCGGTCGCACCTCCAAACTACCCTTAGAGCCGGCCCTGCCCCGCCGACTGCGCGCATGGCCACCGGCTGCATGGGCTCCACCGCCGCGCGCTGTGCCTGTCTTGTGGCGGGCGTGCCGGTGAGCGCACGAGGTCCCGGAACTCCCGTCGCTCGACGCGTACACCCTCGGCTTGGACGGCGGCTTTTGCACGGACCGTAGCGCCGACTCGTGGCCTGGGGTGGGACGGCCTCCTCATCATCTCGTGGTGCTCCATCGATCGCACCGTGGAGGAGTATATTTCCCTCGCGCGCACAAGCAGGCGTAGGTGCGTGTGTATGTATGTGCTAATGTGCAGTGTGCTAACGTGCAACGAGATAAATAAGAAGAGATGAAGCAGATGAAAAACAGAGCAGACCAGAGCAAGAAGAACAGAGGCAGAAGCGTGTGTGTAGGAAGATGACGCCGGAGGGATGAGAGTCATATAGTGGCTCGTGCGACGCTTCTAGAACTTAAGGCGATGGGATGGAAATGGGCGCCGCCACACGATTCCGGTGCCTGCCCATGTCTGCTAGCTGACTGCGGCGGCCTACCGTATCATGCAAGAGGACTGGAAGCTCCCGGACCTGGACAAGCTTATGCTAGAAGGACCTGAATGGATTCTTCAATTACTCGAGCAAGAATTTGAAACGATAAGGATGGCGATCCTGATGACAATGTGGAGAGTCTGGTATGGCCGCAATAAGGTTGTACACTATAAGCCTATGCCACTGGTGGAAAGCTCGAAGAGGTTCATAAACAGCTACATTGACTCGTTGTTATCGATCAAACAAGCTCCAAAGGCGGATCCAGCCAAAGGGAAGATGGTGGTTTCGTATGATCCTGATTGCTGTAAGAAGGGGATGAAGAAGGAGGACACCTATGTACTACCACCAAAACCCTGAATCATGCCGGCTAGAGGACGGGTGAAACTGAATATGAATGGCTCGTTCAGTGCAACTGATAGTAATGGAGGCCTGGGTATGATTATCCGGATGAGAACGGTTCAATTAGTGTCCGCTTGGAAGTTCATGCTGCCTCTTTATGCTGAACTGCAAGCCTGCCGTGAGGGCATTGCCATGGCTCTAGAGTGGAGTTCAGCTCCCTGTACCATCGAGATGGACTGTGAGGAGGCAGTCCATATGATCAAAGAGGAAGGCATTGACCGTTCCGTGTTTTCAAGCACCGTCCAGAGGTCAAGCCTTTTTTGCAGACGGGGTGGATTTTGAGTTAAATAGTATTAGGCGAGAGCAGAATAAATAGTACTAGCGAACTTCTGTCGTCCTGGCATTTTTTCAGGCTGATTGTAATCTCGCTTAATCTATATATTTCCCCATTCGCAAAAAATGAAAAGAAAACAATGCAATAAAAGCGGCCGTGTCCATAAGGATGCAGAGGTTGTGCTATGCTCACATTTCGATCAAACAAGCCACAGAGACAGTGGCCTCCCCTCGCAGCTGAGCTCCAACAGAGAAGAATCAGCTCAAGAAGGAAGAACTACCAGCATCAAGCCGCAAGCCCTACTGCTACTACTTTGAACAGGCCGCACCAAGCCACCAACCTCCCATGTTAGAGAGAGAGAGTGGGTCGGACACCTTGTCATGGGCGTGGAGCTTAAGAGGAGATTGTAGCCACATACTTTGCATTAGGTAGCTCCTTGCTTCGTTTTAGACTAATAGGAGGAAAGTATCTAGATGTTTCTAATCTAGGCAGCACAATAATATGTTATGTGTGAATCTTGTTGCACAATAATAGTCTAGATGTTTAGAATGGAGGGCCGCAATAGAAGCCACTATTGATATCGATGTACATATTAAGTACAAGCGTCATGTAAGCATATTGTAGTACATAAACATACCACAAGTTCTTGCGTGGACGGAGATGATTTTGTTACTTTCATAGTTGAATATCTTTTTTTCTATAATAGATGTTTGAGCTATAAATAATAACCTTTCAGATATAGTATTACAAATAAATTATGTATTCAATGTAACTAGATACAACAACAAAATGTGTACGAATCTGCATTTTTTTAAATCGGCACAATTTAGAATTTAGTGATAGTGAAATGTAACAAAATAAAAAAGTTTAGAATAAATGGATAACAAGGCATTTACTCCATGTTTGGGTGACATGAACAAAATTAAATGAGTATGCGAAAGGTGTGCTGCTTAGATTAGGGTTAGTGTCACCACTAGAGTGCGTGACGTATAGTTTGCGGATTAGACTCATCAACATCATATATACATGACTATTATAGACTTCATTCTAAAGTATCCAATGATCATATCTGTAAATTCTTATACCTTAGAGTTTGTATATGGATATAGAAATAACTTCATCGAATATATTACACTTCAATTTTGACTTGCTTTCTACGTTTTATACCTAGCTTTCTGTTCTAAACCACATTTTAATTTGACAAAGACACTAGTCACTAATTCAACTCGGGTATTTAACCCCCCTCCCCAATCATACACGGAACAATTTAACCCCCCCCCCCCCCCCCCCCCCCTCCCCAATCATACAAACCAGCAGTCACACTGACGAATTATGGGGCCTGTCGGTGGTCAAAACCGGCGACTTGGAGCATGACTTTTTTGACGTTGTGCCTGCCACACGCCTGATCGGAGACAACAATGAAGAGAGGCTAAAACAAGCAATGCTCTTGTGATACTGTTGGTTTGGCCGAACTACCTAATTTGGTTTTAAAATTATAACAAATGCTGGGTGCAAAACGACTTTCAATCAAGATACCTCTTTGCTTAAAACACACTATTGGAGATAGTTCAACGCAGTGACCATAAATGCGGAAAGTGTCTCTGCTTCCCAAACTTCGGTCCTCACTTCATTTTAAACTATTAAAACTATAGTAATAGCCTTCAAAAAATTGAGCATGGCCCCGAGCTTTTGAAAATAGAGTTCACCAGGAGAGTGGGAGATGGTAAAACAAATCCAAATCCAGAGACACAACTAGATCCCGAGAGAGCACTTGCTTAAGATTCTTGAGATGCTAAATCCAACAAGAAATCACGTGGTTAGTGTCTCTTGGTGACATGCGGCTCCCTAGATCGAACCCATGGAAGAGAGAGATCATTGGAAACGTTTTCTAACTTGTTGATGCTTCTGAAATCGTTAAGCTGATGCCCCCTGTTGATTATTGTGAGGATTTAATTTCTTGCCGCTATGAAAATCTTGTGTGTTTTAGTGTACAAAGTGCGTGTCACCTAGTCTATAATCTGAAATCCCAAGATATCACCCCAAACTCTTGCCAATGTAATGACGACAAGCTCTGGAAGAACAAGTTGACATGTTGTTTGCCCGGTGCCTAACAAGGTGCGAATCTTCGGCTGGAGGCCGGGTGGCTGCTACCAAAAGGAAGAAATGGCGAAGAATGCTCGAGCTAGTTGGACAATACTTGTTTGCAGTAATGGAGAAAAAATAG
Source organism: Poa pratensis (assembly GCA_947311845.1). Classification (NCBI taxonomy): domain Eukaryota; kingdom Viridiplantae; phylum Streptophyta; class Magnoliopsida; order Poales; family Poaceae; genus Poa; species Poa pratensis. The sequence continues at coordinate 1,934,838 of CAMZMU010000041.1, read as the reverse complement.
TTTTCATGCGGAAGATCTGGTGTATGCCTAACGAACACAAGTTCATATACACCACAAAGGATTGGTTGCTGCTACTCTTCTTCCACTCCCCTAAATCACAACATGGTATGATCTTAACCCTCCTATGGCGTGCTTGGCACCTGCGAAACGATATCATCCATGACAAGAGCAATGCCACAGTTGGTAGTGATGTTGGCTTCCTAATTAAGCAGTCATGCTGATGTTGTAAGCAGTGCCACTGGATGGCATCATGATGACAGAGGAAAAAAACTCTGAACTTGTGCACACCTGCTCCTCCTACTTATTGGTTTTCCACATCGCATTTGGAAACTCCCTCCAGCTGTTTGAATTATAATTGTTGTGGGTAAACCACGCCAAAGTTTTTAGTTGCAAGCATAGGTTAGTGGAGCTAGCAGATGTTGGCTTGCGATCAGTTTGGTCAGCTACGGGGGCCGCATCCATGCCACTTGCGCGCACGGCCACCGGCTGGGTTGGCGCCCCCTCGCCGCGCTCTGTGGCTGTCTCACAGCAGGCGCGCCGGTGAGCCTCTTTACTATAGGTTCCGGAAGTCTCGGGTCTCCACCCGGTACACCTTGGGCGGCGTCGGCTTTGCATGGCGTCGTGGCCCGTGGTGGAGGGTGTCTTCATCACCATCCCGTACGTGCCGCGGATTGGCGTTTGTATCTCCGTCAGTGTCAGCGGGCCGTTGGACGGATCGGCGGACTCGTCGGAGTCGGATCGACCGACCCATTGCTTATCCTGCAAGGCTGCAACGCGTCATTAGTCTCCCATCGTCTCGTCTCGTCTCGATCGATCACTCCCTAGCTGCAACGAGATAAAGACCTTGTAGTCTACAAAAATGCTCCGCACGGGCTGCTGATAGCTAAAAGTGCTGCGTTTTATTTCCCCCAAAATTGTAGTCTGTACTACTCCTTGTGGTCCGGGGCGCAGCAAATTATCTGGGTTTCAGATTTGGCCCGGGGTACAGACTAGTTCCAAACCCATCAGCGTCCAGTTTGTATGACCAATTGCTCACCAATGCGACTGATTCCCGCGCCCGCGCCACACTTCTCCGCCGTTCACTTCCTGTCCAGCTGCCCTCCCCACGCTGCTGTTGGCGGCCGTGCGGCCAGCCCTGCTAGGCTGCTAGTTTCTGCTGGCTGGTACGCACCTCCAACTCCACTGTTCCCAGGACTGACTGCTCCCCTACTCGCGCGACAGTACAAGACATATTGGCAAGGTTGTAGACAGGAAGCCAAGAGCAGTATTGTAATTTCTGAATTATGGTTATTCCTACAACTACAACAAGTGAAGAAGTCTCAAGTTTAAACTCAAACTCCCCAATTCCAAGAAAGGCCCCTTCCAAGAATAATCAAGCTATTCCAAGTTACTACATATGTCGTAAGAAGGGTCAGTTTCATTCTTTATGCACTAGTGGTAGCTTATCCAAGTGTATCATAATTGATACTGTTCAGTTTCTTAGGAAGAATAGATTGACAATGTGTTTGTCAAATATGTTGGTACTCAAAGTAGTGTCAAGAAAATAACCATTGGGTTGTCAACATCACGACCATATTCTTGGCATATAGTTTATGATATTGTGATCAAATTTGGCAGAAAGGTGCATTTTGGTATGACAAAGAATAGTATCAAAAGGATTTTTTCAACTTTAGTTACATAAAATAAATTTTCTATTTTCCAAGTGCGAACAACTTGATCTACCTACTAGTTTTCATAAAAAAAATATCCCTGATGAATCAATATAATTTATGCAACCAAAGTTTTTATTAATTAAAATAAATAATCAAACTTAGCAGCATAGACTTGTTTGCGATTATTGCAGTTAGCGACATCAGCTTGGGCTCGGCTACAACAATGGTTGTCGATAAGATTCGGCTAGTAACCACCCCGTTATGGATTATCGTGCTTCTCCACATTGGCATTGTCATGGACACGGTTGACACCAGCTTTGGCGCAGTCCAGAAAAGACTTGTACTAAACTTTTGTACTTTTTGCGTGATTAACGAGTAAAACTCATTTCTTGTCACGTGTCCATTATTTATGTTCATATTATCTATTTGTCATGTTTCCATTATTTATTTATGAATTGTATTTCATAATACAATTGTATTTGTACTTTTTAAAAGATCTAACGTTGTGCTAAATTCAAACTGTATTTTTAAGAAAAAAATTGCTTCTTGATTTATTTATTATCAAAAATTGCAAAAAACTGTAGAGTATACATATTTATATGAGAGATCCCTAACGGCTAGATGTAACAAATAAATTAATAGTTGTTTCTAGTATATGAATAGGTAAATTATATTTACAGAAAATGTTAGAGTGTATTTGGGCATCATTCTTTGAAGATTTTTCATGATATAATTTGCCTTAGAACTCCAAAAAGCTTGGTAAGAAGTCGATAATGTGTGCATTTTGCTGGACACTTACAAGTTAAAGGCACATCCCAACGTGTTCTTTGAGTGAGTCGATAATGTGGCATCCTTCTGTGTCTTTAAGACATGGTCCAGGGTTTGCTTTGAGTGCTACCCATTTTCTTCAGGGTTAGTAGCAGTACCAACCAAAAGAGGATATAAATTCTTTTCTTCATTTGTTTTGGATGATATGCAAATTACTAAGATGCAAATCTCTTTAAATTGTTTGGCATTTCCTTTGGTCCCCTTACTTTTACTTTGGGCCAATGTACTATCTACTCCCTCCGTTCCACAATATACTGGAGCGGCCGTGCGCGACTGATGAGATGCTTCCGGAAGAGAAGAGAAAGGAAGGTGGTTGACGGAGGGAGCAGGGCTGACAGCGGTCGCAGCGCCACACGTGGAGGCGGACGGTCGAATGGCGCCTGCCCATGTCTGCTAGCTGAATGCGGCGGCCTACCGCAGCATGGAGTATCTCTGCCAGCGTCAGCCGGCCGCGAGTTGGACACATCGCCGGACTCTCAACACCTGGACGGGACACCTCGAATCCACCGTCCATCGTCTTGATCGATATCTTGTTCCTATCTGCAGCTTGCAAGTAACACACCACACTCCGAGCAGCTCGCTAGCTTAACGTGCTGCTGTTTACCGCAGAATTTACCGGCGAGGCGAGTGCCAGTGCGTGTGCGACACAACCATGACCAGGAGTCCAATCAAGCAAGCCAGAACGTACGAACGAGGAATGCAGGCATATACACGCCTATAGAGACACCGACATGAGCACATCGTCCCATTGCCGGTAGATAGCCTATGTGATGTTATTCTTTTTCTTGTTTCAGTTTCCTTGTTCAAATTCAGCCAATTTGCTGTGAAGATACGACTTCCGGTTTAGCCAATTAATTGAGCAAACAAAGCTAGCGAGTCATAGGATGATTGGATAAATAAAAGTCACTCAAGTCGTTGGTGACAGCCCTCTGAGTCAGAGGAAACCCGAGCTCAATGTTGAACTCATGGAAGTTTTGTGCCGTGTAAATTCGCTTTAACTTTCATGGTCTTCTCTTTATTTAAAGTCAAAGAAAATCAATCGTGGCCTCAGTCGCCAGCCTTTCTAATCATGTCATCCCACAATCAGGTCAAGCGAATTTGGTGCATCTGATTATTGACTAGCAGCTCACAATAACTATGGCTTGCCCTAACCGAAAACAAAGGAAATAGCTGACAGCTACCTGAAAACTAAACCTGACACTAAACTGAACCTGAACACCAGATTATCGGACATCTCACTCCTAATCTAGAAGATTAATATAAAATACATATTGCAGAATTCGGATGCAATATGATGTTGGTAACTAATCCCCCAGAAATAAGAATGAAAACCTTGAAGAAACGAGTGGCACCAACAAATGAGTGATCGAGAACCTAGTTGACAGTTCGACCACCAGATTTTTAGAATACCAACTGCGAAAAAGGCATTTGTAGCCCAGCCTACATGTAATACTTTATTTCAAAATTTTGAAACTAGCATTTCAATATTTTAAAAAATTCTGGAAAAAACCCATATGTAGCCAACACTACATCCTACAATTGTATAAAGTTTCAATCTGAAATAATTTTTATTTAGGGCTACACACAAAAGATAGATTCTGACAAGATTTGGAGGGCACTATTCACACACCCAGATGTACATTTTAGTTTAGTGCAGAATACTTATTGGATATATCCATGACTAGACGCACATATGTTTTCATATTTTTAAAAAACTTTAAAATTTGTTTTTCGAATGTGCAAAACTAAGAACTACATGTAGTCCGGGTTACAAAGCACCACTCTCGTACCAGTTGACTCTTAACATACTCTAGAATGTCTATTTTTGTCAAGGTTCAAGAAAGCGTAATTAAGCGTACGCTTAAGCGCTGAGCGATGGCAAAACGCTTCGCTTAGGCCATAAGCGACTACTTAAGCGCTGATAAGGTCCATTGGCGTATTAAGGGTGTGATAAACTCCTGTTCACGCTGTTCTTTGTGCTACAGAGTTGGCCCGATAAGGCCCATTATGAACCCTAGTCGTCTGACCCGATCTGAGCTTTTTTAGTCTGATACATCCATCTACTCTCCTCATCTCTTTCTCTCACCTTCTACACTTATACGCAAAAATTCACATCAACGATGGCGGCCTTACGGGCACAACCATTCCCTGCCCATCTTGCATCTCCTTCCCGACAGCAAGTATCAGTCTCCTCTACTCCCCTCAACTTCTCACATGCTCCCAGCTGCAAGCCCAGTACTAAAATCAGTGAATTTTAGAAACGCTTAGGCGTGCTTAAGCGATAGCAAAACGCTCCTCTTACGCTTTCCGCTTTCTTGAACCTTGATTTTTGTTACACCTAAACTTTATATTCCCGAACTCCATATATATGTTTCAAGTTACTTGCTATATCCATATATACTGTACCAATTTATATGGATATTTAATGATACAAAATGATACATATAAAATGCATTGTAATAAGTGAAGGCATCAATAAGTTGGTAAAGCAACATTAAATACTTCTTTTCCTGGATTTATGGTGGAAAGACCGTGGACTAACTAATACAACATTTGTGCAACAACATAGTGTTTAATTTAAGTGTATTGTAAGAATAAAATATAAATTGTTTCAATTTTACACTGAGATAATTGAGTATTTTTTGTTTTTGTTGCTCATTCTGCTAGTTATATAGAATAAATATATAAGATGCCTGGAAATAATGTATTAACATAAACAACATACGAAACATCTCGCTGAGTCATGAAGAGGTAAAACTGTTTGGTATAAATAGATAGATCCGTATATTCATGAGTACATGTAAGGGAGATCGACATTGCTTCTAAAGATGGGCAGGAACATCTTAGCGGGATTCTACATCTTGTGCAGAGCTCTCTCCCCCGCCGAGCCAGCGTGACTGAGAGGAAGGTGACCCACGCCGCAACTGGCACACAAAGAGACACTAGATGTACTCGAACCCAGGATACAGTGGTGAGATTACTAGTGCATAGGTGCGGCAAAAATCAGAGAGATCGACTAGATATGAGTAAATAGGTGACAAGAAATTTAAACATTTATATTTTTATACATTTTATTAATTTAGTGATTAAGATTATGCCCGGCAAATTCGGGCAGATCTTATCACTATGTTTTATAAATATCAATCTTGGCTGATCTTGATTTTTTATAACCAGTAAAGCGGCTCCAACATCCAAGAATGAAATCACAGGTATACTTTCTATTAAATTTTGATACTTTCCAAAGAACGGATGTTGTAATAGTCGGCAAGTGGACCATAAACAATTACACAAGCATTTCAAACAGAAGGAAGCTTTGATTTTCATGTCTACACCTTAAATCTTCCGTTGCAGTACACGAGAAGTTATGTTCCCTATATGTCAATCTCACCTTGCTGTCCTATCGATTTAGCTGAGATGTAGGCAGAATTTGATTTTGGCTAATCGGCCCCAAATGAGTTCAGTTCAGTTATGTTTGGTTGGGTTTATATTTAGATTTTGTGTTATAAGTTAGAAACGTTAAAAAAATGTCTAAATAGGTACTTTTGTCCTTTCACTTTTGTTTTTTGACGGGACATTGTGACATGATGCTATAAACCAAAAGCTAAATTCAAAAACAGCAATTTAGTTGCCTTTGTGACTTATTAACCAACTCAAACTCATTTAAGTCGACTGATTCACCTACAGGAAGCTGGAGCAGTTGAAGTGTCGTCGCCAAAAGGCTAACCAAATAGTCTAGTCTTGCCTGCCGCGCACCTACATCCCGGCCATGAATTTCCATTCCGGTAATATGGAGCTAATTTTATTTCGCCATCCTAAAAGTGGCTATTCATTTTGTGTTCTAAATCAATCTGTTAATTTGGTGATCAGATGCTCATGGAACTGAATGAATTAGGGTCTTGACCTCTTAGCTAAATTGTCAGATCTGATACGGCATAAGATTATTCGGGTGTTTTACATTTCCAAAACCAACTTGTTGATGCATAAAACTGCCTTTTCGTGCTTTATTTTGGTGCATCTATGGGAGAGAAGGAACTACACCTGAACTCTACAAGATCAATCGGATTTGTTTTTTTGGTGGGCGGTAGCTACCTCTTGTCCTATGAAGCAGAAGAAAAAGATGTACAAGAGCTGCGCTGGAGGCAGCAAGGAGTTGATCGTCAGGGCAGCCGGTGGCCGTCGAGCCCTTACTGGCGGTGCATGGCCGCCGGGGCTGGCATGAACGGGAACGGGCACAACGGCGGTGGCCACCGGTCGCACAGCTACCTGCTGGATCGGCGCCACCGCCGCGCGCTGTTGCTGTCTCGATGCGGGCACTCCGGTTAGCATCTGCACGAGTTCTCGGAACTCCCGGGATCCACTCGGTACACCATGGGCGGCATCGGCGTGGGCGCTCCACCGCTTGGACAGCGGCTTCTGCACAGACCGGAGCGCCGCCTCGTGGTTGGAGGAGGGCCGGTGCCCGGTGGTGCAGCTGGTCCATCGATCACAGTTCCCAGCAACGTTCTCTATCAAAATTGCAAAGCTCAATCGGCAAGGCAAAACAGAGGAAAAGGAGAGAAGATCAGAGCATGGAGATGAGGCCGGAGGGAGAAGAGGTATATATGATTGCTGACTGCGGCCGCCGACCATGGCAGCATGGTAGTATCTGTGTCAGCGTCAGCTGGGGGCGTTGGACGCATCGCCGGACTCCCAACACCTGGAGTTCGGGACACCTCGGATCGACCGACGAGGTGGCCGACCAATCACTCCAGGAGGCTGCAAATTCCCATCTGCAAATTCGGTTTCATCGATCAAATTCGACGTAGTCGATCAGATTTATCCCGCCACCGTCCATCGTCTCCGTCGATCTTCTCTCAGTCTCTCTTCTCGTTCTAGTCGAGATGATTTAAAACATGCCAATTCGCTCGCATCGTTGAAACGGACATAAAGTTTTGGCATGTCAAACGGACATAAACGGACATAAATGTAAAATCAAATGGTAACCATTGTAAATTTTGAAATTTTCAATTGTAAAACTTATGCATATTATGAATGGTATTATTTTTATATAAAGTACATATTGCAGAATGCGGAGATGATGACGATGTTGGCTAACTAATGCCTCATGAATAAGAAAGACAACCTTGAACAAACGAGCATCACCAACAACCCAGAGAGGTCGAGAACGTTTGAGTACAAAATAGAACTTGACAGTTCTTGTGTTAGGTTTTGAAAAAGGGGTACCAATCGACACTTCATATACTCTAGAATGTCCATTTTGTTACCGTGAACTTTATATTCCTAAACTCCAGATATATCGTTCAGATTATTTGCTAGATCCATGCAAATCGTACCAATTTATATGGATATCAAATGATATTTATGTCAAGGTGCATGACTAGAGAGAGAAACTCAAAATTGCTACTCAGCAGATTCACCAGATTTATGGTGGAAACACCGCAGCTAAAATAGTACAACATTGTGTAAAATAGAATTCCAGATTAGCAGTATAAGTGTATTGTAATGTTATATATATTACTTTAAATTTTGACCATGACATAATTGAGGTTTTTTATTTTTGTCGCCTATTCTTCTAGTTATATTGAATAAATATAAATGATAATGTATCGACATAAACAATGTACTAAATGTCTAGTTGAGTTATGAAGAGCCCGGAGGTAAAAATGTATCAACAAAAACAATGTACCAAACGGATAATTGAGTTTTGAAGAATGAAGAGGTATAAATGTTTGGTATAAATAGATAGATCCTATCGGCGTGGACACGAAAATGACCGTACTATCGGCGACCTCGACGACCACGACGGTTAGAGATGCCAGCATTACGGCGCTTATTGTCAAGGACCGACATGTCAGACGGGATCGACGTGCAACACTACGGTTGTCGGATTGGCAGACAAAAAAAGGATATTTTATTCCAATTAACATTGTGTTAATCATTCTTAACAAATTGGTCTAATTGAAAAAGTCAGTCAAGTCAATTCGTTCTTGGTGGCAGCCGGCCCGCCCCTTGGTGTCCTCCATCATCACAGGCGACTTTGACCTTACCCAGCCAACATGGTCTAGTTTTTAAAAAAACACAAAAATTGTGTAGACATTTAAATACATGCTTATATATTCATCGTAAGAACAATCGTAACCCTATGAGTACATAGTCGGCTGATTAGATATTGAGATTGATGAAGTCATTAAAGGAAACATCGATTTCATTGAATAGAACCTGAACCACAAGATTAACATGATTTGTTTTTACTGGGCGGTACCTACCTCTTGTTCTATGAACAAAAGAAAATGTACAAGAGCTGCGTCGGAGCCAGCTATGAGTTGATCGTCAGACGTCCGGTCAGCTGGTGGCCGTCGATCCCCGCCGGGGCTGGCACCAACGGGAACGAACACCACGGCGCCGGCGCTGCTGCTACCTCCTCGCCATCGGCTGGATCGGCGCCACCACCGAGCGCTGTGGCTCCCAGAACTCCCTTGACTCCACGCGGTACACCATGGGCGGCGTCGGTGCGGGCGACGGACCTCCTCCGGCGCGCCAGGGCTTTCATGGTGGCTTCTGCACGGACCGGAGCGCCGCCTGGTGGCCTGTGGTGGTGGAGGGCCACCTCATCATCATCTCGTGCCCTGGTCCATCGATCAGAGTTACTAGCAACGTTCTGGATCAAAATTTCAGAGCTCGATCGGCAAGGCGCCAAAGCGTACGTGTGCGTGTGAGTGTGGAGGAGCGAGTCGAAGAAGAACACATGAGCAAGCAGAGGAAGAACAGAAGAGAGCATGCAGAGGCCGGATGGAGACGAGGTATATATAGCTGGTGCGCAAGCTCGTACGTGTTCGACGGTACGGCGGTTCTAGAAGAGAAGGAAGGCTATGACTAACATGAAAACTTGGACTAACATGAACAGGGCTGCTTCCTGGCTTATCCGCGCACCGTCCATCGTCTCGATAGGTAAACTAACATGAAGACTTGGACTAGGTACAAGCAAGCAGGAGAGAACGCATGAGCGGGTCAAATTTACATGCACACAGTCGCCGAGTTGAGCTTTTTTTAGGAAATGGGGGAAGACTTAGCCTCTGCATCGAGTAATTAATGGACGAAGCCATTTATTACATAGTTCACCAGTATAGTTTTACATCTAAAAATCACAAGAAGATTAAGACAAAACTCAACCGACACAAAAACAAATCTAGAAATGACACTGAAATTAGACTAATATGTTGTTACGTAAGCCGTGAGAAAAAAAACCATCAACAGAAGTCTTCTACATCCACATAAGTTCCCGCTGGTCTTAGGAAACAATAGATCCACCGCACCGCCGTATGAATAAGTCTTGTGCAAACCAAGCTAGCGACTCATCGTTCGGGATAATTGGATAAACAAAAATCAACCAAGTCAAAATAGAATAATAACCAAATTTATTTTTAGCTATAGGGCATATTTCCAACGGTTTCTCTTCCATGGACATAATGCAGCACATAAGAAATTCTTTGGCACTCAAAATCCTACAACTGCATTTCATTTTTACCCCCGTGAAGTGTCCATCAAAATTCTACTCCTTCCGTTTTGAAAATGTTGTCTCAACCTATCTCAAATTTGCATGTACTAGACATGGTTTAGCGTGTAGATACAAGCAAATTTGGACTATGTTGAGACATTTTTTTGTGAACGGAGTGAGTAGTATGGCATAGGAACCCTTTGATAAAATTCAGGGTTCACCACTACCAGAGTGAAGTGATAAAGCATGACGAGAAAAATCGATGCTTCGGTGTTACATCTTTTTGTTTCGTTGTTGAATGAGACCAAATTGATTTAAAAAATGGCCAAGCAAAGAGGAGGGCCTAAACAAGGTAACATGCTTGTATGTACATAATCTTGCTTGACCCTGATCTTCTTATATAACCCACAATCACCAATCTTGTCGGGTAAGGTCCATTCGAGCTGATATGAGACATGCCAGTTTGCTGGTCCAGCTGAAATGGACACTGTGTTTTCACATAAAATACTATTTTTGTAGATACGATAAATGTAAATTCAAATGGAAACATTGTAAATTATGAAATATTGAATTTGTAATACGCATGCATAGTAATAATGGTATAATTTTGATATAAAGGCATATTGCATAATTAAGATGTGATGATGATGTCGGCTAACTAATCCCCAGGAAGAAGAAAGACAACCTTGAAGAATTGAATGGCACCACCGCACCAACAACTACCAAGAGTGTTTGAGAACATTTGAGTGCAAGCTAATAATTAAATGGTAGTTCCGCTAGGTTTTGATAAAGTACTACTAACTGACTATTCATATACTCTAGAATATCTATTTTGTTACACCTAAACTTTATATTCTTTCCAATTTATGTGGATATTTAACGATATACCATCCAAAATGATACATATACAATTACTGTAAATAAGTAAAGGCACATCAATAAGTTGGTAGAGCAACATAAAAATACTCGTATGCCCCGATTTATGGTGGAAACACCGTGGACTAAATAATACAACATTTGTTGAACAAAGTAGGGTTTCATTTTACCACAAGTGTATTGTAAGGAAAAAATATACAAAAAAAATCATTTTTTACACCGGGATAATTGAGGACTTTTTTTTATAGTTTCTTATGTTGCTAGTTATATGGAAACATATGTTATGATGCTTCGATTAATGTACCAACATAAAAAACATACTAAACATCTAGTTGAGACATGAAGAGGTTAAAATGTTTGGTATGAATAGATAGATTTGTATATTCGTAGGTACATGTAAGGGAGAGCCCCGCTGGTTAGGAAGAGATAGAGCGGCCATGGGCGGCACCGACCATGGGTAGGTGGCGACGGCCATGGGTGGAGTTTACCCCTCCGTGGAGTTTTGACATTTTTTCTAGAAAAAATTATATATTAATTTTTATTAGCTGACAAGTGGGTCCCAGTTTGGCTGTTGCCAAATAAGCTCTTACGGGTGGGCCCGCCTGTCAGATTTAGTGTTAAATCACTGTAAACTCGATTTGGCGCGATTTGCTAGCAACAAACTAAGTGTGGTATGTTTTTGCAATTGTGGACAAAAGTAGTATGTTTTTGTGATTAAGTCTGTAAAGTGGTAGTTTTATTCTTCATACTCAAAAAACCTATGAACTTTGCAATTGTTCAACATGATGAAAAAAAGACATCTCCCACACTTGAATGAAGAAGAAAATTGGCACCAATTTCCCAGCTCCATATCAATTAGGTAAAGTAATAATGTTGTCACTTAAATTCATGGAGGCGTGCACCGTGACGGTTTTGACTTCCAGGTCAACGTAGGATCAACATATTAAACTAACCAAGCTAGTAGTTAACTTTTGGGTTAATAACTAAAAAATGCAGTCAAATAGTCACTGGCGGTAGTCCAATCTTCTTGATGGAGTGTCCTCCATCAGCACACCCGGCCTCAAGAATGACAGTGGAAAATTGGGCTGATTTCAAGTAGGAATTAAGCTTGAACCACTTAAGCCTTGTTTGTTTTTATAAGGTTTTTGCGAAAATTGATGGGGATTAGTTTGGTCAAACTCTAAATATCCACATATTGAAAAAATACAGTTTGCTTCTGATAAATTTGATCAGTTTTATTCTCATGATTTTTTTCTCCAAATTCACCAAACTCTAACGTATTTTCTTCAATACCAAAGCACTATATACCCCTCCCTATTGGATTGGTAATTAATGGGATTTGATGGCTATGAGTATATCTTGGGTTTCACTCAATCCCCTGTTGAGATATCTGCATTAATCTCACAAAAAAAACCTACGAAGACTTGTTTTGTGCTGGGTTACGCGCTCATAGCTACCTCTTGTCCTACGAAGGAGAAAAAAAGATGTACAAGAGAATCAGCAGCGGTGAAGGCATTGGGTCATCGGATGAGGTAGTGGCCGTCGAGGGCTCGAGGCCGTGGTGCACGGCTGCCCGGGGTGCCATGAGCAGGAACGGGCACCACGGCGCGTACGTCTGTCAGCAGGGTCGGCGCCACCGTCACGTTGTCTTGCGGTCGGCGCGCGCGATGACCTCCATTATCAGCATCGCGTCGCCGTTGGTAATCTCCTCGATCACTGAGGCTCGATGGAATGTCCTCCATTATCAGCAGACACGGCCTTGACTCTGCCCATCCAATATTCTTTCAAGGAGGAATTACACTTGAACTACTTCTGTTCATATGAAGGAAAAGAGGGATGTACAAGAGCTGGTGACGGGAGCCGTTAGTCAGATGAACTGGTGGCCGTCAAGGCCGGGATGCACCGGCGGCCCCGGGGCCATGAACGGCAACTTGTACACGTCGGAGGCAGCTAGCCAGCTAGGAGCTGGGTGCCGGAACTCCCTTGGCTCCACGCGGTACACCATGGGCGGCGTCGGCGCGGGCGCCGGACCTCCTCCGTCGTGCCAGGGCTTCGATGGCCGGACCGGAGCGCCGCCTTGTAAACCTGGTGGTGGACGGCCGCCTGAAAAAGTGCCCGTGGTCCATCATCAACGATCACAGTCCACAGCAACGTGCTCGACAAAAAACGCACCGTTCGATCGGCAAGGCGTATGCAGTGTGCAGCGAGAGGAAGAAAAAGTGGACCAAGCAGAGAAGAAACATAGCGGCTCGGCGGCCGGCAGCTCGGAACGACCGGCCGGCGACGTGGCCGACCAATCAGGTACCACCGTCCATCGTCTCGATCCATCTCCCCTCTTCTTTTTCATAATCTGTAGCTTGCGAGTAATCGTCAGTAGCTTCTGGGTGGCATCCAGACCAGCACGTCATGCGAGGCGGGAACGTCGCCTGGCGTGATAAGGCGCCAAAGGCTATCTTCTATGACCAGGATCTTGCCACCATGGTACGCAGCACGGTGCAACTTGGTGATCTTATTGTTAAGGGTCCTCAGAACCAGCGTCCACTCTGCGTCCCCTGAACCTGCTGGCATCGTCGCTGGCGTGGTAGAGTAGGATGGCGCCGTCCGGGTAGACGGTGCCCTGGAGATTATCCTTGCCGTCGAGGCAGTAGAACGGGAGTTGAGGAACGTGAGCGACTTCTCCGGAGAGTGGGTTGTGGAGGCTACAGCGGAGCAACTCGACGGTGAGGTACCGGATGGCGGTGGTGTCTGTGCTGCCCATCCAGTACCTCAGTGACACCTATGGCGGTGGTGGTGAAGAAGCCCGATAGCATGCCTTGGAGAAGATGCACCTGTACCTCAGGAGGGTCGACGAGGCTTCGGCGCTCGCCGCGAGAAGCCACGGCAAGAACTGGGTGGTCGTCTGCGTGTCGCGCCATGGCTTGCAGACCGCGTGGAGGCGGCCGAAGTCGCCTGCGTCGTGCAGCCGGCCGGCGACGTCTCGTTTTCACAAAAACAATTTGCAAGGTTCGTTCAAAAAAAAAGTTGCGGGGAATAAGCAGATACATCTACTCGTCAAAGAACTTTTTAAACTGTCGGTCTGACCGAGTGCAACAAATTTGATTAAAAAGTTTCAAACAATTATGCGACTTTCGATTTAAAATTAGGAAGTTATAGTCGACGAAACTCCAAACCATCAAGGGAATGGAACCTACTATTCGACACACATGTATATCATATATATTTATCTCGAATTGTGACATCATTGAGGGACTTTCGTTTTAAACTAATAATATGAACCCAACCGAAAGCTATTTTTTCGACGAGTACTAGCGAAAGGGGCAGTTTCGGCTCTACCCGTGAGGACAACGAGCTGTAGTTCTAATTGAATTAAACCCTGCACTAGTTGTCAAATAAGTGTTAATACAAATATTGTTTTAAAATAAATTCGTTATGCAACACCACATGTAGCAAGAAAAAATCAAAAAGTTGCGTTTGATCAATGTTGCCCGAGAACAACGGAGTATAATTTTGTACGCATGTATTCGTGTGTATAATTTTTTATTATTTATGTACAAACTCGTTGTAACATTTTGAAGTCCCCATTAGTCGCACACAAGATTTTGGAAACTCATCGTCGTTTGGAACAAACAAAATCAACGTATTCAACAAAAAAAGGTGTCTGAATCCAACATTATATGTAAGAACATCAACAGATTAGGATTAGGGTACTTTCGAATTGTCGGTGAATCTTTCAACATTGATACCTCGGGCTAAGAATAAGCTATGATTCTTTGGTTAACTGCAGTCTGGCTCTGATGTAATGGTTGCCTATTCAATTATGTTCATTGATATGTTAGTTGTTCTTGCATTGGTACTTGTACTGAACGTTTATACTTTAAAATAAATATTGCTTGGTCAATGCGTATAATTCATATTAGTTATTTGCCATGTTTCCAATATTTATTTCTGAAGTGATTTTCATAATATAATTGTGTTTGTACTTGTTCAAAAGAGCTAGCGTGGTGCTAAATTCACATTGTATTTTTAAGACAAAATTTCCTTCTGGATTTATTTATTAGTAATTACAAAATTGTAGAGTATACATATTTATATCAGAGATCCGTAACGGCCAGATCTAACACATAAATGAATAGTTGTTTCTAGTAAATGAATATGTAATCATATTTATAGAAAATTCAAGAGTATAATGGAGCTGTATCGTTGGCATCATTCTTTGAAGATCTTTCATGATAAGATGTGCCCTAAGAAGTCGACAACGTGTGCATTATGAGGGACACTTCTACGTCACTCGTTAAAGGCTTGTGTTTATATTCAAGTGAATACCCATTATTTTTGGCACAAAATTATATAAACCATTTGTACAAAGTAACTTTCCTACTCTCGTGTTTTTTAGACAATCCTACTAGTTTATTATTCAGCGTGTATTCCCTTGCACGTTCAACAGCCGAACCAAACTCGCACAGGCACTTGGCCCACTTCTCAACATCGCATGGACCGGCCCATGGCCCAATTCAGCCCGACTCAGCCCGACTCCAAGTCTCCAACTACTGACGCAACGCCCAGTCGCACAGACAGCTCAAACTCACGACGTTCTACCGAGAAAATATAAATCTTTGCGTTATGTATGAACTAATCAATAAATGTGCGGGCATATTCTGTCAACAAAGGGAAAAAAGAGCTAACAAGATTGAAATACTTTTTTGAACTGCGCACTTTTCTTGGATTTACGCGCTAATTAACTAGCCTTGTTGTCCTAGAAGAAAATAAAGGTGTACAAGAGCGTCATGTCAGCCAGTGGCGCGTACGTCTGACCGGCCTCATCGACGCGCACCGCTGCCACCGCCACGCGCTGCTGCTGTCTTGCGGTCGGCGCGCCGGTGAGTCTCTCCACGAGTTCGTGAAACTCCCGGGAGCAGGAGTCGATCGCCAGATGAGCTGGTGGCCGTCGTCGCCACCACCGGCTGCATGGGCGCCAGTAGTCGCCACCGCCGCGCTGTGGGTGTCTCGCAGAAGGCGCGCCGGTGAGCGTCTGCACGAGGTCCCGGAAGCATCGTGGCGCTCGACGCGGTACACCCTAGGAGGCGTCCGCGCGGGCGCCAGGCCGGTTCCGGCGCGACACGGCTTGGACGGCGGCTTCTGCACGGACCCTAGGGCCGCCTCGTGGCCCGTTGTGAATGGCCTCCTCATCGTCATCTCGTGGTGATCCATCGTTCACAATTCCACGTACGATCGGCTAGACGTGTGGGACAGTAGGAGTATCTCGTGCTTGCGGGCACGAGCACGAGGAGGCTTAGGTGCGTGTGTAGCGACAAGAAGAAGAAGAAGAAGAAGAAGAAGAAGAAGAAGAGAGCAAGCAGAGGGAAAACAGAGAGCAGAGCAAGAAGTACAGAATTACAGAAGCAGAACTTGTGGATGTGGATATGACGCCGGAGGGAGGAGAGGTATAATAGTGGCTCGGTGGCGAGTGGCGACGGTGCGAGGCTTCTAGAACTCTAGAAGAGAATCGAAAGGAAGGAGATAGGGATGGAGAAGGGCGTGTGTTCTAGTTGGATTGTGCTCAATACCGATGGTTCCTATGTCAAAGAAACCGGAAAAAGGAGGATGGGCAGCAGTGGCGAGGGATGTTGAAGCTGCTCGTACCTAAGGCTGGCTCAGTCCCAAATAGTTTTGGATGCTTTCCATGCTGAAGCATATGCGGTATTTAAGGCGATCACGATGGCATTACGTTTGGGCACTGGAAGGAGCATACTGGCAAGTGGCAACTGACTGCCAGTGTACCATCGACACATCAAAATATGATATGTCCGTAGTAGGGGGCCTATTCCTCAAAATTAAATTCCTGCTTTGTTCCTCGAATGTAATAAACCAGCCCATGCATTAGTTGCTTTGGGGCTGGCTGGTGTGACGAACAACTACCTAGTGGGGGAGATTTTTGTTCCTGACTCTATAAGCAGGGCGTTGTGATTCTACCATCGAAATTTTACGGAATCTCAGCGTTCCAAGTAAAAAAAAACACCTCCTGCAGCTAGATGTTTCTAACCTATGCAGCGTAGTAACATCTTATGGTGTGAATCCTTATAATAATATGGTTAGAATTGAGCCAATAGAAGCCACTATTGAGATAGATGTCATGTAAGCATATTAAGTACATATGTCATGTAAGCACATTATGGTACATTAAGACTAGTCACAGTGCAAGTAACTTTATTGGTAACATCACACACCCCAAGACAGTTTTGCTTATGTGGCATATAATTAATGAGAGAGGTGTTTGTGGTGACATAGCTAGTTACCGTAACATCACACATTTCGAGATAAGATGAGTATATAATCTAATAAATGAAGCCTTGCATGACACCACACATAAGTTACCACCCATTGTGGAGGTAATAAAATAGACTAGTAACATGTGCATGTTACTTGTCTAAGTTGCTTCCCATTGTGACTAGTCTAACATACCACAAGTTATTATATGGATGAAATTGATGGTGTTACTTCCGCATTAAAATTTTCTTAGTTTTTATAATATATGTTTGAGCTATAAACAACAACCTTAAGATATATTGTCACCAATGAATTACATATTTAATGTAGCAAGATACAAAAAAAAAGTGTAAGATTTTTTCTTAATATAACCATTTTTTATTAAATCGATACAATTTAGAATTATTCATAGTGAAATGTAAAATAATTAAAAAAGTTTAGTATAAATGGATAACAATGAATTTACTGTATGGGCGGGCGACACAAACAAAACTAAAGGAATAAAAGAAAATGATGTCGTCAGGATCAGAGTCATTGCTATTACAAGACTTTTTACAGCGTCTGGTTTGTGGACTGAACTCGTAAACAATATAGGCATGACTGCCACCGAATTTATCCCTGTTTCTCTATTGATTCTATATTTAATTTCATTTAACTCACAATTGTATATGTGTCAGAAATAAATTCATCAAAATATATTATACTTTATTTTTGATTTGTATTCCGAATTTTTCTGCCTAGTTCTTTGTCTTAAACCACCTCGTAACTTGACAATGACTCTAGTCACTAATTTAAATGGGCTATTTAATCCCCCAATAATACACGGAATGTGTGTGTATGTAAATAGTCATTTCCCGTAAAATGTACAAACCAAAGAAAGCTGAACTTTGTCTAGAGCCGACCGAAGAAAGCCTCTCTGAATTTGCTTCATGCAATTTATAATGCCCCGACTATTCGATGAGAGGGGAAATGAAATACCTCTTGAGAGGAGGAGATGGTTTTTTCAAGGGCGGAGCAGCCCGGAGAATTAATACTGGGAATGATGGGATAGCTGCTACAATTTTAAACATCATCTCGCATATTTCTGGTTCCATCTTTCTCACGACCCACAAACACGGTTAATTTCATGTAAAAAAAGGACATTGGTCATCTCTTTTATGAATGTATATTTGTGGCACGTGATCTTACTGGTGCTTGATTTAGAAGAAAATGTAAATAGTACTTTGAAGTTGAATACATATACACGGCATATGTATTTGTGTAAAGTACCGGCAGTTTAATTTTGGGTACAGAAAAAGGAGTAAAACAACTTATTTTGTCCCAAGATTTCTTTTTTTATAAGTAAACAAAGTTTTGATGTACGTAGTAAAGTATGTATATGTATTTATATATTTTTCTTGCAGACTTTTAGGATCCAGAAATATGATTTTTCCTATTTTCTGAAAAATGAGCTCGGGTTCATCAGAGTTCTCCTGTCATTTACTCTTTTACATGCCACCGGGGCCACGAGTGGGAACGGGCACCACGGTGCCGGTGCGTACGTCTGCCCAGCTCGCACGGCTACCGGCTGGATCGGCGCCACAGGCGCACTCTGTGGCTGTTTCGCAGCTTGAGCTCCGGTGAGCCTCTGCACAATGTCTCGGGGTTCCACACCGTACACCCTGAGCGGCATCGGCACGGGCGCCAGGCCTCCTCTGGTGCGCCACGGGCTTGGATGGCAGCCTCTGCACGGACCGCAGCGCCGCCTCGTGGGACGTGGTCGAGAGCCGCCTCAAGACCTCGATCCCAACTATTCTGCTCGGCCGATCAGACCTCGATCCTCGAGACCTCAGCTAGCTCCTTGAATTATGTACTTACGTAAGATTGTAAGAATCGTGTGCACCAATATGAGGAGGAAGAGTAAAGAGAAGAAACAGAGCAAAGTAGACCCGAGAATGTGCAAGCAAGAGGAGGAAGGCACAGAGCAGAGACGAGTTTGGGCATGTATAGCCGGTCGGGGGAGTCTTCGAGAAGAGGAAGGAAGGTGATGAGTTTGGCCCATGTCTGCTAGCTGAATGCGGCGGCCTACCGGCTACCGTACCATGCATGGAGTATCCCTGTCAGTGTCAGCCGGGCCTGGCTTATCCAGCCGCCGTCCATCTCTCTTTGTTCCCATCTGCAGCTTGAAAGTAATCGTCGGTAAGCCAACACGCTCCGGCAGCTAGCTAGCTGAACGCGCTGCAGTTTCTTGAAGAATTTACCGGCGACTGCGAGGCGACCATGACCAGAACAAGGTCCAAGCAAGCACGCAAGAATGTACCGGGACGGGGGCCCGTCAAACTTGTAGGCATGAGGAATGCCGGACATGACTACATCGTCCCACTGCTTGACCAGTACCTATATGTGTTTTTTTTTAAGTACCAATCGACACTTCATATGCTCTAGAATATCCACTTTGTTTCACCTCAACTTTATATTCCTAAACTCCAGATATATCTTTGAGGTTCTTTGCTAGATCCATGTATGTCGTACAATTTATATGGATATTTAATGATACCATACAAAAAAATGATAACTATACGATGCACGGTGATACTTACGTCAAGGCCCATAAATAATTCGGCGGAACAAAATAAAATACTGGATTGCAGGAATTTATGGTGGAAACATTGCAGACAAAATAATATGGCATTGGTAAAAAACAATAGTTTAGCACTATAAGTGTACTGTAATCATAAATATATGAATTGTTTTAGTTTTTACCTTCTAGATGAGTCATATTGAATAAATATACATGACGAATCAAATAATGTATCAACATTCTAAACTTCTAGATGAGTCATCAAGAGGTATAAATGTTCGGTATAAATAGATAGATGTTGTCTGCGCTGACATGAAATATAGCGTGTGGCTGCCGGCGATCTCGACGACCACTCGGGACGGAGATGGTGCTATCAAACTGGGGTACATGCGGTTGGCCACCGCCAAAACCACATGAGTGAGGTGTTACACCGCCGGCTCAAGGGCCTGCGTTTGCAGTGGCGCTGCGCCGTTTGGGTGGTGGTGACATTGAATCTGACATCGCTGGTTCCACGCTCCACATTGGAAGTGACAAAGGTTGCGCACTCAATGCTAAAAACGGCGGAATCCACCAACAACATGGAAGCGGTGGTGACGACGAAACGGTGGCAAGGGAGGTAGTCTTCAAGAAGGCGGTTTGATAAAAAACAAATGAGATTAAAAGAAGTTTTACCTTGAGTATAGCTGTCCATAAAGCAGATATTAGCTCATTTGGGTTGGCTCTTCAGGTGGAAGTGTCGTGATAGTACTTTGCTTTGAGAATTAAGGCAAGTTGGCTTTGCAAAAGCAACAGGGGCACAGCCCAGCCAATCCTTTTCGAGTGTCACTACTCTCAGCGCATTTGGCAAGCAGCTCCCTCTTAACTATCTAGTCCTTCCTTGGTGAAGGAATGTATCCACCTGTGCTCGCTTACTGGCAAGCCATCATCAAAGCACTAGTACAGAAAAGGCTATCTGTGACTCACATTTTTACAATGATGCGCCACAAAAATTTATTTTGTGACGCACAGAATGGTGCGCCACAAAAATTTATTTTGTGACGCACTATGTCCGTGCGTCACAAAAACCCCCAAAATTTGTGTGGCGCACCCCCAAACCATGCGTCACAGAATTTGCTTTTAGGTTTTTAAAAAAAAAGAGCTGCGACCCATGGCCGCGCACTCCAGGATCCGGTCGCCGGGGCACGTTCCCTGCCTGTGAGCGTCGCCGCCAGCTCGCATCTCCTGCCGGCGCGCATCCCCCGCCGTGGGAAACGTCGGGGCCACCGGTGGCCGCCCTCTGCAGCTCGGATGGCTAGCGGGAGCAGCAACATCTTGTTGCCCTGCTCGAGATTGGGCACGGCCCTGGCGTCCGCGACCTCGGGGAGAAGGGCAGCCCGGCCCTGGCGTCCACGCGGAGCAGGAGCTCGCGCGCGAAGTGGCGGGCGAGGCTGTTGGTGGCGTTGCCGCACGGGGACGCCGCGGCGAGGTCCCCGCGGATATCGACGGCCTGGCGCGCGGCGGCGAGGTCCCCGCGCTGCAGCAGGTCGGCGCAAGCCAGTACGATGACCAGCAGCAGGTGGGTGAGGAAGCAGATGAACGACGGCTGCCCTTGGCCTCCGCGAGGAAGACGAGCTGGGCGAGGATCAGCAGCACGAGACCAGCAGCCGGATCTTGACGCGGACGCCGCGGTTCGGCGCGATTGGATGTTGCCGCCGACCTCCTTGTCCCTTGGACTTCGCTGCAGCTGCTGCACCCGGCGCCGGCGCGATTGGATCGAGATGGGACTGAAGGAGAACGAGAGGATAAGAGGGAATCAGAGGAAGCGGTTTTGTTTTTCTTTTTTTTACCTGCGGAGCAAATCAATATGCCTCCATGCTCCAGCGTGCGTGTGGTGTGTATGTGTTCGATTATTGCGTGTGTGTGGCTTGCGTGAAAGAGAGATAAGGGAGAGAGAGAAGGAGCTGTGTGTGGCGTGGTGCATGTGTGTGGGGCCGGGTTTGACCAGATCTGAGATCTGGAAAAATTAACTGCTATCTTCTGTGCCGCATGGCACCGAGTGTCATAAAAATGTTATTTTCTGTGGCGCACGTGACTGCGTGCGTAAATCTTGTTTTTTGTGGCGCACGTGACTGCGTGCGTCACATAAATACACGTTTCTGTGATACACCAGGCTTGGTGCGCTATAGAAAGTCACATTTCTGTGACGCATACCAGGCATGGTGCGCCACAGAAATATAATTCTGTGACGCACCAATTAAAGGTGCGTCACAGAATGCAAATCTCCTATAACCCTTTTCCTACTAGTGAAGCCCCAACTGCACGCATCAAGGGTGTCAAGTCCGCAGTCGTACGTCCTCTTAACCTGGAATTCCTAGCAGTAGCAGGAGATAAACATTTAGGAGATATTGTGGCTTTAATTTCTTTCATGTGTTTTTTTACGTTTGATTTAGCTAGGCCACACTTGCCTTATATCAAATATAAAAGGTTTGAGTCGCAAAAAAAAGAAAGAGTGCCCTACATCAGCACACAAAGATTAACAGGATTTGGTTTTACATACTGGGCTACGAGCTGAGCTACCTCATATCCTACGAAGTAGAAAAAGATGTACAAGAGCATCACCATGCCTTGTGGGTGGGAGCTGATCGTCAGAGGTCAGACGAGCTGGTGGTCGTCGAGCCCGGTGTGCACGTAACGGCCGCCTCGTGGCCATGAGCCCAGGGACGGATCCAGGAGGGGCTAGCAGGGGTCCGACCCCCCCCCCCCCCCAATGTATACGTATACTGTGTATACGTACTGATTGCCATTGCTAATCACTAGGGATGTAAACGGATCGGATCGGATCGGATAATGCTCTTTCCATATCCTTTTCCATATTTTTTTGTCGGATTCGGAGCGGATCGGATAATGACCGGATGCGGATACGAATGCGGATAATATCGGACTACGGATACGGATCGGGAACGGACCAGATTCGGACCGGATACAAATACTAAGTAGCGGATAAATACGTATGAAGAAATAAAATTTTACCGTGCAAAAAATATGCACAAAAGAACTATCAAGCACATAAAACTACAAAGTGACCAAAATGTACATGGGCATGATACGAGTGCATGGATTCACGACATAGAATGAATACTCATATATGATTACTGAGTGTAAGTCGTACTACGGTAAGATTAGTTATATATGGAGAGACGTAAACGGGGGATTAGATCAATGTGGCAATGGATTTGGCTATTTATACTAACTAAATAGGCTAATAAATCAGATTATCCTAATAGAGTATATCGGATAATCCGCAAAAAAAGACGGATAATCCGCATCCGTCGGATAATAGCAATACCATATCCTCTACCATATCCGTCGGATATCCGCCTAACGAATATCCTTATCCGCGTCCGTATCAGTCGGATTTCCATAATTACGTACCATATCCTTAAAAACGAATACGGATGCGGATTCAGAGCGGAAATTATCCGTACCGTTTACATCCCTACTAATCACGTTTTTCCTAGGACTAGAGCCCACCAATGGCAGAAGTACATGGTCCATTTAGTTCTGCTATTCACGAAAGCCCAATATGCAACAGCCCATTTCCATCGCTACCCATGTTTAGCCCGTTAGGTTATCCATCGATGATAGATCGTGGAGTCCTACCCTGGTAGGTTCTCTGCTTTTGAATCAGATCTTTTGTCAATCTGCCGCTGCCCGTGTGCTTACGGCTTAGGGATCCTGGCGCACATTAGCGGACGGCGGCGCGACTGCTAATAATTGATCATCGCCGGCTTGCCGGATGTATGCACCATCAGATTATTCATCAAGGTACACAATACACCATATTTACCAATTCCAATCTAGCTATATTTTTTAAATTTACCTATAATTCGCAGTCATAAACAAAAAGAGAAACTATATTATATAAATTAGTAAAGTATGCCTATTACTTCACTCTGGAATCTAGCCCCGTATGAAAAATTCAGATGTGATTGGTGGTCGCTATTTGGACTTATAAAGTGGTTCCAAATTACCCTTTTCATCCTTTGTCACAGATTGTTGAGTATATATATAATATATTTTAATATTTGGATAAATTTATATTTATTTTTTGAAACGGGGATAAATTTATATTCACACACTATTATTGCTAAACACACATTTATATGTTTTTTTACTTAAACCTTGATATAGTATATGTCAATTGTGACCGGCCGCGTCATCGTTTCGCCCCCCTATACCGAAATCCTGGCTCCGCCCCTGCATGAGCCGCTCAGCGGGAACGGGCACCACGGCGCGTACGTCTGCCCAGCAACAGTATATCACCTCCGACGACCCTTGCGGCCACCGGCTGCGTGTGAGCGTCACCATCGCGCGCTTGTCTGTGGCAGGCGCTCCTGTGAGCCTCTTCACGAGGTCCCGGAACTCCCGTGGCTCGACGCGGTACACCCTGGGCGGCCAGAGTCAGCGCTGGCGCCAGGCCGGTTCCGGCCCGCCACGGCTTGGACGGTGGCTTCTGGACGGGCCGTAGCGCCCCTCGTGCGTGGCCCGTGGTGAACGGCCTCCTCGTCATCATCTTCTCGTGGTGCTCCATCGATTACAGTTCCAGCACCTCGTACGTGACCAAAACGCAGCGCTGGACCAGCAAGACGTTGTGGAGTATGAGCATCTCTCCCTCGCTCGCACGAGGAGGCATATCTGGACTTTAGGCATATAAAATGCATGGAGTATCTCTTCCAGGCCAACCAACCCTTTATGAAGACAACCTTGAACAAATAAGCATCACCAACAAGTGAGAGTGCTCGAGAAGATTTGACTAAAAGCTACAACTTGACACTTCGAGAAAGCAGTACCAATCGACACTTCATATACCCATATACTCTAGAATATCAATTTTACTAAAGCTGAATTTTATATGCCTAAAGTCCAGATATGTCTTTGAGGTTATTGGCTATCTTCTGCCGGGGTGGGTGGCTACTTCATAAAAGGCTAGATGGATATAGCGCTATTTTTCTGGCTGATTTTTTCACGCTCAGTGATCCTTGAATTGTAAACCCTTAAACTTTGATACTATGCAATAAAATTGTGGCGGCTGTGTGCATCATTTTGATGCAGAGGCCGGGGATCCGCACCCCCTTTTCTAAAAAAAAATATGGATATGTAATGATATCATACAAAAGGATACATATAAACTATAATACTTACGTCAAGGCGCATGAAGAAATTGGTCGAACACCATAAAAATACTAGATCGCTCGGATTTACGGTGGAAACATTTCAGAGAAAAATAATACAACATGTGTACAACAAAATAGAGTTTCAGTTTAGCACTATAAATGTACTATAATTGTTTTAAGTTTTGACCTTGAGATAATTGATAATTTTTTCTTGCTAATTCTTCTAGTTCTATTCAATAAACATATATGATGCATCAAATAATGTATCAACATAAAAAACATACTAAATGTCTAGTTGATTTATCACTGGGTATAAATGTTTGGTATAAATAGATAGATCATCCCGTCGGCGCGATCACGAAAGAGAGCTCGTGTCTGCCAGCGACCACAACGACCGAGGGGGTCGAAATTGGGGCTGCCAGAGCGGGGTACATGTAGACAACAACCATCGGTACCACATGAATAATGTGTTGTGCAGACGCCTCAAGAGCCTACGCCAGCAGTGACGCGTCACCGTTTTGGTGGTGGTGACGACGACTCTAACGATGATTGGTTCCACCCTCCAGAAGGGAAGAGGCAAAAGTTGCACACTCCATGTTGAAAGCGGTGGAATCCACCAACACCATGGCTGCGGTGGGGTGAAGAAACGGCGGTGACGACCGTCGTCTTGGAGAAGGCGATGAAATAAGAGGGAGAGAAAAATATATTTTTTGACAAACAATCGAATAGAATGAATCAGTGTTATTCAATAATGGTTACAAACTCTTAAACAACATGGAGGGATACCTACAAGGATACTACGTTTCTTGGAGACGACTCTCTGTCTCCATGGATAAACAATCGCGACAGGTCCCCACATCATGAGGATTATCCTTTAATGTTGATGATAAAATGTGCCTTAAGAAGTCGACAATGTGTGCATTATGCAGGACACTTCTATGTCACTCGTTAAAAGCTCATGGCAAAAGTGTTCTTTGTGTTTCTCCATGGCCCGTAGTAGTCTCGCGCCGTTGTATTCCTCTTAAGTCCAAATATTACACTGCAATAATCAATAAAGGTGCGGGCATTCTCTCAACAAAGACCTGAAATGGGATGTTCAGTAGCATCCGAAAAACACTGTTGTTTTCTTGGAATTTATATTGGAATCGACCGACGTGTCCGTGGAATTTACATTGGAATTTCCCTTGAATTTACGCACTAATTAACTAGCCTTATTGTCCTAGAAGAAAACAAAGGCGTACAAGAGCGTCATGTTAGCTGGTAGCTGTAAACGCGGGGGGTGCATGCTCTTCGCTGGCGCCATGAGCGGGAACGGGCCACCGCTCGTACATCTGCCCGACGGCATCCACGCGCGCGGGCACCGGCTGCATGGTCGCCACCGCCGCGCTCTCCGTGGGTGTCTCGCGGAAGGCGCGTCGGTGAGCCTCTGCACGAGTTCCCGGAACTCCCGTGGCTCGACGCGGTACACCTTGGGCGACGTCGGCACCATGCTGGTTCTGGCGCGCGACGGCTTGTACGGCGGCTTCTGGACGGGCCGTAGCGCCGCCTCGTGGAGGGCCGCATCATCATCATCTCGTGTCCATTGTGCAGGTGATCCATGGATGAACTCCAAACAATGAACAGGAAGAAAACAGAGCAGAGTAGAGTATGGAGGTGAGGAGGGAGGAGAGGTATATAGCCGGTGCCAGCTTGCTGACTGCGGCCGCGGACCGTAGCAGCATGGAAGTATCGACGGCATCACAACACCTCGGACGATGGATCGACCAATCACTCCAGGAGGCTGCTGTGCCTGGCTTATATGATCCATCCATCTCTCCCTACTTTTTCCTACCTGCAACTCAGTGGGTAGATAGTCAGTCGACCAACATGAACACGATGATCTGGCGATGATGAGTTAATCTAGAAACTAACAATGGTATCAGAGCGTCTATCCTAGATCTTACTCGCGTAGAAAGAAAAGAAAAAGCAAAAGAAAAAGAATTTTTCCCCACCCCGAAGAAACCCTAACCCTAACCCTAGGAAAGTGGAAAAGAAAACTCACATGCGGGCCACAGGCTCGCCGGCGAAGTTGCGCCACTGCAAAGCCGCGCCGTTCCTCATCGGCATGCTGAGACGTCGGAAGAAGAACACTACCCCTCACGGGGCAAAGAAAGCAACCCCGCAAGGGGCAAAGAAGCACCGCGGCCTAACCGCTCGACGGAGACGCGCTCACCACGAGGGGAACACGCGACCGGCGAGGGGGAAGGCAACGGCGCAAGGACGGCCACCGTTTTGCCATCGCCGTGGTGGAGTTCTTCTCCACCGAAGGCCGCCAGCGCGCAGGAGCGTGGGTGAGGCAGAAGAGAGGAAAGGGGAAAAGGGGTGGCGCGGCCGTCCCCGGCTAGATGGGGCGCGGCGCGGCCATCTCCGGCCGTTTCCGCCGCCGGGCGCGCGAGAGCGAGGAAGAGAGGCGGAGGCGCGGGGCGGAAATGCGGCTAGGGTTTTCTTCGGACCCGGGCGCAACGCCGTTTTTGTTCGAGCGAAAAGGGCCCTGGACCGTCCGATGCAGATGGACGGCCAGGATGGCGCCGCGGCTAACCCTAGCGCGCACACGGGCCAACGGGCTGAAAGTTGCAAAACAGCCGCCGACGTGGGCCGCTGAATCAAGGGGAGATGCATTCAGAGATGTCGTCGGCGAGGAGGTCGCGTCCATCGCACCGTCCATCGCCTACATCGATCGATCTCTCTTCTTGTTCTTATCTGCGACTTAATTTCTTTTGCATGGGATCGTCAGTAAACTAACACTAGTTGAACTTGCTGCATTTTCTTGCAGCGTTTACCACCGAGAAGATCCGTGCCGAAGACAACGTCGAAGAACGCATCTCCGCGCGTTGGGTGCTCGATTGTCTGGATAACTTATAACTGTGATCTCCAGGTCTCAACAGAACAAAGTGATGATGACGGAACACAGGTCAACACACCGAAGTCAATGCCGATAGAGATATAACCTTTATTTAACGTGTTCATATCCTATTCTACTTTGGATTTTCGTTTCCTTGGCACGCTCTGCCAGTGTCATTCCTTCGTAACTTAGAGCTGTCGGCGACTTCGGATTTCTTGCAGGCGGATTGCAGCCGGGGTGTGTTTTTGTCCTTTGTACCGATTAATTTTAGTTTGGACTTAGCAATTACAAAAAATATTATTTTCATTTTCTAAGTGTCAAAAAACTTGATACCTACCATTATCACAAAAATATTCTTGATATAGTTTTCGCAACCAATTTTTATACTAACCAAAAATAAATAACACAGTTGACATTACCGTCTTTTTGATCATCCGCTTGGGCTCGGTTGCCAACAACGATTGTCAATGGGTCTCGACTAGTTAGCGCCAGTTGTGGATTGGCGTCCTTCTATAGGTTGCCATTGGCTTATACATGTGAACAAATGATTTTAGGGCAACAGTTTAACGCACCAAGACGTACAACGTATATATTGACATAACATGGTTACAACAACGTGGTCCACGGTGACGACAAATCGTATTGCTTCATCCGTGCCGTTTCTGAAGAATTATATCCAGTCCATCAAGCCGGGAGTGCCAACTCCGAATGGTCGTGGGAAATCGTCGATGTATACTTCTCGACCTCGTGTTTTGGATCAAGAATCTGAGGCACAGCCCTCTAAGTGGCAACCGCCATGCTTTGGCTGGATCAAAGTATATGTTGATGCGGGATGGGACGCAGCGTTGGCGTTGGCGTCGGGTGGCATTGGCTTGATCGTTCATGACGATGCTGGTCTCTGAGTGGATGCAAGCGTTGTGGAGGCTGAATTTTTTTACGCATGAGACCACTTGATCCAATGAAATGTCAAAAAGGACCACCTTCAAGTCAAAATGGCAGAAGTACCATGGCGCTTGGGCAGAGTCCGCCATGATATTTTTGCCAATTTGATTGAGAGGTGGTCCTTTTTAACATTTCACTCACTCAGATGGTCTCTTGTGTCAAAAATTCAGGAGGCTAAAGCTTTGGCCTGCATTCGAGGCGTTCGCTACCTGTCGGAAAATCCACAACAGCGGAGCATTTTTTGGAGTCTACTGTGCAAGGCTCATTTCTGTGTAATCGTCAGTTGTGATCGCTCGTTTGGCTCACTGGAGTTTTTTTTTTTTTTTTGACATTGGCTCACTGGAGTTTGTTCTTAGAAACGAAGGAGCTACTTACTATTTTGCCGGAAGTCAAACTGAGTAAGGTTGGTCGGGTGAGTAACAGAGTTGCAAATGATCTAGCACAATTAGGCAAGCATGAGTGTGGTACTGTAATACATGGGTCGGTTCCTTCCTGCGCGTTGGACGATCTGATGCGTTACTGTATTGACGTTGGTGCCTAATTTAAAAAGCTTGCCCATTTAGTTTAAAAAATATACTGATACCAACTAGGACAAGTACTAAGTCTAAAATTAATCTATCAACAGCTCGACCAGTGATTTCTCCACAGATTCCATCATTTCCAACACGAAATTAGTCTGCACTAACAATGCAGCGGGCTTGGACAGCGCCGTTGTGACCCGCCCTGAATCACACCCGACTCCACGGAGGATTTCTCGCCGATTCACCGAAGTAATTCAGCACTTGTCGCGGTGGAATTTTTTAGGTCTGATCTCGGGAAATTGAAGCACAAGTGGGGTGGAATTTTTTAGATCTGATCTCAGGAAATTGTAGTGTCCCGATCTATGATTGGATCGCTAAGCACGATAATTCAATAATAAGCAACTGAATGAGAAGTAGAATCGGGGTGAGGGGACGAACAAAGTTTAACAGGACATGGTTGATAACATGACATTGACGGCATGAGCTTGGTTAATGTAAATTCAGGTCATAAGAGACTCGCGGCTTGAGCGTCTAAACTAGTTATAATTTGTACAACACTTTTATAGTTTTAAAAACTCTTGCGTGATTAATGAGTATACTTCATATTTTTTTATTTTTCATGTTTCCAATAGTTAATTTTGAAGTGTTCTTCATAAGAGAACTGTATTTGTTCAAAAGAGCTAACGTTGTGTTAAATTCAAACTGTATTATTAAGACAACATTTCTTTCTTGAATTAATTATTAGCAATTACAAAAACCATAGAGTATACATATTTATATGAGAGATCCCTAACGGCTAGATCTAACAATTTAATAGTTGTTTCTAGTACATGAATAGGTAATCATATTTATATAAAAAATTATAGAGTATACATTGGATCGACCGTATCATTGACATCATTATTTGCAGATTTTTCATGATAAAATGTGCCTTAAGAAGTTGATAATATGTGCATTATGAGGACTCTTGTAGGTTACTTGTTATAGGCACACATGGCAACCATAAGTGGTTTTTGCTACCGAGCTCATAGCTTATATATAAAATACGAAAACTATATTTAAAAGTTTCAATAAAATGTGAAATAAATCATGCATGTCCTCAATAATAATTTACAGTACTACAATCTTTTGAAATCCCAGTACTAAAATCTGTATATTATAGTCCACACAAATAAAGGTGCGGGCATTGTCTCAAGTCTCAACAAAGAAAAAGGAGAGCTAGATTAAAATGATTTTTGAACTGCGTACTTCCCTTGAGTTTACCCGCTACCTGACTAGTTGTCCTAGAAGAAAACAGAGATGTACAAGCGTTAGCGACGTCCAATGAGGTGGTGGCCGTCGAGCACGGGTGCACGGGCGCCCCCGGGGTAGGAAAATGGGAAGCCCCTATTTAGATATAGAAGATTTGTACTGAACTTTTATGGTTTTAAAAATTCTTGCGTGATTATAATGAGTATAAATCATATTATTTATTTTCATTTTTCCAATATTTATTTCTGAATTGTTCTTCACAATAGAACTGTATTTGTACTTGTTCAAAAGAGATAACATTATGGTAAATTCAAATTCTATTTTTAATACTGAATTTTCTTCTGGAATTATTTAATAGCAATTACAAAAGCCGCAGAGTATACATATTTATATGAGAGATCCCTAACGGCTAGATCTAACAAATTAATAGTTGTTTCTAGTACATGAATAGGTAATCATATTTATATCAAACTATAGAGTATAAATATGACCGTATAATTGTCATTATTCTTTGCATATTTTTCATGGTAAAATGTGCCATAAGAAGTCGTTAATGTGTGCAACCGAGCCAGCTACTTTATAAAATACGAAAAAATATATTTAAAAGATTCAATAAAATGTGAAATAAATCATGCATGTCCTTAATAATAATTTACAGTACGACAATCCTTCAAAATTCCAGTACAAAAATCTTTATATTATAGTCCACACAAATAAAGGTGTGGGCATTCTCTCAACAAAGAAAAAGGAGCTAGACTGAAATGATTTTGGAGGGAGAGGCTCAAAAGAGCCCTGCTTATATAAAGCAACCACAAACAGGCAGTACAAGAGTGGAACAAACCACCCTCTGCTTACAAAAAGGAAACGAAAACCACCAGGCCCAAGGCCAACCACCAGTACAAGACTGAAATGATTTTTGAACTGCGCACTTCCCTTGAGTTTACCCGCTACAACTGTACAAGAGTGTTAGCGACGTCTGATGGCTGGAGCCGATGGGCCGACGATGATGGGTCTGCCATGAGCGGCAAAGGGTACCACGACGCGTACATCTGCCCGGCCGCATCCGCGCCGCTTGCGCGCACGGCCACCGGCTGGGTCGGCGCAACTGCCGCGCGCTGCCTTGCGGGGGCCGCTACGGGCGCGCCGGTGAGCCTCTGCACGAGGTCCGTAGCTCCACGCGATACACTCTGGGCGGCATTTGCGCGGGCACCATGCCGTTTACGGCACGCCAGGGCTTGGACGGAGGCTTGTGCACAGACCGGAGCGCGGCCTCATGGCGCGTGGTGGGCGGCCGCCTCATCATCATGTCGTGCCCATGGGACAGAGCTCCAGACTACTGTGCCCAGCCGATCAAATCTTCAACTAGCTGCAGGAATATGAGGAGGAAGACTAATAGAGCAGAGCAGAGCAAGGAGATGAGGAGGCGAGGCCGGAAGGAGGAGAGAGGAGCAGAGCAAGGAGAATATATAGCTGCTCGGTGCGAGAAAAGAAGGCTATGGAGGTGGGGGATGGTGACAGAGAGATCAGGGTTGGCGGCGGTCGCGGCGGCACACGTGGAGGCGGCGCCTGCTAGCTGCCTGTGGCCGCCGACCGTAGCTGCATGCATGGCCGTATCTACGTCACCGTCAGCTGGGCGTTGAACGCGTCGCCGGGATCGCTACACCTGGACTGCACACCTCGGATCGACCAATCACGTACGACGCTGCTGGCTTATTATCCGACCACCGCCCATGGCCTCGAGTCTCGACCGATCTGTCTCTTCTTGTTCCTATCTTCCTGCAGCTTGGAGAAAATATATACTAACCGACGGATTCGTCACTAACACAATCCGGTTCTGCATGCTGGCTGAAATGCTGGATTTACCGGCGATCTATGAACATACGGCCGGTCAGTCAGTCAGCACATACGCCGCCCGTCAAGCTTGAACATCAAACAGAGACAAGTATACGAACCAACATCATGTAGTGTTTTCCTTTTTGCTCGTTTGGGTCAAGGCCAATTTGCTATGATGCGACTTCCAGGTCAGCCAAATCATTCGGGCTGATTTGAATTAAGAAAAGTCAGTCAAGTCGCATGGTGGCACTAACTAAAAAACGGGTCTGTTTGGATCCTAAAAGAGAGAGATCATACTAACGAATGCCACTTTGCCAGAAATGTAATTACATGAATGCTAGTAATAAACATGCCACTAAAGGTCTTGGTCTCCTTCTAGTTCGTGCGTACAGAACTTAAAAAGAAGGTGCAAGTTGATAATATTTAAAAATCCCTATTGTTATTTAAACTGAGATGAACGTAAGTTTTCATGTTTTTTTTGTAACTTTGCCTTATTCCTTTAAACCAGACTGTATATATTACAATCCTAGGGAAATTTCATATGCCGCACGACCTTAACTTTTTTACCATAAACTTATGTATTTTTGTATCCAGTCGAGGGAGCTAAGGTGCTTGGGGCTAAAACCCTTGCAAGTGTCGTGAATTTGAGTACACACGGCAACTTGAGAATTCGTACATTGTATTTTGAGAAAAGAGTACCAATCGACACTTCATATACTCTAGAATGTCCATTTTCTCTTACACTTAAACTTTATATTCCTAAACTCCAAATATATTGTCCATGTTATTTGCTAGATCCATGTATATCGTACCAATTTATATGGATATTTAAAGACTCTCACTTCAAGGCGCATGAATAAATTGGTAGAGCAACATAAAAATACTAGATCACTCGGATTTAACAGAATTATGGTGGGAACAATGCAGACAAAATAATACAACATTTGTGCACCAGAATAGGGTTTTAGTTTAGCGGTATAAGTATATTGTATTGATAAAAACATAAATTGTTTAACTTTTTATCTTGAGATAATTGAGATTTTGATTTTCGTTGCTTATTCTTCTAGTTATATTGAATAAATATATAAGATGCATAGACTAATGTATCAATATAAAACAATGTACTAAACGTCTAGTTGATTTTTGAAGAGCGGAGAGGTATAAATGTTTGGTATAAACAGATAGACCCCGTCGGCATGGACTCAGAAACGAGTGTGTGTGTCTGCCAGCAACATTGACGACCGCACCGGTTACAACTGGCTGTAACACGGCGCTTGTCGTCAAGGACCTACAGAGGAGTTGGGACCGATGTGCAACATTCATGTATCGGATTGACGTACAAACAAACGGGTTTTTCCTAATTAACATTGTGTTAATTATTCTTAAGAAATTGGTCTAATTGAAAAAAAGCAGTCAAGTCAATTCGTACCATCCATGGAAACCAACCCCGGCCCTTAGTGTCCTCGATTATCACACAAGACTTTGACCTTACCCAGCCAACACGTTCATTCTTTTAAACACAATACCGATGCGGACGTTTACATACATGCTTACGCATTCTTGTAAGAACGATCCTACCCGTACGATTATATGCGATATACTTAGTCGATGGATTAGGCTTTGAGATTGACGAGGTCATTAACGGAAACATGATTTGTTTCTACCGGGAGCTGGGCGGTACCTACCTCTTGTCCTATGAACAAAATATAATGTACAAGATTTACGTCGAAGCCAGCTAGGAGTCGAGCATCCCGTCAATTCGTGTGTTTGGGGGGTAGGAGGAGGGTGCAGTGCCACTCCCCCGCCACCACAGTTCCTATTCATCGCCCTGTTGCAATTTGTATCCAATCATCACATACCCACCTTGTGCTCATGGGTCATCCCACTTCCGCCACACATTAATTGTACATCGTAAGAAGTCCAGCATGACCCCTCTCCTTTTTTTCTTTATTGTTGTTCGTTTCTTAT
Organism: Poa pratensis; assembly: GCA_947311845.1. Lineage (NCBI taxonomy): Eukaryota > Viridiplantae > Streptophyta > Magnoliopsida > Poales > Poaceae > Poa > Poa pratensis. The sequence goes on along the minus strand of CAMZMU010000041.1, from coordinate 1,900,614 downwards.
ATGCTATATGAACATCATTTTAATGACACATGTGTACAGAAAACACCTTTTATAACACATGAAACTTCTACATATAACTATGTGCGAACATTCATGCTGATGTATGTGAGCAATTTCATATCTTTTTATAGTACAATCTTTTTTTGATTTTCCGAATAAAAATGAAAAAGACAAAGTTCCATCTTAATGGGCCTCCCGAGTACGGCCCACTCCAGGAGGCTTAAGGAGGCCGTCACTTGTAGGAGGGGCAAGCAATATCTCCTCCCCTTTGCCGGCGGCGAGCTCCGAGGCCACAGGCGGCGGAGCGACATGGGGACCCTCGGCCGCGCGATCCACGCGGCGGGCAGGTCGATCCGCGGCGCGGGGAGGGCCATGGGTCGCCGCGGATCACCCACCATCCACGGCGCCGAGGAGCAGGGTACCGCATCCGTCCTGCTGCCCACCGCTTGCTTTGATTTCGTGCAGCCATGGCTACCTAGGCTTAGTTTTTCCATTGGGGCAGTTCGTTCGATGCTGCTTGTTTTGGAGATGCTCTGTCGGCCGATTAAGTGGCACTCATAACCTCTAGCTGTGGGCTGCAGAAACTGAATTTACTTTCGAAAACTTCGTCCCTGGCTGACAGTTATCCTCATTTTGTTGCCAGCGTCAGGCCAGCATCGTCGTACAGCCATGAGCGTATTCGAGAAACAGCAGCCAAGGATCAAAAAAGATGCTTTTGTTGCTCACAGTCCGAGTGCAGCAGCCGTCACTGGTGATGTTTTGAGAGGTAAACTCATGGGCTGCCATTATCGTCTCCTTCTTGTAAGCATATTGTTTCCTTCAAACAAAGAGGTGAACTTGAGTTTGAGTGCACCATACTCAGAGTAACATTAGTTTATACATGCAACCGGTACATAACCATCAACAGGCATAGGATGGGCAATCTTCTTGTTGAACAACACCAGTACATTTGGGTCCATGGCTTCTGCCAGCTACTCATCTTACATGTAGTCTCAAGATTATCTAGTAACTTCAGTTCTGGGGGGATTTTCTCTGTGCTTAGCTTAAGTCTCGGTGCACGGAGATTTAACACAGAGCTTTGTAACGTCATGAAACCAGAGCTTTCTGATAGGTAGTTATGTTGTGCTTTCGAGGGTACTAATGCAAGTATAAGACGATATTCCAATTATCAAACATGCTCGGATGAAATTGTATGAATTGAAGAAGGGACGATTTCTTTAAAGGAAAACTCTAGAGGCAAATACAAAAATGTGGTTTTCCTTCTTCAGTGGACCACTCATAGATAAATGCCAACATATGATTATTCTGCCTCTTCCGTGCTTGAATTTAGTTAGGTCAACCCATGTCAATTGCTTTGTTTTGATTCTAAATGTGTGGAAATAACTTGAGTTTTTGTGTACTCTGCATCTGGACTAACATTTCATTTCAATATTGTGGACCTTATTCAGTTCTGATGGGGCTCTCTTTTTGCAAACATTCCAGCATCAAATCCAAGGTGGTATATGACCAGTTCAAACCGTTTAAGTTCTCTGACAATGCGTAAAGAGTGCCGCAAAGCACTTCCTTCTTCAGTAAGGCCATGTGCGTCTTACTCCACAAAAGCTTCAGAAAACAAACCAAAGCAGGTATGCTAGTTCAGTTTTCTCTATTTTTTGGTACTGGTTTTGTCTTTATTTTCTTGTGGTGACTCTTGACATAATTTTGAGCAGGACAATGCTGTCCATTTTTTTGAAAATGCTTCTGTGATTTGTCTGTTTACTTTTTAATATAGGAAATTCCTAACCATGCCACGTTATTGTGACCATTTGCAGTAGTTACTAATGATCACTCTTGCATACATGTGCGGCTTACCATTTATTATGTCTCTTTTCGTTTTCAGAAGTTTTGATTCTGTTGGGATCAGTGCACCAGGAAGCTGCTGCATGGCTATTGATAATGCAGATGCATTAGCCCCTATAATGTGGTCTTGAGCTTATGTTTATAAGAATAATTTGTTTGGGTTTAATCGACTGCTACTGGAATGCATGCACTGAAAAGTTTCTCTTTGTTTTTCGTATCAGTGATTCAGTGTAATGATCACTAGGTGCTTTACCGTCTTTTTGGTTCATTGTCTGAATGTGGTGATATCCTCGATTAACCTGCATCAGATTTGTTGATGCCTGGTTTGTTTTGAGAAACACAGTAGAGACATAGATGCTCACAAATATGCCCACACACTCACCCATGTTAACGAACACACTACCCCTAGGAGCACCTCAGAGGCTGAGCTAGTTTATTGGAAAGTCTTGAGTCTTGTCTGTTCTTTTTGTTATCCATTTTGTTAACATTTTTCTGTAAAAGTGCTGAGTAATGTGTGTTTGCTCTCCATAAACAATGTTAATCTCCTAAGAACTTAGTTTTCTGGGTCTGAGGCCCATTATTCATGCATATCTTCATCTAAGCTAGTTTTGTTAGTTGTTTTCTGTTCCCTGTTCATGAATATATTTTACTTACGGTGCATGTCATGCAGGGTCATTTTTTTACTGCTTATGGAAGACTGCCCTCTTTATCTGCAGGAGAGAACAGACTTGACAACAATTGAAGATCCCTTTGATGCCCCCACCTATAATATACCTGAGAAGCCAGTGACATTTGTTGAGGGGGCCTCTTACAGTGTTGCAATACTCGCTGGGCTTGGAGTTGCTGCGTTGGCAGGATATGCTGTTATGAAAGAGCTCATATTTGAACCGAAAGAGTATGTCTTTTGCATTCTTTTAATTGAACTTAAGGATGCCAAAAAGCACAATTTGTAAGAAACATAGTAATACGTATGGGCATGTTTAGTTCGTAGCCACACATTTGCGAAACTTTGCTGTTTGTTTAACTGCAACAGTTGTGGCATGCCACACCTGTCATAGGCCCACACTTTCACCAAATCTTGCCACAGTTGTGGCTGCCAATTACTTGGCCACAATGTTTATATGGTTTGGCAGAAATTAGTAGAGAAACGTACACTAGTTACTATATTTAGAGATTGCCTACAAGCTATCTTCGAGGAGCTTCGAAATTGTGATGAATAAGTCCAAGCATTAAGAAATGCTTTGTCTCTTCAGTTTCGTATCACCTGTCTTACTCCTACAACATTCCAAGGTGGGACGCACAACTAGATAACTACACTATTTTTTTTCTCCCTCTCCCTATTTCACTTACAAGTGGATTCATCGTTTTCTGGCTCACTTCCCCAACCCTCCACTGTGCTCTACTGCTACACCAATTTACCTTGTTCTTGGTATCGGCTTCAATGGCAGATCGCACATCACCTTATGTCTAAATAAATACAAGCTCTTTTTTACCAAGTGTAGTCTTTCTCATATTAGAACACTTAATCTACATATGTGAATTGTGCAAATTTATAGCAGCTAATGTTATGTGTGAATATGGTTTCCTCTTGGCTATTTATTACCTACACGTGTGTGATATTTCTTTCCTTAGTCTTGTACTTCTGCGAAACACCCCATCTCTTGGTTGACATGCTAGATACTCCAAACTTGCAGCGTACTATGCGCTCTTTCATAACCAAAACTTGGTGGTTTGCATCTCTTGGCATACTTTTTAACCAGCATTTGGGTTCACTCTGAAGCTGACTGAGCAATGAATTGATTTTAAGTTTTTGTTAGCGTGTTGTCAATCTTGGCATAATAAACTTATCATCTTGTGTATCACATATGAAGTTTTTGTATGTTTAAACACCTTGGACCGTGGTTTATTGCCATGGTTTACGACATTCCACTTTTTTTCCTGTGCAATCTGAATGGGAGATTGCTTAATGTTGCTAATTTCATTACAGGTACAAGATTTTTGGGAAAGTTCTAGCAAGAGTTCAGAGTGATAGTCAGGTTTGTGGGTGTTAGTGTTACTTCTATTTTCCCCTGGCTGGCATGCTGCCGTTCCTCTCTTAGTATATTCACGTGTTTTTTCAGGTTACGGCCAAGATTGGTTACCCTATAACTGGTTATGGTGCTGAATCCAGAAACCGTGCAGCTCGGCAGCGCATTCCAAATAGGGTTTGGACAGACGAGGACGGTGTTGAACATGTGGAGGTAGCATAAAACATATGAATCCCTGATAGCTCTAGTCTCTACCGCCTGTTTACTTGGTTTCAACTCTTGAAATGCAGGTAAACTTTCATGTGCGAGGGCCACACGGAGCCGGAAAGGTGTTTGCGGAGATGTTCAAGGACAGCGCTGACAGGACATGGAAGTTCACGTTCCTCGTCGTCGAGATCACGTCGCCGCGTCATGCACAGTTGATGTTGGAATCTTACGTCCCAGCATAAGTAAGGAAGGAAGGATGCACAGATGCTAATAAAAGTTTTTGATCTGTCTGTAGGCTTAGACTAGGCTAGCCGTGAACTTTTAGTGAGGAATTGAATCGATGAACTTGTAGTAGATGAGTAAACTTGTTTTTCGTCGAGGGAGGGATCGACTAGTTAGTGGTTTCCTTTTTCTTTTTGTGCAGAGAGATACCATGCGTCTGTAAATTTGAATACGTGGTGTGGGAAATTACGATCCCTAAGAATATTTGGAAGGCGAGACCACCTCCACACTGTTGTTTCTTTGCTTGGTTGGCTTCAAGCAATAGCTGCTTGGATGCGTCCTTGTTCAGGAGGTTCTGACGTGATTGGTGTATCCTCCACCCAAACGAGCTCTTTGGTGGATTGGTGGAGCCCCTCATTGGCGATGAAGAAAGGAAATCCATACTGTGATTTGGTATTGACGGTCGTTTTGTGTAGAGCTAGGTACAATGCAGGGCACCTTCGTGTCGGCAGGAAACAAAATATTTGAATCAAGTCAACGCAACCTGATAATATAATCAATCGTCAGGTCATCTAAACAACAACCTTCGTTGTCTTTGCATGGAAAAACTAATTTTCCATTAATCAAGTCCACGGAAGAAATGCATGGTACCAAGCAGGAACATCTTGAACCTCTAAAATAAAAGTATAGTAATCCGTATAAATTTACCAAGCCCATATATAACAGTGTCTGCCTTCAAGAAGTGATCAACTTAAACACTAGTGTTAGTTCCAGCATATACATATACACTATATGACAATGCCTGCCATTCTCTCCAAACAAAAGAAATATACTCCAGCTGGATCGGTCTGCTCCTCCATTTTGCATGGCACGCTCACCAGTCCAGCATCTTCAACTCCAGCAGGCCTGTGACACAAAATATTTCCACTCTGGTGAGTTGAAACACTCGACTCATTCTTGGGAGACAATTAAGACGCTCGGTAGGCCGGTGAGCGCGCCGCCGCCGCCGCCGTGACAGTATCACAGGGGACAGGAAGACGATGAAGGAGAGCGGGTCGGCTTTATCAGCTATAGGTGGGCTTGGGCCGCTTGCGAAGCTAAGCGTAACCAAGGTGGCCCGGCCCAGGAAAATGACGACCTAAATGAAGGTGGAGGTAAAAAAAAAAGCTTATACCAATAGAGGCATGCTCAAATCTTGGAACATATGTATCTCCCTGTATAAGAAAACCACAGCTAATGCCCATATGTATATCTCTTATATTGTGTATGAGAAACCCATTATGGGATGCAAGTATTTGGTACATATAAATGTAACAGATATCACATTAACGAATATCCTTACGACGTCTTGAAACATATCTTTGGGAATCCCTTGTTATTAGTTGCACCCGATCAACATATTTATATGATTTTCTTGTTATTTAATTGGAAATGTCTAGCATATCCTTATAGGATACACAATAATTTCAGTCATTTGGGAAAAAACTCAAATGTATTGTTCATAGAAAAATATTTCATTATCCACCTTTTATGTATTGTGTCTCTCCAGTTTAACTGTTTCGGTTTAGTTTCCACTACCACATTGAGTTTGTGTACAGAAGTCGGGATTGTATAACTGTTTCCTTGGATTGGCGTGGTTTTTATGGAGAAATTTGTAGCTATATAGCTCAATGAACAACTCACAAACGTTTTTCTGAAATAAGTAGTGTATGCCATCTTAACTGACCTAAGTCGGTTCCTCTAACTTTTAAAGACATAAAATGGTATTCCTTGGTTGTAAAGGATCAATGCTGATTATTAAAGATCTGAACACATCCACAAAAACGTCTTTGCTATCAAAAGTTCCGCACATATGCCAGAAAATTGACAATTAACAATTTGTTTAGCCTTGTCCATCGTGGCGAAACCAGACAAAAATCAAGCCTTGTTGTGTAGTTTCCACCCCATCGATGCCGACGACTCTTCCTGTTCCACTGCCACCCGGTTCTCCGCCTACCTCGCACGCATTTAGGATGTATCTGTTATATCATCCTCCTCCTCCTTATCCTCCTCCTCCTCCTCGGGATAAGGGAAGAGAACACCTTGGTTTGAGCTGATTGCTATCATGCCATATAAAATATGCACTTATGGCTAGTAGTGTAAAGAGTGACATCTCTCGGGGGGAGGCACATGCCCCCCCTCTCTATGTGTATGTTTTTTCTAAACCATGCACAATGATCCACCTATGGTATGCAGTCCTTGGTCGACAAAGAGCCTACGACGAGCTCCGCGCCTCCCAGGCATCTTCCTCCAACGACGACGAGCTTTGATCCTACGACGAGCTCTCCGCCTCGCACCCATATCGCTATTACAATTATATCGTCCTCCTCCTTCTTATCCTCCTCCTCCTTCTCCACCTCCTCCTCCTCCTCCTCCTCCTCGGGGCAGGGAAGAGAACACCTTGGCTTGAGCTGATTGTGCTATCTCTCATGAGCGAGTCTACGACGATCCTTGCTGGTGTTAAAAACAATCTGCAAAGAGCTTCTGCGTGACAAAGCCACAAAATATCCTTCATCATAGCCGTGGTGGCCATCATAGTTGCGTGACTGGCCCAACAGGTCCGCACCATGTAGGTTGGATCGAACATACACAAAGGAGTCAAGCTTGGGCGCAACTTCTCTGGGTTTTTTTCGCTTGTAACGTTCTTAGCGGGCATGAGTGTTGACATAGCATCTTTCGTCCTCAAGGGTGACTAGTCTTGTACTAATGCAAACCTCTGATGTTATTCTTCTTATTAAACCGTTTGGTTAGCTATATATTTGCTAACCAAGAAGGAGAATAAAAGGAAATAAAACCGGAGATTTTATGTACTAAAGTGTAAAATTCCGGCCAGTTCTAACTATCGCGCATGGAGGGCCTTGATAGCAACTTTTTTTTTTGAGTATTCTCTAAGAGATTGAAGTGTAAATGTTTTCCACCCACACAGCGTCCGACGTGGCATAAATGGACTAGTTAGTCTAGGCTAGTCAAGTTGTAGGACTATCATCGCATAGACGAGCGTGCTTTTCCGGCGTTGTTGCTGACAAATTATGCTCAATCGGTGTTGATTAACTCATCTGACTTTTCCTTTGATCAGCAGACAGCAGGCTTGACGAGCACCATGCATCATGCCCATTCTATTGGACGCATGCATGCATGGTCTGGTTCACGTCCATGCATGACTAGCCAGAATATCCACTTCGTAACGACAATGGTTCAAAAGTCCTACCTAGCTATTTTTAACAATTATTACTAACTCCGTTCCACAATATGATAACTTATCTGCCCTTTTTCTCCACACATGCATGTATTTAGACATATGAACTTTGCACCACAACATGTCTAGATATATATATGTGTGCAAACATTTGCACACCTTTGAAACAGTAATAAGAAATTCATGCGTATCTCTGAATTAACAAAGCTCCTTTTCTGTGCAAACGAGACTTAAATTACAATTTCACTGACACAATCATGAAGTTGCATAGTCAATCCAGAATCAGCTTGTATAGTTTATTGAAATTCACCCGACCTTGCAGGCACAAAATTTTGACAAATGATAATACATAGTATTAACCACTTCCTTGGCACTGTCAAATAATTGGACAACAACAGTAAATACTTGAGCAGTAGCTCTTATAGAAATTGAAACCCCTATGTTGACAGTTGATCTGGCACATAAAAGTTGAGTATTGCGGTGGCGGTTTTCCTCCGAAATCACATGCTGTAAAAGGTGTGCAAATGTCTTCCATAAGATCGATACCTACACACAATAAAGTTAGCATCACGTCAGTATTAGCATATGTATTACAAATGACATGAGTTACTCAAGATTTACTGAATAACCATGGTGTGCTCATATATTATACTCCCTCCGTTCCCTGATATAAGGTGCTTAACCTTTTGAGGAAAAAAATCAAAATATAAGGTGTATTACGATTTATGGACAATTTTACCCGTCAAAAAAAGAGTCACCATTTGGAACGGAGCAATTTGACGGATTGTTTTCAGTTTGTGGCTAATGAGGACTCTTTTCTCTCAATATTTTTCAAGAGGAAATCATCCGCCACATGTAAAATAGTGGCGTCTTAATATTCGTGCAAAACCTTAGGCACCTCTTATATCTAAAAATGGAGGGAGTATACAACTTGGCTCATACAAAAAAGCATACCTTTATTGTTCCTGGCCGCATCACATGACAATAACACGGTAGAAATCATCAAAAGGACTAACAAGCATAGAACCCTTGTATTGCTCTGGATAAGTTCCATGATGAGTGGTTTACTATTTCCTTATGCTACTACTACAACTCTATATTCCTTCTGCTTGAATATTTTTCAAACTATGACCTTATGGTGGTATTTAAATGGAGGAACGATCAAGCACAAAACTCCTCCTTGTACTCGCACTCTCACTTGGAGGATCTTTTGTCTGAAGAAAATATTAGAGAATCTAGTCGATCTTGATATTATATTCCATATTAATGCTTTTACTATTTGTTTCTGTATATTTAGGTGATTTGAACCATATCTCTATAATAATTAGAGATATACCAGAATATATTTCGTTGATTTCATGTTTAAAAGAATATTGTGTGAGACGGCTTGTTTTTAAATGGCTTCAAAATTTTCTTTATTTTACTTCCCCCTCCTCTACCTCTACTCCCCCCTCCTCTCTGGCGATGCGGTGCAGTGCTCTATCTCTATCCTCTCCGTTGGCGGTGTGTCTGGTTCTGACAGGCCGTAAAATTGTCTTTGTCGACCTATGTGTAGAAAAGACCATTACCAGCACATTATTTTTCAAGAGTAATAAATGGTCAAGAGTAATAAATGGTCTTTTCTACACATAGGTGGACAAAGATGTGTATAAATCTATTGGTAGGGGAATACGACTGTTGGGCCTGTACATGTGGCGGCGGCTAGCCGTGAAGCTTAAGTTTCGCCCCGAGAAAAAAACAAACATGCAGTCCAATCTTATACATAGATGGACCATGCTACTAAGGGCACGTGCCCCAGATTAGTAATCCCTGGGCACGGATATAATAGGGTAATTGTTTCATGCATGTATGCAGCCACGTACATATATTTCTTTTGATCTTCAACTAAAAAATATTTTATCTTTTAAACTGTAATTCCAAAGTCATATCCGTTTTCACGGTTGGCTCTGTTTCCACGAGATCTTTAAAACTAGATCCCATTTTGATATGTTTTGACAACTTTTTTTTGACCCTAGTTACCAGATGATAGTCACTATTTCACCAGATATTGTCAAGTTTGTTACAAGGTAAAGATCAAATGCTTGGCTGGTTTTTTGAACTGTCTTACTCACCAATGTAAACCTTTTTTAACGGCAATCACTTGATTTACGTTTCTAGATTGGATCAAATAGTCACTCTCTAAACAAAGTAAATCATGGTTATGACAAAAAAACATGTAAAATATATCTGGTAACTATGAATTTTTTGGCTGGTTACTGTTAACCAGCGATATGGTAACTAGTGTATTATAGTCTGGCAACTGACGATGAAAAAAAAGTTAGTCAAAACATATTAAGATAGGATCTCGTTTTAAAGTTCTCGCCGAGACGCTTCAAGACATAATCTATTTTGAATTTCCGGAAGATAGGTAGAATCTTTGCATGCATGCATGCATGATCGTTGCTCTCGCTGCCTATATATATAGGATAATAGGACAGATTTCTAATTTCCATCCAAGCAGTTTCGCATGACACGGACGTTACATAGATTAACCGATCATAAAATGATGTTCATATAGCAAATAAGAAACCAACAACGGTAAGAAAAAAGGAGAGGGGCATGCTGAAGTTCTTACGATGTACAATGTGTCAGGGAAGTGGGACGACCCGTGGGCACAAGCGGGTTATGCGATGCTTGGATACAAATTGCAACGGGCGATGAATAGGAACTGTGGTGGCTGAGGCCTGAGTGGCACTGCACCAGAGAGAGGTCAATAGCTTTAGTCTCGGCTCCAATTGGCTCGAAACATCAAATTGTGATGGCAAGAACCGGAAGAACAAAAAAAAAATGAAGTTGATCAATAGGGCCTTGGCAAAAAGGATGTGCATGCATGCCTCCACCTACGTCATCGTGGAGAGGGTTCACTACCAATGTGTGATGTCTAATCCCATCGCCACAGGCTCTTCAGCAACGATCGTGCCTTGGAGTGGATCCGGGGTCTACAAAACTTTGATCTCAGTTTCGAAATGAAACCTAGGGGTGCTATTACTATCCCGCTTGCACCTCGTTTTCAAATTTCCTACGCACGAACTAGAACGAGACCAAGACCTAAGACCTTTATTAGTACCATGTTTATTAGCATTCCTATTCAAATCATGCCACCGTGCGACTTGACTGGCTTTTTTTAATTCAAATGAGCATGAAAGACTGGTTGACCTGGAAGTCGCAGCACAGCAAACTGACCGACCGGCCGTTTGTTGAAAAACAAATTCTCGAACGCATGCTTGCTTGGATTGGATGTACTCCAGGTCATGGTCGTCTCGGCCACGCACACGCCGGAGTGTGTTAGTTTTACCGACGAATCGTCGTTTACATACTAGTCGATATGTTTTCACCAAGCTGCAGGAAGACGGTAGGAACAAGAAGAGGGAGATGGATAGAGGCCACGTCGGATAAGCCAGACAGCCTCGTGCGTGATTCGCCGGCCACGTCGCCGGTGGATCCGAGGTGTCCCGTCCAGGTGTTGGCAGCCGGCGATGCGTCCAACGCCCCCAGCTGACTCTGACAGAAGTGAGATACGCCCATGCAGCTACGGTAGGCGGCCGCATTTGGCTAGCAGGCGTGGGCACGCGCCGGGATTGACCGCGGCCTCCACGTGTGCCGCCGCGACCGCCGCCACCCCTCCTCTCTCCGTCATCATCCTCCGTCTCCATAGCCTTCTTTGCTCTTCTAGAAGCCTCACCCCGTCGAACACGCGCGCGTCCGTACTGGCTATATATACTTCTCGTGTCTCCTTCATCCGGCATCCTCATGTCCATACCCTGCTCTGCTCTGCTTCTTCCAGTACGTCTTCCTCCTGCGCACATTCGCACGTCCAGAATTGAAGCAGCCAGCTGAGATTTGATCGGTCGCGCAGCATAATCGTTCGAAGTTCATCCATGGACAACCTGCACCACGGGCACGACATGATGACGAGGCGGCGCTCCGGGCCGTCCAAGCCGTGGCGCGCCGAAACCGGCGTGCCGCCCGTCGATGCCGCCCAGGGTGTACCGCGTCCAGCCACGGGAGTTCCGGGACCTAGAGGCTCAGTGGCTCACCGGCGCGCCAGACAGAAGACAGCCACAGCGCGCGGCGGTGGCGTCCACGCAGCCGGTGCCCGTGCGCGCAAGCGTCGTGGACGCGGCCGGGCAGACGTACGCGCCGTGGTGCCCGTTCCCGCTCATGGCAGCCCCATCGTCGGCCGCGCACCCCGGGCTCGACGGCCACCACCTCATCTGAGGATCGGCTCCGGCCAGCAGAACTTGTAAATCATTTCAATCTAGCTCTTTTTTCTTTTCCGAGAGAATTCCCGCACCTTAATTTCTGTGGACTATCGTATAAAGATTGTTTGTACTGAGATTTTGCAGGATTGTAGTGTACATTATTATCGGGGACATGCATCCATGATTTGTTTCACATTTTGTTAAACTTTTAAATACATTTTTCGAATTTTATACATTAGCTAGCGGGAGCTCTGAGCTTGGTACCAAAAACTACTTATGGTTGCCATGTGTGCCTAAAACGACTAACCTGCAAGTGTTCACATAATGCACACATGATCGACATCTTAAGGCGCATTTTACCATGAAAAATCTGCTAAGAATTATGTCATTGATACGGTCCAATTTATACTCTATAATTTTATATAAATATGATTACATAGTCATGTACTAGACACAACTATTAAATTGTTAGATCTAGCCATTAGGGTATCTCATATAAATATGTATACTCTACGGTTTTTCTAATTGCTAATAAATAGTTCAAGAAGGAAATATTGTCTTAAAATACAGTTTGAATTTAGCACAACGTTAGCTATTTTAAACAAGTACAAATACAGTTCTATTATGAAGAACACTTCAGAAATAAATATTGGAAACATGAAAAATAAATAATACGAATTATACTCATTAATCACGCAAGAATTTTTAAAACTATAAAAGTTTAGTACAAATTATAACTTGTTTACCTGGCTCAAGACCGAGTCTCTTATGACTTGTATTTACATTAACCAAACCCATTCCGGCGCCGCCAACGATGTTATCAACCATGTCATGTAATAGATTGTATAGATTAACTTTAGACTTAGACTAGTACTTGTCCTAGTTGGTCTATGTATATTATAACCATGTATATCAATGTATACGCACGTACCACCATGTCTTCATGCGTTGAACTGTTTTCCTAACTAGTCGATACCCATTGAAAATCGCTGATACGAATCGAGCCCAAGCAGATGATCTTAATTGCTTGAATAGCAAAAAAGAATGTAATGCCAACTATGTTCATTTATTTTTAATTAGTATACAAATTGGTTGTAGAAATTATATCAAGATTTTTTTGTTAAAACGGTCGGTATAATTTTTTTGACACTTTAATAAATGAAAATAATATGTAATGTAATTAAAAGTTCAGTGCAAACTAAAAGTATTCGAGGTAGGAAGGACAAAACTTACCTCGGCTACAATCCGCCTGCCAGAAATCTAAAGTAGCCGCTAATGCTAAGTTACAAAGGAAGGACACTGCCAGAGCGCGCCGATGAATCAGACCCCAGCCGATAAAATCGTCTGGTTCGATCCGAGTGGGGCAGGGGGCAAAGGGTAGAATGATGAGTGCGTCGCCGTGTGTGCGCGGTGTTGTGACTCAGGGTGCAGGTGGGACTGGGCTCCCCACGGCGCCCACAACCCAGGCCCTCATAATATCGAATGTGGACACCCACGGGTAAGAAACAAAATTCTGTGGGCTTTGTGGGACTTCCCACGTTCCCCACGTCAAGCCCGTGTCTTTCCTCAGTCCCCACATTGAGTCCACCTCGTTGATCACGTCGAGCCCCTTCCAGAAAGAGGGACGGGGAGTCGCTGGGGCGCCGCCGGCTAGCTCTCCATGGCTGCCGCTCCTCCCTATGGTACGCTAGCACATCCTTCATCCCCCCCCCCCCCCCCCCCCCTCTCTCTCCCCTCTCTCCACTACTGTACATCCTCCTCCAATTCCCGCCGTCAACGGCAGCAGCAAAGGCCCCCCAACATGCTCCTCGACCGCCGATTCCGGACCATCTGCTGCACGGCAGCGTGGGGAGGGCGGCGGACTTGAGATCGGAGGGAAGCGAGATGTAGCTGGTCGTCCAAGTCGACGACGTTGATGGGGGCATGCCACAGATGGGCACGGATGGCGGGCGGCGGCGGCGGTGGGAACCGGCAGCAGCGCAAGAACCTATTAGCGGAGCGGAAGCGGCACAAGAAGCTTGTCATGCTCGGCTCCTCGTCCCCAACATCACGAAGGTATCAATCTAGCCATGCATGGAGAACAGTTACGATCTGTCTGTGTGCATGTTCTTCGCTGACGGCTGCACTTTCGTATTGTACATGGGCGCTTCTTCAGTTAAACTGATTTTTTGTACCTTCAGTTTTGTTTGCTAGGCATGAGATGGTTGATCCATGAGATGGATCAGCTAGCTGGAAACTTATAGCTGATTCGATCAGTAAGCATGTGAGGTCATGTTCGACTATGGCCAGACTGAAGTGTGTTGTACTGATGTTCGCCACTCTGTTCTGAAGCAAAATTGACTTCTTTAGTATTCCTACAGCCATGTGTTTTTATCTTGAGATAATTGAGATTTTGATTTTCGTTGCTTATTCTTCTAGTTATATTGAATAAATATATAAGATGCATAGACTAATGTATCAATATAAAACAATGTACTAAACGTCTAGTTGATTTTTGAAGAGCGGAGAGGTATAAATGTTTGGTATAAACAGATAGACCCCGTCGGCATGGACTCAGAAACGAGTGTGTGTGTCTGCCAGCAACATTGACGACCGCACCGGTTACAACTGGCTGTAACACGGCGCTTGTCGTCAAGGACCTACAGAGGAGTTGGGACCGATGTGCAACATTCATGTATCGGATTGACGTACAAACAAACGGGTTTTTCCTAATTAACATTGTGTTAATTATTCTTAAGAAATTGGTCTAATTGAAAAAAAGCAGTCAAGTCAATTCGTACCGTCCATGGAAACCAACCCCGGCCCTTAGTGTCCTCGATTATCACACAAGACTTTGACCTTACCCAGCCAACACGTTCATTCTTTTAAACACAATACCGATGCGGACGTTTACATACATGCTTACGCATTCTTGTAAGAACGATCCTACCCGTACGATTATATGCGATATACTTAGTCGATGGATTAGGCTTTGAGATTGACGAGGTCATTAACGGAAACATGATTTGTTTCTACCGGGAGCTGGGCGGTACCTACCTCTTGTCCTATGAACAAAATATAATGTACAAGATTTACGTCGAAGCCAGCTAGGAGTCGAGCATCCCGTCAATTCGTGTGTTTGGGGGGTAGGAGGAGGGTGCAGTGCCACTCCCCCGCCACCACAGTTCCTATTCATCGCCCTGTTGCAATTTGTATCCAATCATCACATACCCACCTTGTGCTCATGGGTCATCCCACTTCCGCCACACATTAATTGTACATCGTAAGAAGTCCAGCATGACCCCTCTCCTTTTTTTCTTTATTGTTGTTCGTTTCTTATATGCTATATGAACATCATTTTAATGACACATGTGTACAGAAAACACCTTTTATAACACATGAAACTTCTACATATAACTATGTGCGAACATTCATGCTGATGTATGTGAGCAATTTCATATCTTTTTATAGTACAATCTTTTTTTGATTTTCCGAATAAAAATGAAAAAGACAAAGTTCCATCTTAATGGGCCTCCCGAGTACGGCCCACTCCAGGAGGCTTAAGGAGGCCGTCACTTGTAGGAGGGGCAAGCAATATCTCCTCCCCTTTGCCGGCGGCGAGCTCCGAGGCCACAGGCGGCGGAGCGACATGGGGACCCTCGGCCGCGCGATCCACGCGGCGGGCAGGTCGATCCGCGGCGCGGGGAGGGCCATGGGTCGCCGCGGATCACCCACCATCCACGGCGCCGAGGAGCAGGGTACCGCATCCGTCCTGCTGCCCACCGCTTGCTTTGATTTCGTGCAGCCATGGCTACCTAGGCTTAGTTTTTCCATTGGGGCAGTTCGTTCGATGCTGCTTGTTTTGGAGATGCTCTGTCGGCCGATTAAGTGGCACTCATAACCTCTAGCTGTGGGCTGCAGAAACTGAATTTACTTTCGAAAACTTCGTCCCTGGCTGACAGTTATCCTCATTTTGTTGCCAGCGTCAGGCCAGCATCGTCGTACAGCCATGAGCGTATTCGAGAAACAGCAGCCAAGGATCAAAAAAGATGCTTTTGTTGCTCACAGTCCGAGTGCAGCAGCCGTCACTGGTGATGTTTTGAGAGGTAAACTCATGGGCTGCCATTATCGTCTCCTTCTTGTAAGCATATTGTTTCCTTCAAACAAAGAGGTGAACTTGAGTTTGAGTGCACCATACTCAGAGTAACATTAGTTTATACATGCAACCGGTACATAACCATCAACAGGCATAGGATGGGCAATCTTCTTGTTGAACAACACCAGTACATTTGGGTCCATGGCTTCTGCCAGCTACTCATCTTACATGTAGTCTCAAGATTATCTAGTAACTTCAGTTCTGGGGGGATTTTCTCTGTGCTTAGCTTAAGTCTCGGTGCACGGAGATTTAACACAGAGCTTTGTAACGTCATGAAACCAGAGCTTTCTGATAGGTAGTTATGTTGTGCTTTCGAGGGTACTAATGCAAGTATAAGACGATATTCCAATTATCAAACATGCTCGGATGAAATTGTATGAATTGAAGAAGGGACGATTTCTTTAAAGGAAAACTCTAGAGGCAAATACAAAAATGTGGTTTTCCTTCTTCAGTGGACCACTCATAGATAAATGCCAACATATGATTATTCTGCCTCTTCCGTGCTTGAATTTAGTTAGGTCAACCCATGTCAATTGCTTTGTTTTGATTCTAAATGTGTGGAAATAACTTGAGTTTTTGTGTACTCTGCATCTGGACTAACATTTCATTTCAATATTGTGGACCTTATTCAGTTCTGATGGGGCTCTCTTTTTGCAAACATTCCAGCATCAAATCCAAGGTGGTATATGACCAGTTCAAACCGTTTAAGTTCTCTGACAATGCGTAAAGAGTGCCGCAAAGCACTTCCTTCTTCAGTAAGGCCATGTGCGTCTTACTCCACAAAAGCTTCAGAAAACAAACCAAAGCAGGTATGCTAGTTCAGTTTTCTCTATTTTTTGGTACTGGTTTTGTCTTTATTTTCTTGTGGTGACTCTTGACATAATTTTGAGCAGGACAATGCTGTCCATTTTTTTGAAAATGCTTCTGTGATTTGTCTGTTTACTTTTTAATATAGGAAATTCCTAACCATGCCACGTTATTGTGACCATTTGCAGTAGTTACTAATGATCACTCTTGCATACATGTGCGGCTTACCATTTATTATGTCTCTTTTCGTTTTCAGAAGTTTTGATTCTGTTGGGATCAGTGCACCAGGAAGCTGCTGCATGGCTATTGATAATGCAGATGCATTAGCCCCTATAATGTGGTCTTGAGCTTATGTTTATAAGAATAATTTGTTTGGGTTTAATCGACTGCTACTGGAATGCATGCACTGAAAAGTTTCTCTTTGTTTTTCGTATCAGTGATTCAGTGTAATGATCACTAGGTGCTTTACCGTCTTTTTGGTTCATTGTCTGAATGTGGTGATATCCTCGATTAACCTGCATCAGATTTGTTGATGCCTGGTTTGTTTTGAGAAACACAGTAGAGACATAGATGCTCACAAATATGCCCACACACTCACCCATGTTAACGAACACACTACCCCTAGGAGCACCTCAGAGGCTGAGCTAGTTTATTGGAAAGTCTTGAGTCTTGTCTGTTCTTTTTGTTATCCATTTTGTTAACATTTTTCTGTAAAAGTGCTGAGTAATGTGTGTTTGCTCTCCATAAACAATGTTAATCTCCTAAGAACTTAGTTTTCTGGGTCTGAGGCCCATTATTCATGCATATCTTCATCTAAGCTAGTTTTGTTAGTTGTTTTCTGTTCCCTGTTCATGAATATATTTTACTTACGGTGCATGTCATGCAGGGTCATTTTTTTACTGCTTATGGAAGACTGCCCTCTTTATCTGCAGGAGAGAACAGACTTGACAACAATTGAAGATCCCTTTGATGCCCCCACCTATAATATACCTGAGAAGCCAGTGACATTTGTTGAGGGGGCCTCTTACAGTGTTGCAATACTCGCTGGGCTTGGAGTTGCTGCGTTGGCAGGATATGCTGTTATGAAAGAGCTCATATTTGAACCGAAAGAGTATGTCTTTTGCATTCTTTTAATTGAACTTAAGGATGCCAAAAAGCACAATTTGTAAGAAACATAGTAATACGTATGGGCATGTTTAGTTCGTAGCCACACATTTGCGAAACTTTGCTGTTTGTTTAACTGCAACAGTTGTGGCATGCCACACCTGTCATAGGCCCACACTTTCACCAAATCTTGCCACAGTTGTGGCTGCCAATTACTTGGCCACAATGTTTATATGGTTTGGCAGAAATTAGTAGAGAAACGTACACTAGTTACTATATTTAGAGATTGCCTACAAGCTATCTTCGAGGAGCTTCGAAATTGTGATGAATAAGTCCAAGCATTAAGAAATGCTTTGTCTCTTCAGTTTCGTATCACCTGTCTTACTCCTACAACATTCCAAGGTGGGACGCACAACTAGATAACTACACTATTTTTTTTCTCCCTCTCCCTATTTCACTTACAAGTGGATTCATCGTTTTCTGGCTCACTTCCCCAACCCTCCACTGTGCTCTACTGCTACACCAATTTACCTTGTTCTTGGTATCGGCTTCAATGGCAGATCGCACATCACCTTATGTCTAAATAAATACAAGCTCTTTTTTACCAAGTGTAGTCTTTCTCATATTAGAACACTTAATCTACATATGTGAATTGTGCAAATTTATAGCAGCTAATGTTATGTGTGAATATGGTTTCCTCTTGGCTATTTATTACCTACACGTGTGTGATATTTCTTTCCTTAGTCTTGTACTTCTGCGAAACACCCCATCTCTTGGTTGACATGCTAGATACTCCAAACTTGCAGCGTACTATGCGCTCTTTCATAACCAAAACTTGGTGGTTTGCATCTCTTGGCATACTTTTTAACCAGCATTTGGGTTCACTCTGAAGCTGACTGAGCAATGAATTGATTGTTAAGTTTTTGTTAGCGTGTTGTCAATCTTGGCATAATAAACTTATCATCTTGTGTATCACATATGAAGTTTTTGTATGTTTAAACACCTTGGACCGTGGTTTATTGCCATGGTTTACGACATTCCACTTTTTTTCCTGTGCAATCTGAATGGGAGATTGCTTAATGTTGCTAATTTCATTACAGGTACAAGATTTTTGGGAAAGTTCTAGCAAGAGTTCAGAGTGATAGTCAGGTTTGTGGGTGTTAGTGTTACTTCTATTTTCCCCTGGCTGGCATGCTGCCGTTCCTCTCTTAGTATATTCACGTGTTTTTTCAGGTTACGGCCAAGATTGGTTACCCTATAACTGGTTATGGTGCTGAATCCAGAAACCGTGCAGCTCGGCAGCGCATTCCAAATAGGGTTTGGACAGACGAGGACGGTGTTGAACATGTGGAGGTAGCATAAAACATATGAATCCCTGATAGCTCTAGTCTCTACCGCCTGTTTACTTGGTTTCAACTCTTGAAATGCAGGTAAACTTTCATGTGCGAGGGCCACACGGAGCCGGAAAGGTGTTTGCGGAGATGTTCAAGGACAGCGCTGACAGGACATGGAAGTTCACGTTCCTCGTCGTCGAGATCACGTCGCCGCGTCATGCACAGTTGATGTTGGAATCTTACGTCCCAGCATAAGTAAGGAAGGAAGGATGCACAGATGCTAATAAAAGTTTTTGATCTGTCTGTAGGCTTAGACTAGGCTAGCCGTGAACTTTTAGTGAGGAATTGAATCGATGAACTTGTAGTAGATGAGTAAACTTGTTTTTCGTCGAGGGAGGGATCGACTAGTTAGTGGTTTCCTTTTTCTTTTTGTGCAGAGAGATACCATGCGTCTGTAAATTTGAATACGTGGTGTGGGAAATTACGATCCCTAAAATATTTGGAAGGCGAGACCACCTCCACACTGTTGTTTCTTTGCTTGGTTGGCTTCAAGCAATAGCTGCTTGGATGCGTCCTTGTTCAGGAGGTTCTGACGTGATTGGTGTATCCTCCACCCAAACGAGCTCTTTGGTGGATTGGTGGAGCCCCTCATTGGCGATGAAGAAAGGAAATCCATACTGTGATTTGGTATTGACGGTCGTTTTGTGTAGAGCTAGGTACAATGCAGGGCACCTTCGTGTCGGCAGGAAACAAAATATTTGAATCAAGTCAACGCAACCTGATAATATAATCAATCGTCAGGTCATCTAAACAACAACCTTCGTTGTCTTTGCATGGAAAAACTAATTTTCCATTAATCAAGTCCACGGAAGAAATGCATGGTACCAAGCAGGAACATCTTGAACCTCTAAAATAAAAGTATAGTAATCCGTATAAATTTACCAAGCCCATATATAACAGTGTCTGCCTTCAAGAAGTGATCAACTTAAACACTAGTGTTAGTTCCAGCATATACATATACACTATATGACAATGCCTGCCATTCTCTCCAAACAAAAGAAATATACTCCAGCTGGATCGGTCTGCTCCTCCATTTTGCATGGCACGCTCACCAGTCCAGCATCTTCAACTCCAGCAGGCCTGTGACACAAAATATTTCCACTCTGGTGAGTTGAAACACTCGACTCATTCTTGGGAGACAATTAAGACGCTCGGTAGGCCGGTGAGCGCGCCGCCGCCGCCGCCGTGACAGTATCACAGGGGACAGGAAGACGATGAAGGAGAGCGGGTCGGCTTTATCAGCTATAGGTGGGCTTGGGCCGCTTGCGAAGCTAAGCGTAACCAAGGTGGCCCGGCCCAGGAAAAAGACGACCTAAATGAAGGTGGAGGTAAAAAAAAAAGCTTATACCAATAGAGGCATGCTCAAATCTTGGAACATATGTATCTCCCTGTATAAGAAAACCACAGCTAATGCCCATATGTATATCTCTTATATTGTGTATGAGAAACCCATTATGGGATGCAAGTATTTGGTACATATAAATGTAACAGATATCACATTAACGAATATCCTTACGACGTCTTGAAACATATCTTTGGGAATCCCTTGTTATTAGTTGCACCCGATCAACATATTTATATGATTTTCTTGTTATTTAATTGGAAATGTCTAGCATATCCTTATAGGATACACAATAATTTCAGTCATTTGGGAAAAAACTCAAATGTATTGTTCATAGAAAAATATTTCATTATCCACCTTTTATGTATTGTGTCTCTCCAGTTTAACTGTTTCGGTTTAGTTTCCACTACCACATTGAGTTTGTGTACAGAAGTCGGGATTGTATAACTGTTTCCTTGGATTGGCGTGGTTTTTATGGAGAAATTTGTAGCTATATAGCTCAATGAACAACTCACAAACGTTTTTCTGAAATAAGTAGTGTATGCCATCTTAACTGACCTAAGTCGGTTCCTCTAACTTTTAAAGACATAAAATGGTATTCCTTGGTTGTAAAGGATCAATGCTGATTATTAAAGATCTGAACACATCCACAAAAACGTCTTTGCTATCAAAAGTTCCGCACATATGCCAGAAAATTGACAATTAACAATTTGTTTAGCCTTGTCCATCGTGGCGAAACCAGACAAAAATCAAGCCTTGTTTGGTAGTTTCCACCCCATCGATGCCGACGACTCTTCCTGTTCCACTGCCACCCGGTTCTCCGCCTACCTCGCACGCATTTAGGATGTATCTGTTATATCATCCTCCTCCTCCTTATCCTCCTCCTCCTCCTCGGGATAAGGGAAGAGAACACCTTGGTTTGAGCTGATTGCTATCATGCCATATAAAATATGCACTTATGGCTAGTAGTGTAAAGAGTGACATCTCTCGGGGGGAGGCACATGCCCCCCCTCTCTATGTGTATGTTTTTTTCTAAACCATGCACAATGATCCACCTATGGTATGCAGTCCTTGGTCGACAAAGAGCCTACGACGAGCTCCGCGCCTCCCAGGCATCTTCCTCCAACGACGACGAGCTTTGATCCTACGACGAGCTCTCCGCCTCGCACCCATATCGCTATTACAATTATATCGTCCTCCTCCTTCTTATCCTCCTCCTCCTTCTCCACCTCCTCCTCCTCCTCCTCCTCCTCGGGGCAGGGAAGAGAACACCTTGGCTTGAGCTGATTGTGCTATCTCTCATGAGCGAGTCTACGACGATCCTTGCTGGTGTTAAAAACAATCTGCAAAGAGCTTCTGCGTGACAAAGCCACAAAATATCCTTCATCATAGCCGTGGTGGCCATCATAGTTGCGTGACTGGCCCAACAGGTCCGCACCATGTAGGTTGGATCGAACATACACAAAGGAGTCAAGCTTGGGCGCAACTTCTCTGGGTTTTTTTCGCTTGTAACGTTCTTAGCGGGCATGAGTGTTGACATAGCATCTTTCGTCCTCAAGGGTGACTAGTCTTGTACTAATGCAAACCTCTGATGTTATTCTTCTTATTAAACCGTTTGGTTAGCTATATATTTGCTAACCAAGAAGGAGAATAAAAGGAAATAAAACCGGAGATTTTATGTACTAAAGTGTAAAATTCCGGCCAGTTCTAACTATCGCGCATGGAGGGCCTTGATAGCAACTTTTTTTTTTGAGTATTCTCTAAGAGATTGAAGTGTAAATGTTTTCCACCCACACAGCGTCCGACGTGGCATAAATGGACTAGTTAGTCTAGGCTAGTCAAGTTGTAGGACTATCATCGCATAGACGAGCGTGCTTTTCCGGCGTTGTTGCTGACAAATTATGCTCAATCGGTGTTGATTAACTCATCTGACTTTTCCTTTGATCAGCAGACAGCAGGCTTGACGAGCACCATGCATCATGCCCATTCTATTGGACGCATGCATGCATGGTCTGGTTCACGTCCATGCATGACTAGCCAGAATATCCACTTCGTAACGACAATGGTTCAAAAGTCCTACCTAGCTATTTTTAACAATTATTACTAACTCCGTTCCACAATATGATAACTTATCTGCCCTTTTTCTCCACACATGCATGTATTTAGACATATGAACTTTGCACCACAACATGTCTAGATATATATATGTGTGCAAACATTTGCACACCTTTGAAACAGTAATAAGAAATTCATGCGTATCTCTGAATTAACAAAGCTCCTTTTCTGTGCAAACGAGACTTAAATTACAATTTCACTGACACAATCATGAAGTTGCATAGTCAATCCAGAATCAGCTTGTATAGTTTATTGAAATTCACCCGACCTTGCAGGCACAAAATTTTGACAAATGATAATACATAGTATTAACCACTTCCTTGGCACTGTCAAATAATTGGACAACAACAGTAAATACTTGAGCAGTAGCTCTTATAGAAATTGAAACCCCTATGTTGACAGTTGATCTGGCACATAAAAGTTGAGTATTGCGGTGGCGGTTTTCCTCCGAAATCACATGCTGTAAAAGGTGTGCAAATGTCTTCCATAAGATCGATACCTACACACAATAAAGTTAGCATCACGTCAGTATTAGCATATGTAGTACAAATGACATGAGTTACTCAAGATTTACTGAATAACCATGGTGTGCTCATATATTATACTCCCTCCGTTCCCTGATATAAGGTGCTTAATCTTTTGAGGAAAAAAATCAAAATATAAGGTGTATTACGATTTATGGACAATTTTACCCGTCAAAAAAAGAGTCACCATTTGGAACGGAGCAATTTGACGGATTGTTTTCAGTTTGTGGCTAATGAGGACTCTTTTCTCTCAATATTTTTCAAGAGGAAATCATCCGCCACATGTAAAATAGTGGCGTCTTAATATTCGTGCAAAACCTTAGGCACCTCTTATATCTAAAAATGGAGGGAGTATACAACTTGGCTCATACAAAAAAGCATACCTTTATTGTTCCTGGCCGCATCACATGACAATAACACGGTAGAAATCATCAAAAGGACTAACAAGCATAGAACCCTTGTATTGCTCTGGATAAGTTCCATGATGAGTGGTTTACTATTTCCTTATGCTACTACTACAACTCTATATTCCTTCTGCTTGAATATTTTTCAAACTATGACCTTATGGTGGTATTTAAATGGAGGAACGATCAAGCACAAACTCCTCCTTGTACTCGCACTCTCACTTGGAGGATCTTTTGTCTGAAGAAAATATTAGAGAATCTAGTCGATCTTGATATTATATTCCATATTAATGCTTTTACTATTTGTTTCTGTATATTTAGGTGATTTGAACCATATCTCTATAATAATTAGAGATATACCAGAATATATTTCGTTGATTTCATGTTTAAAAGAATATTGTGTGAGACGGCTTGTTTTTAAATGGCTTCAAAATTTTCTTTATTTTACTTCCCCCTCCTCTACCTCTACTCCCCCCTCCTCTCTGGCGATGCGGTGCAGTGCTCTATCTCTATCCTCTCCGTTGGCGGTGTGTCTGGTTCTGACAGGCCGTAAAATTGTCTTTGTCGACCTATGTGTAGAAAAGACCATTACCAGCACATTATTTTTCAAGAGTAATAAATGGTCAAGAGTAATAAATGGTCTTTTCTACACATAGGTGGACAAAGATGTGTATAAATATATTGGTAGGGGAATACGACTGTTGGGCCTGTACATGTGGCGGCGGCTAGCCGTGAAGCTTAAGTTTCGCCCCGAGAAAAAAACAAACATGCAGTCCAATCTTATACATAGATGGACCATGCTACTAAGGGCACGTGCCCTAGATTAGTATCCCTGGGCACGGATATAATAGGGTAATTGTTTCATGCATGTATGCAGCCACGTACATATATTTCTTTTGATCTTCAACTAAAAAATATTTTATCTTTTAAACTGTAATTCCAAAGTCATATCCGTTTTCACGGTTGGCTCTGTTTCCACGAGATCTTTAAAACTAGATCCCATTTTGATATGTTTTGACAACTTTTTTTTGACCCTAGTTACCAGATGATAGTCACTATTTCACCAGATATTGTCAAGTTTGTTACAAGGTAAAGATCAAATGCTTGGCTGGTTTTTTGAACTGTCTTACTCACCAATGTAAACCTTTTTTAACGGCAATCACTTGATTTACGTTTCTAGATTGGATCAAATAGTCACTCTCTAAACAAAGTAAATCATGGTTATGACAAAAAAACATGTAAAATATATCTGGTAACTATGAATTTTTTGGCTGGTTACTGTTAACCAGCGATATGGTAACTAGTGTATTATAGTCTGGCAACTGACGATGAAAAAAAAGTTAGTCAAAACATATTAAGATAGGATCTCGTTTTAAAGTTCTCGCCGAGACGCTTCAAGACATAATCTATTTTGAATTTCCGGAAGATAGGTAGAATCTTTGCATGCATGCATGCATGATCGTTGCTCTCGCTGCCTATATATATAGGATAATAGGACAGATTTCTAATTTCCATCCAAGCAGTTTCGCATGACACGGACGTTACATAGATTAACCGATCATAAAATGATGTTCATATAGCAAATAAGAAACCAACAACGGTAAGAAAAAAGGAGAGGGGCATGCTGAAGTTCTTACGATGTACAATGTGTCAGGGAAGTGGGACGACCCGTGGGCACAAGCGGGTTATGCGATGCTTGGATACAAATTGCAACGGGCGATGAATAGGAACTGTGGTGGCTGAGGCCTGAGTGGCACTGCACCAGAGAGAGGTCAATAGCTTTAGTCTCGGCTCCAATTGGCTCGAAACATCAAATTGTGATGGCAAGAACCGGAAGAACAAAAAAAAAATGAAGTTGATCAATAGGGCCTTGGCAAAAAGGATGTGCATGCATGCCTCCACCTACGTCATCGTGGAGAGGGTTCACTACCAATGTGTGATGTCTAATCCCATCGCCACAGGCTCTTCAGCAACGATCGTGCCTTGGAGTGGATCCGGGGTCTACAAAACTTTGATCTCAGTTTCGAAATGAAACCTAGGGGTGCTATTACTATCCCGCTTGCACCTCGTTTTCAAATTTCCTACGCACGAACTAGAACGAGACCAAGACCTAAGACCTTTATTAGTACCATGTTTATTAGCATTCCTATTCAAATCATGCCACCGTGCGACTTGACTGGCTTTTTTTAATTCAAATGAGCATGAAAGACTGGTTGACCTGGAAGTCGCAGCACAGCAAACTGACCGACCGGCCGTTTGTTGAAAAACAAATTCTCGAACGCATGCTTGCTTGGATTGGATGTACTCCAGGTCATGGTCGTCTCGGCCACGCACACGCCGGAGTGTGTTAGTTTTACCGACGAATCGTCGTTTACATACTAGTCGATATGTTTTCACCAAGCTGCAGGAAGACGGTAGGAACAAGAAGAGGGAGATGGATAGAGGCCACGTCGGATAAGCCAGACAGCCTCGTGCGTGATTCGCCGGCCACGTCGCCGGTGGATCCGAGGTGTCCCGTCCAGGTGTTGGCAGCCGGCGATGCGTCCAACGCCCCCAGCTGACTCTGACAGAAGTGAGATACGCCCATGCAGCTACGGTAGGCGGCCGCATTTGGCTAGCAGGCGTGGGCACGCGCCGGGATTGACCGCGGCCTCCACGTGTGCCGCCGCGACCGCCGCCACCCCTCCTCTCTCCGTCATCATCCTCCGTCTCCATAGCCTTCTTTGCTCTTCTAGAAGCCTCACCCCGTCGAACACGCGCGCGTCCGTACTGGCTATATATACTTCTCGTGTCTCCTTCATCCGGCATCCTCATGTCCATACCCTGCTCTGCTCTGCTTCTTCCAGTACGTCTTCCTCCTGCGCACATTCGCACGTCCAGAATTGAAGCAGCCAGCTGAGATTTGATCGGTCGCGCAGCATAATCGTTCGAAGTTCATCCATGGACAACCTGCACCACGGGCACGACATGATGACGAGGCGGCGCTCCGGGCCGTCCAAGCCGTGGCGCGCCGAAACCGGCGTGCCGCCCGTCGATGCCGCCCAGGGTGTACCGCGTCCAGCCACGGGAGTTCCGGGACCTAGAGGCTCAGTGGCTCACCGGCGCGCCAGACAGAAGACAGCCACAGCGCGCGGCGGTGGCGTCCACGCAGCCGGTGCCCGTGCGCGCAAGCGTCGTGGACGCGGCCGGGCAGACGTACGCGCCGTGGTGCCCGTTCCCGCTCATGGCAGCCCCATCGTCGGCCGCGCACCCCGGGCTCGACGGCCACCACCTCATCTGAGGATCGGCTCCGGCCAGCAGAACTTGTAAATCATTTCAATCTAGCTCTTTTTTCTTTTCCGAGAGAATTCCCGCACCTTAATTTCTGTGGACTATCGTATAAAGATTGTTTGTACTGAGATTTTGCAGGATTGTAGTGTACATTATTATCGGGGACATGCATCCATGATTTGTTTCACATTTTGTTAAACTTTTAAATACATTTTTCGAATTTTATACATTAGCTAGCGGGAGCTCTGAGCTTGGTACCAAAAACTACTTATGGTTGCCATGTGTGCCTAAAACGACTAACCTGCAAGTGTTCACATAATGCACACATGATCGACATCTTAAGGCGCATTTTACCATGAAAAATCTGCTAAGAATTATGTCATTGATACGGTCCAATTTATACTCTATAATTTTATATAAATATGATTACATAGTCATGTACTAGACACAACTATTAAATTGTTAGATCTAGCCATTAGGGTATCTCATATAAATATGTATACTCTACGGTTTTTCTAATTGCTAATAAATAGTTCAAGAAGGAAATATTGTCTTAAAATACAGTTTGAATTTAGCACAACGTTAGCTATTTTAAACAAGTACAAATACAGTTCTATTATGAAGAACACTTCAGAAATAAATATTGGAAACATGAAAAATAAATAATACGAATTATACTCATTAATCACGCAAGAATTTTTAAAACTATAAAAGTTTAGTACAAATTATAACTTGTTTACCTGGCTCAAGACCGAGTCTCTTATGACTTGTATTTACATTAACCAAACCCATTCCGGCGCCGCCAACGATGTTATCAACCATGTCATGTAATAGATTGTATAGATTAACTTTAGACTTAGACTAGTACTTGTCCTAGTTGGTCTATGTATATTATAACCATGTATATCAATGTATACGCACGTACCACCATGTCTTCATGCGTTGAACTGTTTTCCTAACTAGTCGATACCCATTGAAAATCGCTGATACGAATCGAGCCCAAGCAGATGATCTTAATTGCTTGAATAGCAAAAAAGAATGTAATGCCAACTATGTTCATTTATTTTTAATTAGTATACAAATTGGTTGTAGAAATTATATCAAGATTTTTTTGTTAAAACGGTCGGTATAATTTTTTTGACACTTTAATAAATGAAAATAATATGTAATGTAATTAAAAGTTCAGTGCAAACTAAAAGTATTCGAGGTAGGAAGGACAAAACTTACCTCGGCTACAATCCGCCTGCCAGAAATCTGAAGTAGCCGCTAATGCTAAGTTACAAAGGAAGGACACTGCCAGAGCGCGCCGATGAATCAGACCCTGGCCGATAAAATCGTCTGGTTCGATCCGAGTGGGGCAGGGGGCAAAGGGTAGAATGATGAGTGCGTCGCCGTGTGTGCGCGGTGTTGTGACTCAGGGTGCAGGTGGGACTGGGCTCCCCACGGCGCCCACAACCCAGGCCCTCATAATATCGAATGTGGACACCCACGGGTAAGAAACAAAATTCTGTGGGCTTTGTGGGACTTCCCACGTTCCCCACGTCAAGCCCGTGTCTTTCCTCAGTCCCCACATTGAGTCCACCTCGTTGATCACGTCGAGCCCCTTCCAGAAAGAGGGACGGGGAGTCGCCGGGGCGCCGCCGGCTAGCTCTCCATGGCTGCCGCTCCTCCCTATGGTCCGCTAGCACATCCTTCATCCCCCCCCCCCCCCTCTCTCCCCCTCTCTCCACTACTGTACATCCTCCTCCAATTCCCGCCGTCAACGGCAGCAGCAAAGGCCCCCCAACATGCTCCTCGACCGCCGATTCCGGACCATCTGCTGCACGGCAGCGTGGGGAGGGCGGCGGACTTGAGATCGGAGGGAAGCGAGATGTAGCTGGTCGTCCAAGTCGACGACGTTGATGGGGGCATGCCACAGATGGGCACGGATGGCGGGCGGCGGCGGCGGTGGGAACCGGCAGCAGCGCAAGAACCTATTAGCGGAGCGGAAGCGGCACAAGAAGCTTGTCATGCTCGGCTCGTCGTCCCCAACATCACGAAGGTATCAATCTAGCCATGCATGGAGAACAGTTACGATCTGTCTGTGTGCATGTTCTTCGCTGACGGCTGCACTTTCGTATTGTACATGGGCGCTTCTTCAGTTAAACTGATTTTTTGTACCTTCAGTTTTGTTTGCTAGGCATGAGATGGTTGATCCATGAGATGGATCAGCTAGCTGGAAACTTATAGCTGATTCGATCAGTAAGCATGTGAGGTCATGTTCGACTATGGCCAGACGAAGTGTGTTGTACTGATGTTCGCCACTCTGTTCTGAAGCAAAATTGACTTCTTTAGTATTCCTACAGCCATGTGTTTCTGCGATTTAATGTGTCAGCCTGAGTAATTTATGTGGGCCTAGCGGGCGTCGTGGGCGCCCGCCAAAATCATGTGGGCTACCTGCGTAATCCCACATATATTATGCGGGTACATGCTGGCGTTTTGTGGGGGCCTGCATGTCGTCCCACTTGCACCCTGAGTTGTGACACGAGTCAGGAAGAGGACGAGAGTCAGGCTATGGCTGGTCTTAGGCCCTTGCGAGCGCCAACCAAGGTGCCCCGACCCAAGAAGACGACGGCTCATGCGAGACGTAAATGGGACTGGCCTGTAATACTAGGAATCACTTTAATCACGGTATTTCAAAAATACTACTCCCTCCGATCCGGAATAACCTTCGCAAGCTGTACACAAAGTTTGTACTACGGCTGTACATTCTCCCCGAAAGTTATTTCGGATCGGAGGTTAGTACTATTTTACAGTCTTGGAATACGTTCAAGACGTCAAGGGAAACACAGTACAAGGATTTGCCATGGCTATAAACAGAGCGTCCTGTCATGGGGGCATAGCGCCCCACATTGATAACCACGTGCCGTGTGCATGAATGAATGCAGGAGTTTTTGGAGTGGTGCTCAGTTTCACTTTACACCTGCTACCTATCAACCTGCTGATTGGAGCAGCAAGCATCTCGGTGATTTTGACTTAAATGATCCGTCACTTGGTGGATTTTAACTTAATACGAAGGTTCGGCTAGAGCAAAAGGCCTGCTGTTGCAAATCGTTTTTTTTTCCCTTTTTCTTTTTTGTGCGCAAACCGGATTACTTCTCATGTCTATGTGAACTCATGTTTTTGTCCAAACATCAATTAAATAGCGTCACACACCACATGCAGTGTCTTTCTTCACTATAATCCAAAGGGTGTGTGTTATTTTTTCTTGAATGTCAAGGTGAAGAAAAATGAATAGTGCTACAAGTGCTTATGTTTGGTCTTAATATGTACAAATGTTTGCGGGGTGGGCCGGAGAAGGGTTCTAGGGTCTTGTGTAATTCCAATCCCGGGGATTTTATTATCTGCCACACCTTATTTTCACTTTTATTATTTATTACCATACGGTGTGTGACAGGCAAGGAAAAAATAGCGCGCTACAACAATATAGTACGGGCCTCAAAATACGCTATTAGCATGCTATATCGAAATCTCAAAAAAAAAATGATATATCGCGCTATAAAGCGCTATAATACACGAATTGATATAGCGTGACCATCCACAAAACGCTAGAGCACGCTATTAGTGGCGATATAGCGCGCTATTTTTCCTTGCTGTCAGGTGATGGTCACATGGCAAATTATAAAGGATCTGAAGAAAAGTGTGACAAATAGTAAATTATCCCCCAATCCTCCGTCTCTCTTAATACGGAGGTTCGGCTAGAGCACAAGGCCCGCTGTTGCAAATCGTTTTTGTCTTTTGTTTTTTGTGCGCAAACTAGATTACTTCTCATGTCTATGTTTACTCATTTTTTGTGGGTCCAAACATCAATTAAATAGCATCATACACCACCTGCAATGTGTTTCTTCACTATAATCCAAAGGTTAAGTGTTATTTTTCTTGAATGTCAATGTGAAGAAAAATGAATAGGTCTACAAGTGCTACATAACTGAGTTTTGTGCGAGTATGGTGGAATTACGTCGCTAATACACAGGGTGAGATTTGAGGATGTAAAGTATACTTAATCCAAAATTTAACAAAAGATCCAACTTTGAACACAAGACAAATTGTCCTCTCTCTGGTTAGCAAGTGCGGCTCCTATTCAGACTCCACAAAAGTAGTTTTTTTGGTAACTTGTATGCCCAAACTATACCACGAGTAACATTTTGTTCAGAGGAAAATCTCAGCATCATTGGCCATGTAAGCTTACGGCCATCTGTGCGTTTAGACGTCTTGCCAAACACTTCGATATTATTTTTCCAGAATGTTCCATTGACAGTTTAGGATTGTAGATTTACCTCCCTAGATTCCACAAATATTAGTTGTGGTGACAAGTCTTGCAAGTCCGAGAAAACCTACCCATCTTGGAGACCGCTAACCGAATTATTTTTTCCTCCAATCCACTCGGCGGGATTGCTTGTGTACCATGTCTCCGACTTGGAAGCTCCTCTATTTCACTTTTTTATTATACGTTCGAGCTACCCATAACTTGTTTCTCTTCATAGTCTATACCCTTCAAAGCGGCCAAGCATTTTGTCTGCCACTTCATCGATGGTGTCCATCATTAAATTATGGAAATTCATCATTGATAAGATATTTTGTTTAGATAACCACAAAGAAGAAGAATCTGGAAGAAATGAACGCCACCAGCAAAGGTGGGTATTTACGGTTTGAGGAAATGCTAACAATTGGCATTTCATAGATTCACAAATATATGTTAATGTAAAATGTTTATTACATAGTCTACAATTAGAAATATATTTTTTAAGATGTATATTACATAGTCTTTAACTCTATATATCTCTTCAAAATCATTAGGTAGATCCGTATAACCTATAAGTACTAGCGTAATTTCTATAGATACTTAACGCTGCAGTGGAAAATAATACATATACAAAAGATTCATAAATTTTGTCTAATGTGAATATATTGGTTTGCTTGGATCTATGGCGAAACGAATATAAACAATTTCACAACCAATTAAATCCAGTTTTAAAAAGAAACATAAGTCTAGGACTAATAATATTTCCCTTGTTAATGTTGCTAGTTATATTTAAAAAAATTGTCTATATGATTTTAATAAAATTGCGAAAAGGTAAAAATATTTTGTATAAACATGGATTGGAGGCAGGCAATGAAATTGAATTGAAGCAATAATGTTGCAATAAAGTTCCAATAAATAAATTAGAAGCAAGAGCCTCACCAGAGAGCAAGCTAGTGGTTGTAAATTGCAGGCATTAAAAAATGGATTGGAAGCAAGCAATAAAGTTGCAAAAGCAAAAAAATTATGGGAAGCAACTGGCTCACGTTGGTGTAACCGGCTGAGCAGGTGCTCTTAATAGTGAGGCCAAAGCTAAAGTTGTCATACAGAAGCTCTACATGTAAGGAATGGTTGACAAATTTAAAACTCTGAAAGGTGCTGTTGCATAGAATAAGGATCCGTCGTACTATACTACTAATAAGGAAACGAAAACATAGCTTACTTCCGGCCTTGGTGTCCTTCCGATCAAAAGGGGTGGGTTCATCCGGTTCAACGTACCCTGTCAGCAAGCAATGAAAAGGATATCAGGTAAAATCAAGGTAAAGGCAGGAATAAAGCCCAAAGCAAAGTCAATAGAGTTACAACCGAGGTAAAAGAGGACGCCACCAACGATAGCTGCATAGAAGCTCAACTCTCGAATGGTTCTATTACAAGCCTCTACCTCTTGCTGGATACCCTTCGTAGTAAAAATATTGCTAGTTTGTCTAAAACTTGAAATACAAAGCACACAAAATGATTCCACGTGCAACTTAGTACAACAAACAAATATCATAAGTCTACAACCAGTACCTTCGACACTGAAATATAAAAATCGTACAAATTAAACACCGGTCGAACTCCTATCAAAACAAAGTTTTCTGTTTCCGGAAGCCTTAAATTCTCAGCTAAGAGAAAAATGGTACCCAAGTACTGAACTGAAATAACGCTGCAGAAATATCCAATAGAAAAATGGTGCTCAGATTCACTTTACAACTGCTAGTTATCAACCTGCTGATTGGAGCAGCAAGCATCTCGGTGATTTTGACTTAAATGATCCGTCACTTGGTGGATTTTGACTTAATACGAAGGTTCGGCTAGAGCACAAGGCCTACTGTTGCAAATCGTTTTTTCCCTTTCTTCTTTTTTGTGCGCAAACCGGATTACTTCTCATGTCTATGTGTACTCATGTTTTTGTCCAAACATCAATTAAATAGC
This sequence comes from Poa pratensis, assembly GCA_947311845.1. NCBI lineage: Eukaryota > Viridiplantae > Streptophyta > Magnoliopsida > Poales > Poaceae > Poa > Poa pratensis. The sequence goes on along the minus strand of CAMZMU010000041.1, from coordinate 1,867,495 downwards.
GTTACACTCCACATGCAGACATGCAGTGTCTTTCTTCACTATAATCAAAAGGGTAAGTGTTATTTTCTTCAACTAGCATGGTGGCCCTCGCAAATGCGAGGGCATCATCTTTATTTTTCATTCGATAGAGATAGTAGGTCTTTAGTGTGTGAGGAATTATCAAAAAACAATATTCATAGATATATCTTCATTTTGCGATATTAAATAGTACAAACTCATAGACTTTGCTGAAAAACGTAGGAAAATCATTGACCATGAATATTTTTATGAAAGGTTTTAATCAAAGAAACTTTATTTCCTCAAGTAGCACATGGTGATGTGTTTGGACACTCATATAGTTTTGGTTCCTATCTGCTGATATAATACATAAGAAGAAGGTATTTTTATTGGCGCGAACTTTGTTGCATCTATGTGTATTATAGTAGATATTAATTGAATCAGTTCCACTGGGTTAATATTTCACTAAATATATTTCTTTTACTGTCGAATAATGTAATCTCTTGTCACTATAGGTACCAGCCATCCCTAGAAACATTATTTTGGAATTATTTTTCTATAATTCTTTAGTCACTTTGAATATCAGAAATGTCTAAAACATTATTTTGGAAACTAATGTAGGTAGAGATACTATTGTCGCTTAGAGTTGTACAACTATCCATAAAAAATGATCTTTAGAAATTAATTTATGTTCCAATGAGACTAAGCAAAGAGAGACTGCATGAACACGTTATATTTGCATAAACATTTAGCTTACCACAAAATTAGCGGAAGACACGGTTTCATGGAGGCTCACCAAGGTGGAGATGCTCTAATACAAACTGGGAAATGTCCCAGTCACCCTTTTTACACCTTTTATTATCGCAGCTATCATTCGCTACTATTATTTGTGCCACGACATTAGATGAACATCCCACCTAGAAATTTTCAAAAGTTACCAAAAGAATCTTGATATTTGAATCTGCATACCATGTGCTGATCTATCTTGACCCTCCCTCATCAGCTTCGGAGCTATCTCGGTACTGTTAGTATTCAGAATTACCTTGTTTGGTACCATTGTTGTTAGTCGCTCAACTTGGTGGTAATGGCAACTGCGGTTAAAACCATGAACGGCAAATCGAACAGGAATGCAGGTGAAATGATACGTTATACGCCTTATTGTTGGATGCCACCTATTACCGATGGTTATTTATTTGTAAACTTTTTTCCGTGGTATATTTACTTATATCTCACTTCTCTTCAGACAATACCCATATTATGTAAGAAAATGCTTGTGTGTATTTTTGCGGATGGTTAAATGCATACACTAAAAATGGATCTATGTTTGCCTAGCCTCGGTTGCACTTATTAGAGTGTAAAAAATTCATTACCATGAGTACACAGTTTAACTTTCATGGCATTTCATAATTGTCACTATATCCTGATCCTCTAACTGGGTGTAGCCTATTTTTAAGTGGGGCCATGCTTTCTCTGATGAGTGGGGTACTTTTGACGCTTATCTACTTCTCTATTTTTAGGTGAGGACGTCTGATTAATTCTGCTGTAAACTAGTGAGTCAGTGGCAATATTTTTTCCCTAGTGGCAACAACACATCTACAACCTTAGAACTTGCTGTCACTATCCCAGGTTAAATAGAGTTTGAACCCAACTATCATGCATAAATACTCCCTCTTGGAGTCACAGGTATTCACTTGGCCAAGGCTTCAACAAGTAACGGAGAGCATGCAAGATCACAAATGACATAGACATGATAATACAATATTCAACTTGACATAGGTATCAATATTCATCGGATCCCAGCAAACACAACATGTAGCATTACAATAAGATGATCTTGATCATGATAGGCAGCTCACAAGATCTAAACATGATGGCACAAGTGGAGAAGACAACCATCTAGCTACTGCTATGGACCCATAGTCCAGGGATGAACTACTCACCCATCACTCCGGAGGCCGGCATGGTGATGTAGAGCCCTCCGGTGATGATTCCCCTCTCCGGCAGGGTGCCGGGAAGAGCTTCAGAACCCTCCCGAGTTAGGGTTGACGACGGCGGCGGCGGATATGTTCTGGAAATATGGCTCGGTGTTTTAGGGTTTTCGCGTCGGGAGGAATAAATAGGCGAAGGGGCGACGTCGGTGGAGCACCGAGGGGCCCAACCCATAGGCTGGCGGGCCCACCTTCTGCCGCGCCGCCATGTGGTTTGGCTGGCTCCTGGCTCCTCTTTGTCTCTCCTTCGGACTTCGTGTATGTGTCGAAAAAATAGGGATGTGGCCTTTTGTTTCGTGCAATTCCGAGAATATTCGCAGAAGTACTTTTCTGGAACCAAAAACAGCAGAAAACAGGGAACTGGCACTGTGGCATCTTGTTAATAGGTTAGTCCCAGAAAATGCATAAAAGTGATATGAAGTGTATATAAAACATGTAGCAATTGGTATAATATAAGCATGGAACATCAGAAATTATGGATACGTTGGAGATGTATCACTCGTCGTAGGCTCTTTGTCGACCGAGGACTGCATACCATAGGTGGATCATTGTGCATGGTTTAGAAAAAAACATACACACAGAAAGGGGGGCATGTGCCTCCCCCCGAGAGATGTCACTCTTTACCATAAGTGGATCATTTTATATGGCATGATAGCAATCATCTCAAACCAAGGTGTTCTCTTCCCCTATCCCGAGGAGGTTTCCTAAAACGGCAAGAAGGCTCGTACTCCCTCACTGGCTGGTTAATCTGTGAGCTGTGTGAGTGAACATGCATGCACCGATGACGCCCGTGCTCACGTAGCTAGGTGACGCCACTTTTACGCTTCCACCGTCCATTTGTAATCAATTGTTTTTTCTTACGTTAGGAGCCGGCAGGCAGACACGAGAGGTAAATTAGTGTTGGTGCCAAATATGGGTAACTTGACAAAAACTCTCCTCATGTGGCCAAATTAGGGACGACCAGTCGTATCATACCAGGTCCAAGAACACCGACACCGACGACTTTTCCTGTTCCTCTTACGATTATATCATCCTCCTCCTCCTTATTCTCCCCCTCCTCCACCTCCTCGTCCTGGGGGAGGGAAGAAAACACCTTGGCTTGAGCTGATTGTTATGATGCCATACAAAATGATCCACATATGGCTAGTAGTGTAAAGTGTGACATCTCTCGGGGGGAGGCACATGCCCCCCACCCCCCCCCCCCCCCCCCCCCCCTATGGATTTTTTTTTCTAAACCACGCACAATGATCCACTTCTGGCATGCAGCTGTAGGACTATGAACGCATGTTTTATAAGTTATGGGACTAAAATGCACATGACACACAAGTTGTGGGACTAAAAGTTCATACACCTCCCGATGTTGGAGCCAGCGTGTGTTCCTTTGCGGTTAAGGCGTGCACATCCGGCGCAACCGTATAATGGGTGTGCCTCCGAACTCCAACAAAATAAGAGATCGCAACCTTGCCCTTTCAAGCTAGCTCGACATGCACTCTGACGTTTGGAACGCTCGAAATACAACAGACATGGGTCCAGTCAAAAAAAGAGTCACCATTTGGAACGGAGCAGTTTGACGGATTGTTTTCAGTTTGTGGCTAATGAGGACTCTTTTCTCTCAATATTTTTCAAGAGGAAATTGTCCGCCACATGTAAAATAGTGGCGTCTTAATATTCGTGCAAAACCTTAGGCACCTTATATCTAGAAACAGAGGGAGTATAAAACTTGCCTCATACAAAAAAAAAGCGTACGTACCTTTATTTGTCCTGGCCGCATCACATGACAATAACACGGTAGAAATCATCAAAAGGACTAACAAGCATAGAACCCTTGTATTGCTCTGGATAAGTTCCATGATGAGTGGTTTACTATTTCCGTATGCTACTACAACTCTCTATTCCTTCTGCTTGAATATTTTTCAAACTATGACCTGGAGGAACGATCAAGCACAAAACGCCTCCTTGTACCCGCACTCTCACTTGGAGGATCTGTCCTCGGAAGAAAATATTAGAGGATCTAGCCGATCTTGATATTATATTCCATATTAATGCTTTCATCCTTTGTTTCTGTATATTTAGGTGATTTGAACCATATCTCTATAATAATTAGAGATATACCAGAATATATTTCGTGGATTTCATGTATAAAAGAATATTGTGTGAGACGGCTTGTTTTTAAATGGCTTCAAAATTTTGTTGATCTTACTTCCCTCTCCTCTACCTCTATTCCCCCTCTGGCGATGCGGCGCAGTGCTCTATCTCTATCCTCTCCGTCGACGGTGTGTCTGGTTCTGACATGCCATAAAATCGTCAAACTAGCACATTATTTTTCAAGAGTATTGGTCTTTTCTACACATAAGTCGACAAAGATGTGTATAAGTCTATTGGTAGGGGAATGCGACCGTTGGGCCTGTACATGTGGCGGCGGCTAGCCGTGAAGCTTAAGTTTTGCCCCACGAAAAAACAACAAACATGGGGTCCAAATCTTATACAGTATATATAGATTGGATGTAAGATGAATTGAGCAATTGCACTAGATTTTAACTCTTACCAGGAAATATTGGATAGTTTTTGTGCTATGAAACCGTGGGTGAGAAGAAGTGAGATAGGTAAAAATTGGGCTGCTTCATGGGACCCACCATGAGTAGGATTTCACTCGTCATGCTCTGCTCCAATAGACCATCAATGGCTACGAGCTACAACCATGGTGGCCGCTGAGCATCTATCCTCCTCCTCCGCCGCCGCGTCGTCTCTTCCACCGCCGGTCCCTCCTCCAGCCCGCAACACCCCCGGTACCTGCTGCAAGCTCATCTCGTGGTCGTCAATGAACTCACTCGGCAGTGCCGCCATGGAGCTCCACGGCCCGCCTCCGTCTCCGCTGAAGCTTAGAGCACCCTGGACCTGCTTCCTGGACGACCGCTAGACCTCTCCGATCTTCTACTGCTCGCCGTCTCTCTGATCTCATGTTCCGGCTGCTATGGTCGCACCCACCGGTGGCATGGTCTTCTCTGCCGTTCCAGTCAGTGTGCTGCCCGCAACATGTTTGTTGTTATGCCCGTGCAAGCTTTCCACAAGAATTTGAGGTACAAATTGCCTCTGTCTGTCACTAATTCGACATATGCATATTGCCTGGCATGTATGTGTGGCACAAGAGGGATCATGCACGCAATGTTGATATAAGATTAATTTTCCGTATTCACTAATGTAAAATGTTTTGGTAGCTAATTTAGCTTTGCAAAATGTTTTATGTTAAGGAACATAATACATTTCTAGAGTAGTCAATGATCTTTTATGCACATATGTCGATAACTTTGAGTATTATAACCCGATGTTACTAGGGAAATACGGCGGTTGGGTCTGGACACGTGGCGGCATCTAGCCGGGAAGCTTAAAAAAACAGGCACATGGGATCCAATGTTATATAGGATTCTGGATATAAGGTGAATTCAGAAATTAAATTACATTTTAACTCCTAGTGTATATACAGATTGTTAAGTTCATTTTAAGGTGAAGTTAGATTCTTGGAAGGTTTTTGAGATTGTGAGTGAGAAGAATTGAGATATAGGTAAATCGGGCTGCTTCGTAGTAGTGGGACCCACTCTTGATTTCACTTCACTCGTCCTGCTCTGCTTCGTACCATGGGTATGCAGTGTAGATACTAACATACTGTCATGTGTTTTTTTGTTGGGTGCTTGAAAGATAACTCGCACTAGCAGGCTACCTTTTTTCCCGAACAAGAGCAGGCTACACTCTGTTCTGCTGGTAACAGAGCACTACTGTTCGAATCCAATCCACGAAGTGGTCAGCCATTATTCAGAAGGAACGAGCTGGGGAGCTAGCGAGTTACCTGGCTGTAAGCTGGAAGCATAGGTGCGGCAGGGCTATGGAGCTGCTGGCGCCGGTGAGGTTCTCTGGCGGCGCACTTTCCGATGCACAGATGTCAGGTGACGATCTCGCCGTCCGTGGCTACGAGCATCCACCCTCCTCCTCCGCCGCGTGGTCCCGTCCACCGCCGGTCCCTCCTCCCCCGCACCCTCCAGCCCGCAGCCCGCAGCCCGCCGCTCATCTCGTGGTCGTCAATGAGCTCACTCGGCAGTGCCGCCATGGAGCGCCACGGCCCGCCTCCGTCTCCGCTGAAGCTTCGACCACCCTGGACCTGACTCCCGGAGGACCGCGAGATATCAGGCCGGGTTCCTCCACGATCTTCCATTGCTCGCCTTCTCTCTGAGCTAAGTATACGCTGCTCCAGTGTGCTGCCTGCCACATGTTTGTTGTTATGCCCCTGCGAGCTTTCCACAAGAAGAGAGATGACTTAAAAATTGTAGGCTCTAGTATATGATGATCAGTATAGTTCTCTACTTAATGATATCTAATTGTTCAAGTTAGCATACTAGTAACTATTCCTTTTACCATTTTCCATAAAAAGGTCTGATTATGATGCTTATGATATCAGTTTTGACACCGTTGTCATTTCCTTGTTAATTTATAGGTCAAACTTGGGGATGCAAGAATTATGAAGAGATGGCCACGTAGGGACAGCAATTCTCGCACCTTCGACACTCAAGGTAAGATATCGAGGTTATTTAATCATGTCAGCATCTTCAAATGATCTGCTGTTAGTGATAGAGGCTAGAGCGAATCCAGCAGGAAATGGGAGAAAAAAAAGAAGTGAGCAATTAAGCTGATTGGGCTAGGCATATGTAGCTGAAGCTAATGATTCCTGGTTCTGAAACCGGCCTTGTTGAGTTTTTTTTAAGAATGACCTGATTCGATATGCAGGTTCTGCTGTTTTATTGAAAAAAAGGTGTAATGCCGGTTGTTTTGCTAGACTGCTGGAACATCTTATTGAGCTTTATGTATGTTGACTTGAACACTTAAGAACCTGCATTCATCTAATGATCAGGAAAATACGAATATCAATTTCAAAGGTGGGACGAATTTCATATAATTGAAGTTCGTGAAATTTCGATGGACAAAGAATGGTGCCAGAGAAAAATGCAGAATGAGCATAAGTAATACGCCTTGAAATGTTCAAATATCAGCTGTTGAGCCTCTCACCGGAGCTTTCTTCATGTGCACTGTGCAGATACCAGGGAAGGAAGGAAACAAACAAAGGTATATGTGTAAAGAAGGACGAGGTGCAAACAAAGGAACTCTGGAAAAAAAAGAGGGACCATGAAGAGGAGTGGGAAGAGAGACAAACGAGTAAGTTTGCAGACTATTTGTAGTACAAAAATTAAAGGCTGTGCTAAGTTAAATCATATGTACAAGGTTGGTACTGTTTCTCCCTTTCTCCTTTGTGCCATCTCTTTGTTAATTTGGTCAGTTAATGAATCAGTATGGTTTGCCTGGATCTTGTCAAGAACACTACTTATTTCCGGATGTTGAATATTGTTTTTTAAAGCTTTTCCTTGTTGCTCAACAGTTTGGTAGATTACCAATAGAGTTGGCTGCTGAGTATGGTACTTTTCTTAAATAGCTATGTTACTCCATTTCATTTTTGCGAGGTTGAATTGTTTGTTGAATTCAGAGCACTTAACCTTGACGTCTTTTCTAGAGTAAAATTTCTCCCTCACACACATCTGTCCTCTTAATATATATTCCTAACTCAATTTATTATGGGGCTCCCAGGATGGCAATTTTGTGAAAACGAGGAGGTCTGACCTGAAACGACAAGGGGGTGAAGCATTTAAGAACCAGGATTATCTGATTGCATCAGTGTTCTAGACACAGGTAAATTCCCATATTTTTTTCCTGTGTAGACTGGAGGTACATGCGTACAACCATGAATCATGTTCCTGCATTTCAGTTTAGTTAGTTTATCATTTATGTCGGTTTAAAGTGTAGACTGGAGAACTTTCACGCCTATAGCTAGTGGTAGTGTGGTCCCAAAAAATGGCTCTGTTTGAAATAAATAGTTAAATACATAAGAATCATAACACACTAATCTATGTCGTTTGTTTCACTGCGAGGAATTTCAGCCCTGATCTGCTCTTTCATCACGGCTTAACTCTTCAGTCCTTATATATTTCAAAACAGACCGAGGTCTGGAGGTGTTACAAGAGAGGTTACAAGAAAGCCAGATAAAAAGAGAGGAAAACAACCAATGAAAGAGCCAAATAAAAAGAAAGAAAAAGGGACGTACTCATATTTTTAATCATCGCTGGTACTGTAACCGAGACCAAATTTGTATTTCACTACTATACAGACAAATTGTTCTTTTTACTGAATACATATATAGCGGTGCAGAGCCAGAACAGTATATTCCAGGAGATTCACAATCCAGGAAAAGGCTCCCCAATGTCCAAGATTTGGTAGCTTCACATCTCTGTAAGATTTAAGGCACAAGGTTTACCATCTGCAACTCCAGGAAGTATGTCGTTTTACGAAAAACCAGAAGAAAGACATTAGATCTCTCTGTACCAGGCGAATCAAATGAAGAACTCAGAACATCAACACCAGGTTCCCAAATGTTCAAACAAACCAGAGAGAAGACGCACTTCAGCCGACATTGTTACTTGTTTACAGAGGAGATGCAGTAACTAACATCATTGCAAGCATCTTATATAGAGCACAGGAAGAAAAATACATGGAGTTGCACATCCCACAACTCAATGTGACGGTCAAAACAAAATTATACATGATACAATTGTTTTGGTACATCCAAAACAGAGCTCCCAAATCATTCATGAATCACCACGAAACTAGAGTACACAGCCACCCCATAGGGCCCGATCTAAATAAATATATACAAGGAGATCTATCAACAATTCGCTCAAATGCACCACTCAATTCAGACCAGGGCTTCTATCTATGGGGGGCATAAATATAATGCACACAACATCAGATCGTATCACGACAATCGTTTCACTTATTATGACACCATGACAGTCAATTCGATAGAGCTAGAAGGTGATGAGGCTGGCGATCACGAGGAAGCCGACCAGGATGAGCAGCGCCTTGAGGTACACGTCGGCCTGCTGCTGCTGCTGGTGCCCATGTGGCGCATGCCGGGGAGCAGCGTGGGCATGTCCACCATGCCCGCCGTGGAAAGCGTGTCCATGGCCGTGGCCGTATCCGTAGGGAAACCCGGCTGGCTGCCCATACGCGGTGGCGTCCGGGAACCCATGTACCTGGAAGCTGAGCAGTGGGAAGAGGCCACCAAAAGCAGCTGAGAACGTGTAGTTCCCCCACCGCGCATTGGCCAGCGGGACGCCTCCTCCGCCGCCACCCATGAGCCAGGGGTTGTTGGCGTGGTTTGCATTGGGGAAGTGGTTGTTGGGGTCAGCCTGCGGGGCGGTGGCGGGCCTCTGCCCGGTCGGCCGGTGCGGGATATCCGCAGCCCCACCAGGGGCATTGTTATTCTTGGACCTGGGATCAACGCGGTCCTTGCCACGGCCGTAGAGCGGGACGATCTTGTCCTCCTCGACGACGGCCTTGCAGACGGGGCACTCGGGGAGTGCGAGTGGATGTGCAGCCACTTGTAGAGGCACGGCCAGCAGAAGAGGTGGCCGCAGAGCGTCACGATCGGCTCCTGCGGCAGCTCGAAGCATATGTTGCACTCGAAGCTGCCCCCGCCGTCGCCCGCCGCGCTGCTCCCGCTCGTGGACTCCCCGACGTTGGCCGCCATGCTGGGGAACCAACCACGACGAGCGAGCTGCAATCGAATGAAAATTGTTTCAGTCGTGAGTGAACACACGGTAGGTAAGTTGAAAACGAAAGCAACACCGGGCAGATGTTCGCTGACAGTAGAGACATTCAAGCTTCTATTTGACCACATATTTGCATGCTAACTTACTATCCACTATGGGTATGCAGGACGGTGACAGTAAAGATGGTCAAGCTTTTATTTCACCACATATTTGTATGCTAACTTGCTATCCACTACGGGTATGCAGGACGCTGAGAGTAAAGATGCCCAAGCTTTTATTTCACCACATTTGTATGTTAATAACTTGCTATCCACTATGTGTATGTAGGGAAGGGTGCTAATTTTGTGTGCTCAAACAGACAGGTCAAATGGAATCACTAATAAGAAAATCCACTGTGAACACATGCATAGTGAGTGGAGGAACGATTCCACGACCCTTGAGGTGGCTATCAGTTCACCACATGAACACATCATGGCTACATGGCATGTATGGATAGTATGGTTATGCGGAACCGATACGAAAGGCATGAGTTCCTCGACTTGGCAATCAGTCCCACATTCACATGCATATTAATTAAAGCTCAAATGAGAGGCAGGAGTAACGCAAAATCCTACCGCACGCCACATAAATAATTGAAAAAAAAACCTCCAACCGACGTTCCGGTTCAGGGACGGGATCTGAAGCTGGAACAGCTACTGCGACGGAAACTAGTACCAAAGCATACTGGCGCCGGCGCACCGGCAGCTCAGCAGCTCAGGGGAGCCAGAGAAGCTGGCCCCAGGGCGAGGCCGGCGAAACCCGACGGAACCGGCAGCGCCAGGTCACGCACGACGGGGGAATCGATTCCCCACGCCGTCAGATCGCGCGAATCGGGGAGGCGGGCGGGCGGGCGGGGAGTACATAGAGGTACGAGGGGAGCGGATCGCGGAGGGGGGGCTTACCGGCGGCTGGCTGGAGCGAGGAGACGACGGGGACGGGGACGACGACGAGGCGCCTCCTCCGGCGACGGAGACTCGAAGCTTCGTCTTCTTCGCTGCTCGTCGTGCTCAGTACATTAATAAAAAAAACAGTTGCGTGGTCAAGGCGACTCGGACACGGACCGGCCCACTTCGTCTCGGCCCCATCGCTTTCCTTTCCACCGGGCCTCGTGGGCCTCTCGTGATACAGCGCAAACAGTTAGAAGTAACTTATTATGAGCATTTCCATCATGAAGTATTTAATGTGGTGCTTGATCAGATTATTGTCGGGTTTAATAATCGATTTTCTGAAAGGTCTACTCAGCTACTGAGGTGCATAGCTTGTCTTGATCCTAAGAATTCATTTGCTAATTTTGATTTTGATAAGTTCATTGAACTTGCAACGATGTATGCCGATGATTTCTCCCAATATGAGTGTATAGTCCTTGAGACCAACTTGGCACATTTATTGTTGACGCAAGAGATGATCCGGACTTTGCAAATTGTATTGATCTTCGAAAACTTGTTGTGAAGATGGTTCAAACGGAGAGACACAAGACATTTCCGCTGGTATATCGTCTTACTGAGTTAGCTTTGATATTGCCAAGTTTCGGCTATGAAAATTATCAAGACAGATTTGAGGAACAAGATGAGTGATGATTGGGTGAATCATAGTATGTTATGCTACATTGAGTGAGAAATATTTGCAAGCATCGACGATGATATCATTATGGAGTGTTTCCAAAGTATGAGGTCACGCAAAAAACAAATAGCGATAAATCTGACCCCTCCGCTGCTGCCTTGATTATTGCACTGAAGATTTCACGCCTTCTATAACGGAACGAAGGGAGTACCATTTATGTATCATGTATTTATTCAAACTATTTTTTGATTATTTTTCTTGTCTTTATAGGTTCTGGTCCTTCTCCTATGATTGACGAGGAAATGATAGGTTAGATCAGAGCAAAGGTTCTCCATTTAGGTATTAAACATGTGTCTCATTTATAGTATTATGCTATGAGACTATTTTGTGCTTTTTTAATTGTCATTTGGTTAAATATTTGAACGTATGCAACATGTGAAAGTTCCACTGATGCATTTTTGTGTGTCTCATTTATAGTATTAAGCTGTTGGGAGGTGTTGATACTTTTTTCAAGAGTTTTTTGGGCTAAATCCTGGGTCCGCCACTGTATCTCAATGTAACGTTCTACTAGTAGATAAATGTGAGGCCGCTTACGTCCCCAGCTGTCTGTTTGAGTTGATCAAGGGGCGATCCTGACCGGCCGGTGCCAGGCCTTAACTTTCGTCCTCAGCCCGCAGCCACTCATAAATTTTCCTGCCTTTTTTGTGACCTGGTGCTATATTTTGTTAAATTGCGGCGCCTTGACCTGACTGCTATACAGTGATGCTGTGTGTCACCGGTCAAGCGATACAACCGGAGGTTACGGGTTTACCAATCCCCGGCCAAAACCTTTGGCAGGCGTTGCTGGGTACACCTCACACCAGACGACGCAACACCCCGATTGATGCCTCAACACAGGCACAACTATCAAAGCATAATAGTAAGATCAAGACTTGTGGAACAACTGGCACATCACAGCCTCTACGACACAAAATCATATAGTTCAACTCTTATACAGAGAAAGATAGCAAATGACAACCAGAGGTCACAGACCCAACATTACATCAAGCGGAAGCGAATTAGGTTGTTCTAAACAACAAGATCCAACATAGGGCCTAAGAGGCCTACAGATAAACATCACAACGCCAGCTGTTCCAGGATGTCCCAAGCTGCCACCTGGGAACCCCAGACTACTCGTCGACGTCCACAAAGAACCCACCTTCGAGGTCGGTGAAGTCCTCCTCTGAAACAAAAGCAAAGACGTTGAGTTCGACGAACTCGCAAGATTAGGAGCTAATATATGCTCGATGATTAGCTTTCAAGGTTTTATGGCTGTTTTGCATAAAGCTGATTTTATTTATGGAAAACATAACCCATGGCATCGACTAAACAGAGTATTTTCAAAAGAGGTAAGGAGTAACTCTTTTCTCTTGAATCACATTTCTCACCATTTATCACCAACATCAGCATTGTACCTGTTCAACAAAGGCACCTCCCCGAATCACCCTCGAGGAAGCTCACCTTACAATCTTGAAGTGGTACCTCTAGTACCCAGTTTTTAATCATTCCGTTAAAGTTATTCTATGATCTTATCGTCCTTTCCCAAGTTGTCCGTAACCGTGGACACGGCTTTTCGAAAAGATTTATCCCTGCAGGGGTGTACAATGTTTGCCACGCGTACCGTCCGGCCCATTACCTGCGCATTAGCTCTCTTCCTTGGAAAGCCGGCTGGGTGGAGCGGTGTCGACTTCTCCCTCGTTAAGGACTTTCCAGGATCATCAGTGGTGTAGGACTGCCAGGATCACAACACCCCGCCCCACGGCCACTTATTTTCCTAACACCACAATCCCCATCTCAGTCCAACTACCATCATCACGCACGCGCAAATGGAAGCCCGAACTAGAGGACCCTGGCTAGCCCCGCTCGAGTTATTTAGTCTATGAGGGTTCCTGCAATTGCATAGGCCTCACGCATGGTTGCACGCTCAGTCTTGGTTCGGGAGGTAAAGAACTCGCACCTAGGCGGCGAGAGTGAGACAAAACACCACCATACCGAAGTGGCCTCTCATCCCCGCCTCTTAAGCAATTTATTATCCATTACCACAACATCTCCACCATCATTCTCATTTCATCACCTGTTCTCAGCACTTGATAACCATAGTACCACTAGGCAGTTACTAAGCATGGCTAAGCATCAACCTAGTATAAATAAGTGTCTCATGGCCGACAAAACAACCCTATGGTATTAGGAGGGGAAAAACAGGTATTGGCATCGGAAACTTAATGCATTCTATAGGATACTCTAATCCAATCAAAAGACATTTAGAACCGCATGCAATATTATAGTGGAGAAAATAATTGCGGAAAATAGGATAAGCTATGCTCAGAGGGGGATTACGCTTGCCTTGCTCAGGGTGCTGATAGTACGGCTCGGCGGGGTATTGCGGTGGAACCCCGTCTGCTTGACCTATCGGAGCACGAAACACGGAAGGAAACAATCAATCACCACACATGTCGAACGAATGCAATGCGCAAACAAAATGATGTCATGACATCTTAAATCCCCGAGGCGAGGACGATGCAACTATTCAAGTTAAACGGAGTTCGGATGATTAGAGGGGGGTGCATCTCGAATATTCCGTGAATTTAAGCAATATACTCTAATTACTTGTTGAATCGGATAGTTGGAACCCTAGGTTATCTTGTCGATGGAATGACATGATCACATGCAATGACATGTTTAGGTGAGCAAACTTGCATGAAGAGATGCTATTAAAATAGTCCACAACTTATGAGCATTTTGGTATATCACACCATTTTTTTTAAATGCACCGATAAAAGTTATTATTTTTAAAACTCATCGATTTAAATAGGTCCTTTTAATTATTTATTTCCTCTTTTAAATATGTCCCAGTTATAGGTTAAAACCAACCCAAAACAATTATTTAGAACCAAAATAGAAGAAGGGATAATGAATTGGAACAGTAGAATTTTGGTACTGGACTAGTCCGGAATATCCGGATTTTCCGTAACCGGATAATCCGGTCGAAGCAAACTCTCCAGAAACGGCTAAGGACAGAACGAACACACGTACTGACCAAAATCGGAAATTCCGATTCGTATCCAACTCGGATAATCCGATCATCTTCGCTAGCTGAGAAAATCGACTAAGGACTTTACTCGAAGCGGTACTGGAACTAACCGGACAATCCGGTGCGGTTTGTACCGGAATTTCCGACGGAGACGACACACGCACGGCGACGGTGAGCTCAACGAACTCGAGCTACGGTTCGCGAGATAAGAGAAGGAGGGCACGGGGATGACGGAATGCTCACCCTGAGCTCGTTTGCGAAGACGGCGGGGTCGGAGACGGACCACGGCGGCGGGAATCGAGCGGCGGAGCTCGGCCGTGGCCGGAGAGGATGAGGACGGCGCCGACGATTTGGGACGCCCCGGCTCGATTCACTCGGCGTGGAGGTAGAGGAGCTCACGGCGGACCTCCCTGCGGTCTTGGTTTGGCTCGGGAGCTGCTCAGTCGACGGCGAGGCGACGGCGGAGCTCGGCCCCCATGGCGGCTCGGTGGGAGCAGAGGTGGGGAGAGGAGCAAGAAAACTGGGGCTAGGGTTAGGAGGAGCAGGACCTCGGGGTGCTCTTTGCGCAGAGGAGAGGGCAGAGCAGGGGGGGCCCTGGGCGTGGGCGTCGTGGAGCTTGGCCACGGCGGCGCGGGAAACACGGAGGTGAGGGAGAGATGAGGGTTTTACAAAGAGGCCCCTGAAAGTTTTAAAAACATCACAGACGAGTCCTTCTCTGCACTGATTTTAAAAGACAGCAGGTGTAAATGATTTAATTGAGGCAGTTAGACACTTCCAAAAATTGTACAAATTTTTGTGTAGCCTCCTGGTACCTTGGGCCAACACCCATAAAAATTTCAAAGCATTTGGAGTGCATTTGCTTGGGGAAACAAATAAGAAGTTGCTATAGGCATTTTTGAGCATTTCCAAAATAATATCCTTTTAGAACTTTGAAGCAAGTCAGGAATATAATTTGAGCTCTAGGAACTTCCGTGACAAATATAGAATGTCAAAGAGATTTTGTTTTGCAACTTTGGATGCTTTCAATGCTTTGTTAAATTATTGGAGCAAGTTGGTATTTTAGTTTTCCAATTTTTCCAACCCAATGTAGTGTGTGGTTTAGCAATTTAAAAGGATGCAATGATGCATGCATGATGCAATTGAGGACACAAAAGTGAAAATTTGGTACCCAAATTCTGGTTCACAGGTTTGGGCAGTTACATAAATATACTTTAGAGGCTATCGTTTCAATTTGTTAAATATAAAGTGAGGAAATAATAGTTTTCATCCATGGCCTCTTCAGATGAAGCGAGTAGGTGAGTGAGCTTGCTTCAGTGCAAGATCAATGGCGATAGGGGCGTTTGTTGATGGTCTGGAGAGCCATGTGTTGTCGACGAGACTCAGCCAAAATGGAGCGATGAAGGAGAAGACATGATTCGAATATTGTTTTGATTACATAAAATAAAACATTGTCATCCTCGCGTAGTCTTAATATCGGCCCATATATTGTAGAGAATCGCCCGAGATTATAGTACTCGCTCTGTTTTTATTTAGTTCGCGTTCTGGGTTTAGTCAAAGTCAAAATTTATCAAGTTTGACCAAGAATATAGGAAAAACATGAACATCCATAATACTAGACGCATATATTATGAAATATACTTTATGATGATTCTAATAATGTAGAGTTTACATTATAAATGTTAATATGTGTTCTAAAATATTTGGTCAAACTCAACAAAGTTTGACTTTAATTAAACCTAGAACGCGAACTAAAAAAATGGAGGGAGTAGCTAGTACAACTTCTGGATATTACAACTTCCAAGAACATAACTTGTTACTTTTGAACTCTTTCATGTCGAAGGTTATCTCAATGTAACGTTCCACTAGTAGATAAAATGTGAGGCCGCTTACGTCCCCTGTCGTCCTATTGAGTCGATCAAGGGGCGATCCTGACCGGCCGGTGTCAGGCCTTAACTTTCGTGCTCAGCCGGCAGCCACTCATAAATTTTCCTGCCTTTTTGTGACCTGGTGCTATATTTTGTTACATATACTTTAGAGGCTATCGTTTCAATTTGTTAAATATAAAGTGAGGAAACAATAGTTTTCGTCCATGGCCTCTTCAGATGAAGCGAGTAGGCGAGTGAGCTTGCTTCAGTGCAAGATCAATGGCGATAGGGGTGTTTGTTGATGGTCTGGAGCCATGTGCTGTGGACGAGGCTCAGTAAAAGACATGATTCGAATATTGGTTTGATTACATAAAATAAAACATTATCGTCCTCATTCATTTTTTTCTGCTCATTCATTTTTTTTATGTCTAGTTGTTACCACCAAGGTTTCAAAGTATTGTTTCATTACTGAATATTTTATTTTATCTTTGTTTGTTTACCCTTTAAAAGAGTTCATGCTTAAGCATTCGTATTACAAGGTTTTGTTTTTTATTTTCTTTATTTTTTTATTTAATTGTATTAATATTTAGTTCCAAGGTTTGATTATAATTTTGGGCTACAAATTTTAATATAGGTTTCCTTGTTAAACATTTAAATCTGTATTTTTCTAAACATTTCTAACTATCTAGTGAATAGAGTTTCCAAGAAGGTGAGAAAGCATTGTACCAACCCGTAGCTACTATCACCTTCCGCGCCACCCGATCCACTTTGGTGAATCGATCCCGCGTCTGATCAATGTAAGAAAAACATTTCACGTGTAGCATTATTTGTCTGTATGTAACATCCCACGTAGCAAAATTATTTCAGCAAATGTTGCGTCCAATCAATGTAGCAAAAAAATCCGGGTTTGTTGGACGAAGGTCTGCCGCTCAAAGAATCTTGGGGCCTCGGGATTCTTGACTTGGAATGTGCTTGGAAAACGGCAAGGCACATCTTCTTGGAATGCCAGTTCTCTTGCCGAATCTGGCAGGCCGCAGGATCAATGATAGCATAGTATTTGAAATCTAGGTTTTTATATTCACCGGTGCAAGATGAACTCGTCTAAACAAGACAACTGGCTAGCAGAAACATGGGCGAAATGTGCTACCTGAAGCATGAATTAGTTCCACAATCAGCGAATCTACTGATAGCATCAATCAGTTCATGAGTGGAAATAAAAAATACAACCTCAGATTCATAATGAAACGGGATCGTCGCCCATCAAGTTTCTACGTGTTCTAAAACAGAACAAATTTACCATATGCAGAAACATAGTTCTACCAATTTACACAGCCGAAACAAATATTTCACCAATGACGCCGTGTGCATGTCGATGGCGCCACATCTTAAATGCTCCTTGGCGTCCTTTGGATGCATGCATTTTCGAACGCGGAGAGAAAATACACCCCTCCCTGCTCTGTTCGGAGCTGCATACAGGCTACACCATCACCGTCGCTCCCAAGGACATCCCGGCCACGTCGATATTCTGCGAGATGGGAGCATAGTTGTTCAAGCATATGCTTTAGTAGGGAAACTGGAAAAAAGTGAGGAAGGAATGGCCTGCTAACCTTTCAAATCTGAACAAGACACGGCAATACTCCACGGCTCCTTCAACATGTCAAGACAGGCAACTGTTTGCATTTGAAGATCTTTGTCCTGAACGCCAAGTGCGACATTTCACCACTGGACTGAAATTAAACTGCCGAACTCAAGTAACGAAGTTGGGTCAGATAACGGTGACCAAGGAAAGAAGGAGAGGAGAAGACCACTCTGACACGGACCAGTTGCTTCGAGGAAGAAGAAACAATGCTTTCAGTACTCTGCCCCAGCATAACCTGGGTGGTAGGATAGGTCAGACCAAACCAGTGAACAAATAATAATCCTCGTTGCTTCGGAAATGATGCATGCACTTGAGTCCTATAAGAAAAAACTCAGTATCAGGCCTAATTTTCAAGGTTCAAACTACTAAGCAAGCATTTGTGCAGAGTGTAACTCAAACCTCAGACGGTAGGAAACTTGCAATATTGTCATTTTGTAAATTAGATCCTCTGTTCCATAGATGATATTATCCCAGGTGTCTGAGGAACGTGGCCCTTCACCAAGCAACATCTTGGTGATTAAGATTTACAATGTTTTGCGCACGACACTTTTGAGAATTATTAGGCAACATCGGAAAAATGATAACAAAGGGTGAACTACTGACCTTGCAGCATATCATATTAGAACATGAAAACGTGACCCAATTGCAGGATGAGCTATGTCTTGAATCAACTGTGAAATTCACTACTGTAGCTGCAATTGTTCTGCGGAATCTAGTAAGTGAACTTGGGTCAGAATATGAACAAAGCAGAAGGAACTCAAACACCCAGTTAGTCGTTACCATAGTAGTGTACGCAATTCGTTCCTCACTGCTGACTGAATAACATTCCTCAATGCTTCAAAAATATGCAATTCGTTCCTTGAAGTATTTGATATCAGGTCTTTTTCCTTTTGCAAGGTTCAAACAGCCCGGGAAGCAGAGTGTAAATGTTCATGGAGTTACGACAACAGTCTTCTTCTTAAACTGTACCGAGTGAGTGATGTCCTGCCCCTCCTTTTTTATTTCACATAGAGAACTGAAACCTGACGAAGAAAATACACACATGTTAAGTAACGTTGTGGTGATGGCATAAGTATACTACTGTGGGTAATTATAAATAATACAGGATAAATACAAGTACACCTACTACTGTGGGTAACTATAAAAGAAAGCAAGTGGGAGGAAGATAAAAAAAGGAGGCCAAAGTGGTTGCTTTGTACTGTGAATGCAGTGATTAAGGATCAAAACTTTTTCCTGGGCATACTAATCGGCAGATTCAATTGGAGCGAAGCATAGATCGTGATCCACAAGTGACATGTGTAGCATGCATATGCAGATACATATAGCAAACTTTACATGGTTTAAAGGATCCACAACTTATATACACCATGCCACAATGTCAGAATTTAGAAGCAATGAGAAAGTATCAAAGTAAGTACATTCTATTCAAACAAAAAGCATAGCAAATGGACATAAAGTTACCAACATTGCAGAATGAAGATTGCATTACTGTCAGTTGTATATTCTCCACTTCTGAAAATAGGTTGCAGAATGCATTGAGTTAAAATTTCCATACAGGAGCAACTAACTGGAATGTGGACTTTGACTTCCTTACTTAACAAGATTGTTTTAAAAAGTTGTATCTACAAATAGAATAGATATTCACCTCTAACTCCATCTCGTATCACCTTAGCATTCAAATTTAGCATCCAGCCGCTCTTGCAAGCTGTAACGAAGTAATACGTCAGTACAGCACCTGCCACTGAGGTGATGGCGGGCGCTGGGAGAGTTGCTCGCCCACGGCGAGCAGGGGAGGAGCACAGCTCGGAGCGCGGGCTCCCCGGCGAGCTTTAGGCGGCAGGAGGCCGTGGTTGACAGGAGTTGGAGGGGCAGGGCAACCACGTCTTCCCGAGAAAGATGAGGGCCGGCGCGAGCCAGGAAGGGAGCCTGCCGGAGGAGGCCATCATGCAGCCGCAGCAGGAAGTGGCGGCCCATGTGAGTTTGAGAAGGTTGCAGGAGGCCATACTATTAAATCTGTGTTTGTGCTTTTGATTTTCTCAATTTGCATGTCTATCTCAGTGCTGCTAGGACGTATCTCTAGTTTTCTCAACGAAACGGGGAAGCCCTTCTTGGGCAACGATTGGATTTCTCGACAGTTCTCGACTCTTAACTCCTTGAGAGAAGAAAGGCGATGTAACCCTTGAGGAAGGGACTGTAGACCCTCGCAAGACCGAAACTGTAGAGTCTGGAGGGAGGTGAGGCGCTGCAGCGCTTCCTCTTGCTCTTCTGTGAAGTTTTCCGCCCTCAGATCAAGAACAAAATTGAGTGTGTCGAGGGCCGGGGCGAGGAGGTAGCAAATAGGAGCAACAAGCAGTCCAGAAATGTCATCCACCGTGAGTTCCTCCAATCTAGAGATGAAACCTGAAGGCAATAAATTGGTCCTTGCCACCTCTGAAAGCAGATCTGCTGCTAAGGTGTTGCAGTCAACAACAAACAGTGATTTGAGGTTGACTAGGGTAAGAGGATTGAATCCGTCCACTGTTAAGTTACTGCAGTCAATTAGCTGTAGACGGGTGAGAGACGCGAGGTTTGAGAGCACAGCCATTGACGTCAAGCTTTCCTCTTCATAAACTTCAAGTAACCTCACGGAAGCAGGGAAAGGGTAGATGGTCGGAACTCCACCTTCTGCTTCTCCCAGGGGCCACCGAGAGAACAACTTGCCACATCCTGCAATTTCTAATGACCGGAGCGATGAGTTATCCTCCTGAATTCCCTCTTCATTCTCCACAGGCACAAGAACCAAGTCCTTGCAGTCATTAAGGTTAAGTTTCCACAGTGAGCCTAGATGTGACATTACCTCCAACACAGAAATGTGTGATACACCTATTAAAAACATAACTTCTACTTTATCCATATTGTTGAAGGACAAAGCGCCAGTATACTTATCAACCAACAATTGCTTTCCATCATAAGTAAACCTTTCTGAATTGGCTCCTTCAACAACAAAATTTGTCAGTGTGGAGGTGTGAGGCATGGAGGGCAGAGACATGTTGGGGCATCCAGAGACTTGAAGTTCACACAAATTGGTGCAAGCCGAGAAGGGCATCCCACTGAGATTGGGGCACTCGACACATTTAATAATTTCCAGACTTGAAAAGGAATGGCAATTAGGTTCCACTACCCATTCGGCAAGTTCTTGCATCTCATGAAACCCAATTTCCTTCAAGCGCATAAAACATTTTCCTGGAGTGCCACCACATTGAAACTGGCGCATTCCAGAAATTCTCTTCAAAGTGAGTACCTTTAGATTTGGTAGCTTCCCGAAAGGTGGAAGGGTGCTCCAAGATATGCCTTCTAGAGTGAGAGTATCTAAACTTGTTAACGAGATGTCAACACACAACCAACTAGGACCAATGACACCACCGTGATTTACAATTGTAAGTACTATAAGATTAGAGTGTGGTTTAAGGGCATCAAGAATATCAACATCTATAGTTGGCTGATCTCTGTCCCAGAGCAATTTCAACTCCTTCAGCTTCGTTTTCAACACCAATTTGGCTGCAGCAGCTTCCTCCTTCGTTGCCACATGTTTAAGACCATGTATAATCAATTTTCCTTCAAGCGCTTCCAATGCACCAAGTTCTGCCAGTTCAAATCCAATGATCTCCTTCTTAACATGGAATTCTTTCAGCTTCTGTAGATGCTTGATCTTTCCAACATTGCGAATCTTGGAGTGGAGTTCACTTTTAGCACGGAAATCATGTAAATTTCCAAGCTGGCAAAAGTCTTCGGGCAAATCAGTGCTACCATTCCAACGTTTAAGGTCCAGGAATTTCAGGTGATAAAATCTTGATAGTGTACTAGGTAAACTCATTGTGACCTTCTCAGCTGACCAAATTTTGAGGTATTGGAGGTGTATAAGTTTTGAAAACCTGCTAGGAAAATATTCTAGAGAGTTCACTTCCATAAATAGGACACGCAGACTATTTATTTCCTTGAAGCAATCTTTCAAAATCTTGGCTATTCTATCTTCATATCTTCCAAAAATCATCAAAGTCCGCAGGCTAGCAATGTCTATCCCCCCCTTAGTTTATACATTTCTTCCTCAAACTTTGTATCAAATTTCTCTTGTATGGTGATGGATAAGTGTCGAACAGATTGTGGAATGTTATTAGCTCGAAAATCTAAGCCACTTATATTGAGGCATTCTTGTGCAGAAACACTCCTACATAACTCATGCATTAAATCATGAAGTACATAGTATTCACGACCACTAAAATAATTAACTTGCTTCATGAGAAATCCATTTTCCACTAGTTCCTCCATGTAATTTCTGTCAACTTGCTGAGTAGAGTCCGTGATGCCAATTGCAAAAAAATGCGGCTCATTTCTGAATTATCAAACCGATGATCTTCAGGGTAAAGGCCAAAATATGAAAAGCATTTCTTGAGATCAAAAGGGAGGTAATCGTAGCCAATTTTTAAAGATGGCATGATATCATCATCATTTTTCTGATTTAACCGCTCATGATTGTCAAGAACGCCATTCCAATGTTCCCGAGAAAGGTTCTTCTCCAATAGTCTACCAACTGTTTTGGCTGCTAGTGGGGAACCCTTTAGCTTTTTGCAATTTCTCCTGCAATACATGCTAACTCATATTCGTATTGCTTAGGCTTATGATCACCAAATATACATGCTTCAAAGAATGTGATGAAGTCAGTAGGCTTCAAACCTCGCAGTTCTAGTGGATCAACTGTTTTCACCATGTCTGCTACCTTTGGAAATCGAGTTGTGACAAGTACAATGCTTCCTTTGGCTTCCCCATTTGTGAACGGAGCTAACAAGGTTTTCCATTCATCCTCACTGCCACATCTCCATATATCATCCAAGACAATTAGAAACCTTTTGGCCTTGAGATGATGCGATATGGATAGCTGAAGCACGTCTAAATTGGTTGTTCACTTGCAACACTGCTGCTTCCTTCTTCTTTAGTTGCAAGTATGCACCCAAGTATCTCCTTGGTGAGCTTAAGCACATCAAAATCCGTCGATACACATACCCAGACCCGCACATCAAAGTGCCTTTCAATCCTCGAATCATTATAGAGGTGTTGGTGAAAGTTGTCTTTCCAATACCCCCTGGACCAATTATAGGCAGAACAGAAACAATCCGTTCGCAGCTGATGATATGATGGACAGTTTGCTCAAGAGCGTCTGTCCTGCCAAACAATGTATCTTGTATAATAATGGATGCAGTCTGAGGCCGATGTACGACAACTGACATGCTATTTCTTGGGATACTGCCGAGCAAATCGGAGACAGAATTACACTGGGTCTGCATGTCCAGTAACACTGACTTGATTTTCCTGGACATGGTCACTGGATCGAAATATAACTCATCAGAATCATTGCCACTAGCAGAATCACTATCATCTTTTGCAGACGAACAAGAAAAGCATGTGGCCCAGCTGCTGGCAGTGTGCCGGAGAGCATTGCGACCATGACGGAGAAAACTGCTCTTGGAGGTGGCGTAGCTGGTGCCGTGTAGCTTGTCATGTATCTGGAAGTAGTGGAGCTCATCGAGCAGGTCCTCCGCCTGGTCGGCGTTCCTGCTCAGTGCCGGCAGCAAGCGCTGCAGGCCAGGGTTGTGGCCAAAGTCGCTCACCTGTGCGTTGTGCAGCAGTCCTAGCGTGTGCGCGAGCTTGTCCTTGATCTGCCCGGAGTTGTGGCCGAGCTCGAGGCTGTCCACGTACGCCGCCGCTGGGGCTTCGGACAGCATCGTCAACACCTTGCCGAGGAGTGTGGCTGCCGGGCCGATAAGCGTGGCCGCCGGGCCGAGAGCCGCCGCCATCTTCACACCGTCGGCCGCCCCACCCCGCCTCAGCGGGGTTAAAGTTGGTGGTTTGGCGCCGGAGGGCAGCTGCTAGTAGGGTGGGGATCAGTGGATTCGAGAGGGTCGGTGTGGGGATTGTCGGAGTAGTGCTAGCTTTGAGCTTGCCAAGGAGTTTGATCGCCGCCTCAGTCTGCACTTCGCCAGCCAATGGGGAGAAACCTGCTAATATGAGAAACATAGGAATTTGATGTCATGAATACTGAACCTATAGGAAATGAAATGCCGTGAATATTTTGTTTATTGTACCATAGGGAACAAAGAGGAAAATTTCCGCAGGGTTAGCCGACTCAATGAAAAATTTCGTTTAGAATTGCACACAAAGGATTCTTTAGTGAAATTTCATGTGCCTCTAGATCTTACAAATCGAAAAAGTTTTATAAGAGAATTACTAAATAGACGAATCTATAATAAATTCTATGTAATTCTTCCGATTCAAAGAATCATAAACACGTTCAGAAACAGATCCTGCAAGTAAAGCTAGCAATCATGCTGGGAGGATCACCCTACTTCACTATCTTCAGATATTTTCTTGAAACAAGAAGATTACCTTGAGAAGCCCTGCCTGCAGCACCGAGTGATGGCGAGTTTCAGATGTTGCCGAAAGGTGAGCTGAAGAAGCCCTGTGGAGAGGAAACCTTTATCTGAGGACTACTTGCCAAGACGTGAGCTACTGGACGAAATGGTTGAGCTGGGCGTCTAGAATATAGAGCAGATTTGCCTATCCAAGCTAAGGACAAGTGTTCTTGGCATAAACTATCCCAAGTGAACGTGACTCGCTTATTTAACAACACACCACCGTCAGCTTGGTTTACCAGCAAGTTGCAAATGCAGTGTCAGTTTCTTGTACGCAATGCCAACTAGGCGTCATCGTATGCCAACTAGGTGTATTCTTCTTTGCTTAATTACTAGTAGTATGACGTATGACGGGACCAAACCATTGCGCGTGGAAAGATAATATGGTGATCGCCTCAATACACAAGGATTGAAAGATAATGTCCAAACTGCCTCCCATGTAAATATGTAATTCCTAGCTCTTTCCCCTCCCTATATTCTGCTGTAAACATACTGTCTGCTCAAAACCATCCTGAAGCAGTTAAGATGGAAGCAAAAAGCAGAGCTAACTGACGAGGATGAGTGAACTACAACATGACAGCATATTTTGCTGAGATTTTTCTGCTCTGAAGTTCAGGATTTCTTTTGTGTAAACAATGCCAACTATTTGGAAGGATTATACAGCCCGGCTCTCTTGTACCTGCCACCGCATGTCAACTAGGTCTATTATTATTATTATTATTCCTTAATTAATTACAGTATGATGTATGTTAAGATAGCGATTAGATGACTATGATGGGAGCAATTATTGCAGACATGGATTATACCATTGTGCGTGAAAATAGTGTAGCGTGTGCTCCATGATTGCCTCAATAATTCTCTTCTTTGCCAAGGAGGCAAATGGAAACAGCCCAGGATCATCCTGAAACAATCAAGATGGAAGCAAAGGAAGAATCACGTAACACAGATTTTGCTGAAGGAAAAAGACGGATGAGCGAGTGACTTACCACATGACAGCAGATTTTGCTGAGCTTCTCCTGCTCTCAAGTTCAGACTTGAGAGTGTGTGGGATGTTCCAGGTCCATCTTCATCCTCCATTTTCAATGGATAGAGTCGTAGAAACATCATCTAGCTCGTCGGGTCGCCTGAGTTGCCACAAGATTCAGACTGGTGTTGGAATCACATGTGGTAGTCGAAAATTCAGTGAGACCAAGAGATGAGGGGGCGGAGATTCCTCACCTAAAATGGAAATGTCCCGGCTCCAACACCGCCCTCCTCGCATCACACTCCGGCGCCGCCAATCGCCGGCGCCGCCGCCCTCTCTGCTCTGGTCGGCGGCCAACAAGATGGGCCTCCACTACGTTAACACTGACGATCCTCCATCGACCTGGGCCGCGCAAATCTTTTACTGGCCCATGCATGATGACTCTGGCCCGTGTACCGGTCTGCCGGCTACGAATAGGGGCTCTCCAAGAAAGAAAGAAAACGGTGGAGGAGTAGTAATACTTTGGATAGATTTCCCTTCCATTCACATGTATAGTTTTTTAATAAATTATGTTTCTTTGCTTACTTTAATTGTCACTGATGTAACAGAAAACTATAAGAACATGACTGCTCATTCTTTTTAAAAAAATCTAGCATATATTAAATCTAGCACTATCAGGATATTATTGATTTCTTTGTGTATTTAGGAATAGAAACAAGGTAAAATAGGATCTCCATGCAGTTTCGACGCGCAGGTACACATCATTCCTCTACATTCATCTACTCCCTCGGATTCATATTAATTATCGGAAGGACATAGCATGCATATTTAACACAAGAACTCATTTGTTTCTTGGACACAAGGAAGATTGAGCCGAATAAGTAGTCAGGGTAATTCTGAGCTCCAGCCAAGTGGCAACAAGCATGTAAGAGTTTACCAGAAAATAACTAGCTAGGCTTATATCAAAACTTAAGTTGTGTAATAGCCAATTAAGACAAAAAAAATACTAGGCTTATATCTATAATCTATATTATAATGACTAAATAGAAGCAACCCACTACGAGATTTCTCTTAACATGCACTCTGTTTAGCAAAGTGCTGGTATTTGGCCTCCCGGCTGGGCGGCGGCAGAGCACCAAAGCGAGCAGGGTCGCCCGCCGCTTCCCTGTACAGAGCACAGTCAGTTCTACGCTCGCCCTCCGGCCGGCCGCCTTCCCCGTACAGAGCACACTCGCCCGCCTGCCGGCCGTCTCCCTGCTCTGTTCGGAGCTGCATACAGGCTACAGTATCACCGTCGATATTCTGCGAGATGGGAGCGTAGCTGTTCAAGCATATGAGCTTTTAGTAGGGAAACCGGAAAAAAGAGAGGAAAGAATAGCCTGCTAACCTTTCAAATCTGAACAAGACGCCCAAGGACTCCACGGCTCCCTCAACATGTCAAGATGGGCAATTGTTTGAATTGAAGATCTTTGTCCTGAACGCCAAGTGCGACATTTCACCACTGGACTGAAATTAAACTGCGGAATTCAAGTAACGAAGTTGGATCAGAATGGCAGATTACGGTGAACAAGGAAAGAAGGAGAGGAGAAGACTCTGACAGGAACCAGTTGCTTCGAGGAAGAAGAAACAATGCTTTCAGTACTCTGCCCCAGCATACTCAGACCAAGCCAGTGAACAAATAATAGTCCACGTTGCTTCAGAAATGCTGCATGCACTTGAGTCCTATAAGAAAAAACTCAGTATCAGGCCTAGTTTTGCAAGGTTCAAACTACTTAGCAAGCATTTATGCAGAGTGTAACTCAAATAATTTCAAGACAGTAGGAAACTTACATTATTCTAATTTTGTAAAATAGCTCCTCTATTCCACGGATGATATTATCTCAGCTGCTTCAGGAATGTGGCAATCACAAAGGAACAACCTGGCAACAGATTCGAGCGATTAAGATTTACAATGTTTCGTGCAACGACACTTTTGAGGATTAGTAGGCAACATCGAAAAATGAGAACAAAGGGTGAACTACTAAATACACACATGTTAAATAACGTGCTGGTGATGGCATAAGTATACTACAGTGGGTAATTATAAATAAGACAGAATAAATAGAAGCACACCAACTACTGTGGGTAACTATGAAGAAAGCAAGTGGGAGAAAAAAAATGAATAAGCAGCCCAAAGTGGTTGCTTTGTACTGTGAATGCAGTCATTAAGGATCAAAACATTGTCCTGGGAATAATCGGCAGATTCACTTGGAGCGGAGTATCGATTGTGTAATCGTGATCCATGCAGATGCAGATACATACAGCAATTTTTACATGGTTTAAAGGATTCACAACTTATGTACACCATGTTGCAGTGTCAGAATTTAGAAGCAACGAGAAAGTATCATAAAGCACATTCTATTCAAACAAAAAGCATAGCAAATGGACATAAAGTTACCAAAGCTCGGAGCGCGGGCTCCCCGGCGAGCTTGAGGCAGCAGGAGGCCGTGGTCGACAGGAGCTGGAGGGGCGAGGAAGATGAGGGCCGGCGCGAGCCAGGAAGGGAGCCTGCCGGAGGAGGCCGTCATGCAGCCGCAGCAGGAAGTGGCGGCTGATGTGAGCTCGGGAAGGTTGCAGGAGACCCAGCCACGCTTCAACTATGTCATTGGCGGATACGCGTCCATGCGGTCAAATCCGGGTTTCTTCTTTCGATTTTCTCAATTTCTTCATTTATCTCAGCGCTGCTAGGATCTATCTCTAGTCTTCTCAGCGAAACGGGGAAGCCCTCCTTGACGCAGCAGGAGGCCGTGGTCGACAGTAGCCCGAGGAAGATGGCGGAGGCGGAGGAGGACATCGTGGAGCCGGACAAGGAAGTTGCGGCGTAGGTCAGGTGAGCTCAGGAAGGTCGCGTGCCTGTGAGATTTTAAAAGTTAATATGATGTTCAGAAAAAGAAAGAAACAGGGAGGCGACAAGTGTACCTGCGTTACCATCTGTAATCAGTGAAGGTTAAATCTGAGTTTGTGCTTTTGATTTTCTCAATTTGCTCGACCATCTCAGCGGTGCTAGGATATATCTTTAGTTGTCTCAGCGAAACGGGGAAGCCCTCCTTGGGCAACGATTGAATATTCGGACAGTCATCGACACATAACTCCTTGAGAGAAGAAAGGCGATGTAACCCTTGAGGAAGGGACTGCAGACCTAAGCACCATTTAAATTCCAGAATCTGGAGGGAGGTGAGGTGCTGCAGCGCTTCCTCTTGCACTTCCTCTTGCTCTTTCGTGAATCTTTCCGCGCTCATATCAAATTTGAATTTGAGTGTGTGGAGGGCCGGGGCGAGGAGGTAGCAAATAGGAGCAACAAGCAGTCCAGAGATGTCATCCACCTCGAGTACCTCCAATCTAGAGATGTAACCTGCAGGCAATAATTTGGTCCCTGCCACCTCTGTGAGCAGATCTGCTGCTAAGGTGTTGCAGCCCCGAACTTCCAGTGATTTGAGGTTGAGTGCGATGAGAGGATTGAATCCGTCCACTGTTAAGTTACTGCACCAAGATAGCGTTAGACGGGTGAGAGACGTGAGGTTTGAGAGCAGAGCCATTGACGTCAAGCTTTCCTCGTATCCCACTTCAAGTTTCCTCACGGAAGCAGGGAAAGGGTAGATGGTTTGAGCTCCACCTCCTGCTTCTCCCTGGGGCCACCGAGAGAACAACTTGCCACATCCTTCAATTTCTAATGACTGGAGCGATGAGTTATCCTCCTGAATTCCCTCTCCATTCACCACAGGCACAAGAACCAGGTCCTCGCAGTTCGAAAGGCGAAGTCTCCGTAGTGAGCCTAGATGTGACATTACCTCCAATACAGAAATGTGTGATACAGCTACTAAATACATAACTTCTACTTTATCCATATTGTGGAAGGCCAAAGCACCACTATATTCTTGAACCAACAATTCCTCTCCATCATAAGTCAACATTTCTGAATTGGCTCCTTCAACAACAAAATCTGTCAGTGTGGAGGTGTGAGGCATGGAGGGCAGAGACATCTTGGGGCACCCAAAAACTCTAAGATCGCGCAAACTCGTGCAAGTTACCTCCGAGAAGGGCATCCCACGGAGATTGGGACAATCGGTGCATTGGATCATTTCAAGACTTGGAAAGGAATGGCAATTCGGTTCCACTACCCATTCTTCAAGTGCTGGCATCTCATGAAACACAACTTTCTTCAAGCTCATAAAACACTTGCCTGGAGCTCCACCACATTGAAACTGACGCATTCCAGAAATTCTCTTCAATTTGAGTACCTTGAGATTTAGTAGCTTCCCAAAAGGTGGAAGAGTACTCCAAGATACGCCTTTTAGAGTGAGTTTCTCTAAACTTGTTAACCAGATGTCAAGACACAACCAACTAGGTCCAACAGTACCACCATGATTTGCAATTGTAAGTGCTCTAAGGTTAGAGTATGGTTGAAGAGCATCAAGAATGCCAGCATCTATAATTGGTTGACATCTGTCCCAAAGTAATCCTAACCCCTTTAGATTCCTTTTCAACATCAGTTTGGCTGCACTAGCTTCCTCCTTGGTTGTCACGTGTTCAAGACCACGTATAATCAGTTCTTCTTCAAGATCTGTCAACGCCCCAAGTTCTCTCAGTTCAAATCCCATGCCCTCCTCCTTAACATGGAATTTTTTTAGCCTCTGCAGCTGCTTGATCTTTCCAACATTGCGAATATTGGAATGGAATTCACTATCAGCACGGAAATCATGTAAATTCTCAAGGTTGCTAAAGTCTTCAGGCAAACCAGAGCTACCAGACCAATCATCTAGGTCCAAGAATTTCAAGTGATAAAATCTGGATATTGTGCTAGGTAAACTGTCAGATGAACTGATTTTGAGGTATTGGAGGTGGATAAGTTTTGAAAACCTGTGTGGGAAACTCTCTGGAGAATTGACTGCTATAACTAGGACACGCAGACTGTTTATTTCCTTAAAGACATCTTTGAAAATCTTGGCGACTCTTTCTTCATAATTTCCAAAAATCATCAAAGTCCGCAGATTAGCAATGGCAATCATCCCCCTTAGTTTATACATTTCTGCCTCAAAACTTTCGTCACATCTATCTTCTATGGTGATAGATAAGTGTCGAACAGATTTTGGGATGTCAACAGCTTTGAGACCTAAGTCACTTATATTCAGGCATTCTTCTGCAGAAACTGTCCGTGATAGCTCATGCATTAAATCATGCAACACATAGTATTCATCACAATCATCATCATCATCATCATTATCATCATCATCCTCATAATAATCATCATCAGCAGCAGCAGCACCACCCTTCATCAGAAAACCATTATTCACTAGTTCTTCCAAGTAATTCATGTCATGTTGGTGAATAGAGTCTGTGATGCCAATTGCAGCAAAGAAGTGGTTCATTTCTGAACTATCAAACCAATAATCTTCAGGGAAAAGGCCCAAATATGAAAAGCATTTCTTCAGATCAAAAGGGAGATAATCGTAGCTAATTTTCAAAGATGGCATGATATCATCATTGTTTTTCTGCTTTAGCCACTCATTGTTTTTAAGAACTCCATTCCAATGTTCCTGAGAAAGTTTCTTCTGCAATAGTCTCCCAACTGTTTTGGCTGCTAGCGGGGAACCCTTCAGCTTATCTGCAATTTTTTGTGCAATATCTGCTAACTCGTCTCCGTAATGCTCAGGCTTGTGATCACCAAATATACATGCTTCAAAGAGTGTGAAGAATTCATCAGACTCCAAACCTGCCAGTTCTAGTGTTTCAGGTGTCTTCATCATTTCTGCTAGCTTTGGGAATCGAGTTGTGACAAGTATCTTGCTTCCTTTGGCTTCCCCTTTTGTGAACGGAGCTAACAAGGTTTTCCATTGATCCTCACTGCCGCATCTCCATATATCATCCAAGACAATTAGAAACCTCTTGAACTTGAGACGATGCGCTATGGATAGTTGAAGCTGGTCTAAATTGGTTGTTTCATTTGCAGCACTGCTGCTTCCTTCTCCTTCAGTTGCAGGTATGCAGCCAAGGATCTCCCTCGTGAGCTTTAGCACATCAAAATCAGTGGATACACATACCCACACCCGGACAGCAAAGCTCTTTTCAATCCTTGAATCATTATAGAGGTGTTGGGTGAAAGTTGTCTTTCCAATACCCCCTGGACCTACTATAGGAAGAACAGAAACATTCCCTGTGCCACAGGTGAGACGGTTGACAGTTTCCTCAAAGGTGTGTCTCCTGCCATACAATGTGTCTTGTACAATTGTGGATCCAATCTGAGGCCGGTGTAGGACCACTGTCATGCAGCTGCTTGGGATAGTGCCGAGTAAATTGGAGACGTAACCACAGTTGGTGTGCATTTTCTCTAACACCGACTTGATATTTCTGGACACAGACACTCTATCGAAATGCAGCTTATCATCATCAGTAGTAGCAGAGCTGTTCCTGGCGGGCGGTGCACCTGCAACAGCAGAATCACCACCAACATCTGCTGCCGCTGCTGCTATTCTTGGTCTCTTACATTCCAGCAGCTCACCTTCGACATGGGCCGGCTGTGGCCGTTTCACTGACCTGAAGAGGGTGGAGATGAACTCGAAGCTGTGTTGAACGACACTGCGGGCATGGAGAGTTTGCTGGCGGACGAGATCTTGCCCGGGCTCTTGGGTGGTGGCGTAGCTGGTGCCGTGGAGCCTGTCATGAATCTGGAAGTAGTGGAGCTCATCCAGCAGGTCCTCCGCCTGGTCGGCGTTCGTGCTTAGAGCCAGCAGCAAGTCTTGCAGGCCAGGGTTGTGTCCGACGTCGCTCACCTGGGCGTGGTGCAGCAGGCCTCGCGTGTGAGCGAGCTTGGCCTTGATCTGCTCGGAGTTGTGGCCGAGCCCGAGGCTGTCCACGTACGCTGCCACCGAGGCTTCGGACAACATCGTAAACACCTTGCCGAGGAGCATGGCAGCCGGGCCAAGAGCGGCGGTCATCTGCATTTCGCCAGCCAAGTCGCCTCACCGGGCAACAATTGGTAGTTTGGCGCCGGGAGAAGTGGTGGTCTGGTGGAAGTAGCAGAAACAGATCCTGCAAGTAATGATAGCAATCAAGCGGGAGGATCACCCTACTTCGCTATATTTAGGTATTTTCCCGGAACAATGAGAATACCTGCGGATGACGAGTTTCAGACGTTGCCGAGAGGTGAGCTGGAGAGGTCCGGTGGAGAAGAAGGAGACATGAGTACGTGCCTTGAGGTGAGCTGCTGGACAAACTAATTTGAAATGGTTGAGCTGGTCCAGACATGTCAAGTTGCATCGTCAACAC
This sequence comes from Poa pratensis, assembly GCA_947311845.1. Taxonomy (NCBI): domain Eukaryota; kingdom Viridiplantae; phylum Streptophyta; class Magnoliopsida; order Poales; family Poaceae; genus Poa; species Poa pratensis. Next base: position 1,834,982 of record CAMZMU010000041.1, on the reverse strand, counting down.
GATCTCTCGACCAATCAGCCTCCCGGAAGTCCAGAAGTCAAATCAGAGCTCCTATCCAAAGCTAAGGCCGAGTCTCCTTGCATAAATTATAGCAACCGGCCACTGGTTTGCAGGGTGTGGTTTTGTTTACCAGCAAGTTGCAAACACGGTGTCAGCAGGGTTTCTTGTAAACAATGCCAACTAGGTGCAGGCAACAGCCCGGCTCTCTTGTGAGATGTTAATTAGGTGTATTGTTATTTCTTAATTACTAGTATGATGTATGCTAAGCTAGCAGTTAGGAGGCAATGATGGGATCAATTATTGCATACCGTCGTGCTCCATAGTTATCTTCTTCGCCTAAGAGCCAAATGGAGACAGAGTGTCTGCTCGAGATCATCCTGAAACAGTCAAGACGGAAGCAAAAGCAGAATTACTAGCTATAATGAGGATTAGTGACTCATTTTGGTGGCTTTCTCGAGAAGGAAAAATATGTGTCTTACCACATGACAGCAGGTTTTGCAGAGGCTCTGCTGCTCTGCTTCAATTTGAGTACCTTGAGATTTAGTAGCTTCCCAAAAGGTGGAAGGCATGATACTGCACCTCTGCGCTTCATCCTACATTTTAGTGGATAGAATCACAGAAGCATCATCTAGCTCGCCGGGCCACCAGATTCAGACTGGTGTGTCGAAATTTCAGTAGTCAGGGATCGATGCAAACGGCAAGTGAGGCCAAGAGATGCAAGGGCCGGAGATTACTCACCCCTGATGGAAGAGTCTCGCCGGCTCGGACACCCCCATCATCGCATAACACTCCACCGCGCCGGGAATTGCCGCCGCCGCCGGGAATCTCTGCTCTGGTCGCCGGGAACAGAATGGGCCGAGACAACGTCTGATGCAAACGAATATGGGCCCATTCATACACTCAGAAAAAAACAGACTTGAAAAAAGTGGAAGGGTGGTACCGTGGTAGTAGCTTCTGACACGTAGAACTTTTGTTTGCCGGTTCTGAACGTCGCTGATGCAACTATAAGAGATGTGACCCCTGCCACGATTTAAAAAGGGCCAAGTGTTAAATCAACAATGTAAGGCTAACTACGCATGTCAAATTTCATGTTATACCGAAAAGCTAATATGACAAAAATTGAAATGACATGCATTTCTCTAGAAAAAAATAAAACGTGAACAACATATTATTAATGGTGTCATATAAAAACTATGAGCACAATGCCGGAATCGTCGCCGCCGCTGCGCTCTCTGCTCTACTCAACAACATACTACCAACGACTCTCACCATCGATCTAGGCCGGGCACCCCTCTTTTACTGGCCCATGCATGATGGCCGAAGCCTTTCGGTTTGCAAAAAGTGGAGTGCATCTTGCTAAATTCTGGTTTGAAGAAAGTGGAAAGTAGTATTAGTTTTTTAATAAATGATATTTCTTTGGCTGTACCGATGTAACGGAAAAACTACAAGAACAGGAATGTCTAGCATATGCTAAATCAACCGTATTATATAAGCATATGATAGTCGTGCCGTATTTCATGTGAAAGTAAGAATATTATTCAGAAAATTTAATGACATGAATACCTCCAGAACAGAGACATGAACGCAATATTTTTATTGCAAAAATAGCGTCTAAAGAGTTCTGAGCGGAAAAAAAACTTCTTGTAAAAAAATCGAGAATATTCACGAAGAATTAAGAACAACCAACAGCGCCGCCAATAAAAGAAATCATAAGAATTTAAAATCAACAAATTAAATTGAACCTGCGAATTTCATTCAAAAATTAGGAAATGTTTTGATTTTTTTTAACAAAGTTCTAAACTAAACCCTAGTGGAGGAATTAAGAGCATCTCCAGCAGATGTCCTGTTCTTAAACGGTGTCCATATTTACCCTAGATTATTTGAGATACATGGACTAGAGAGATTAATGTAGATGAATAATTTTAGTATCATTTTGAGTGATTAGATTAGATTTGCAAGAGAAAAAGGCAAATAGAAAAGATAGTGTGACTGACCTATCAACTCAAAAGAATCACATACTTAGAGATTTCTATGCGCTGAAGAAGACATGGAAACTATGATGAAGGTTAGTTTTCAGGTTGCCAGAGCACTATCAGGATATTATTGATTTCTTTGTGTATTTAGGAATAGAAACAAGGTAAAATAGGATCTCCATGCAGTTTCGACGCGCAGGTACACATCATTCCTCTAAATTCATCTACTCCCTCGGATTCAAATTAATTATCGGAAGGACATAACATGCATATTTAACACAAGAACTCATTTGTTTCTTGGACACAAGGAAGCTGACCCATTTGTTTTTACAGAAAGAAAGCTCGGTAAAATATGGAAAATGGAACATAGTACTTGTTTGACAAGCCAAACACAGAGGAAGACACCACGTATTATTTGGAAACAGATAGCTGCAATACTGTTAGAACATAAAATTGCTCACCTAGTTCATGTACAACAGGATTGAGCCGAATAAGTAGTCAGGGTAATTCTGAGCTCCAGCCAAGTGCCAACAAGCATGTAAGAGTTTTACCAGAAAATAACTAGCTAGGCTTATATCAAAACTTATGTTGTGTAATAGCCAATTAGGACCAAAAAAAATACTAGGCTTATATCTATAATCTATATTATAATGACAAAATAGAAGCAAATCCACTAAGAGATTTCTATTAACATGCATTCTGTTTAGCAAACATGCCACCTCAGAAAACTGCTGGTATTTGGCCTCCCGACTGGGCCTCGCCGGAGCACGCCTCGAGCTGGGCACGCCCCGAAGCGACGGTCGCCGGCCGCTTCCTCGTACAGAGCACAGTCAGTTCTATGCTCGCCCTCCGGTCGGCCGCCTTCCCCGTACAAGCACAGTCGCCGGCAGCTTCCCCGTACAGAGAGCACCCGCCCGCCGGCCGCCTCCCACGTACGCAGCGAACGACGACATCCCTGCTCTGTTTGGAGCTTCATACAGGCTACAGCATCACCGTCGATATTCTGCGAGATGGGAGCGTAGTTGTTCAAGCATATGAACTTTAGTAGGGAAACCGGAAAAAAGAGAGGAAAGAATAGCCTGCTAACCTTTCAAATCTGAACAAGACGCCCAAGGACTCCACGGCTCCAACATGTCGAGACAGGCAACCGTTTGCATTTGAATATCTTTGTCCTGAATGCCAAGTGCGACATTTCACCACTGGACTGAAATTAAACTGCGGAATTCAAGTAACGAAGTTTGGTCAGATAACGGTGAACAAGGAAAGAAGGAGAGGAGAAGACCACTCTGACACGGACCAATTGCTTTGAGGAAGAAGAAAGTCGTAGGTGCATAGTTGATCTACCGAGAAGCAAGCAATCACAGCAAGACGACGACACCGAGATTTGGTAACGCAGTTCGGCGAACTCGCCTACATCTGCGGGGCATGACTACGAGCGCTCCTCCCCATTGATACCGCAACCCTGGCCGCCCTAGGCGCTGGCACAAGCCGCCGGCTCCTCCTGCGTGCCTGTTGCTATCAAATCGTCATGAGTTACAACGTGCGGTGCTCCCCTCATTATATGGGAGGCCCAGATTACAAGAGTTCGATTCGAACACTACTCGTACCTATCCACACCTAATACAACACCAAATCCATGTAACCCTACTCGTACATAATATGAGACACAAACACAACAAACTCCACCTTGGCGAATATTGTCCACCACCTTGAATTCGTCAATGCGTCAAACCTCCATGTACTCCGGACTTGAGTTCTCTCCATGAGCTCCACTGATACTCCAAAACTCTATGTGACTCCACCCGCAACTGTAGTCCCTTCTTCCCGTTTAACATCCTCACACACCGACCAGTGGTCTGCGTAAAAGATGCTTTCAACTTGAAGAAATTTCACCGTCGCCTTTTAGTCACCCTGAGTCAAATTCACAGTCGTCTCATCCTGGATAGTCTTCTACATGTCCCACAGCTATAGCACTCCGCCCCTTCTGCATCTAGTCACCCGCACTTTGCCATGTGCACCGAACATCACAGAATATACGGCCATGTACTCTTCACGCTTCCGACATCTCAGACTCTCCAACACTTTCTCAGATTCCCCATGGTTGACTCCTGTCTATCACCTGACGTCAATCTCCATAGACCCAGTCACCAACTTGACTCTGATACTCGCCAACACTGCTTCAGCAACCCTGCACACCCATCTGACCACATGTCTGACCGCCTGTGCCCTGGTTTGTCGCCGTGTCCTGTGCTTACCGCACGCCTCGCCGCTATTACCGCGTCGAGCATCCGCAATCTTGTCCAAGATCTACCGGGTCGCTAACCCACACCACCTCAGGCCCCACTGCAGACAACCATCAGTCATACCAGACCGATGCCAAGTTCCAGGTATCTCTCGAACCCTGACGTCCAGTCCGACCAACGTGCTTCTCGCCTTCCCGCTGACTAGGCTTCGACTCTCCGTCGACTTACGCCGCAGCCCCTCCATCAGCCGAGTGAAATCTCCGCAAGAGACTCCAGCTCCACCTTCAACATGACTCCTTGGTAGATGATCAATCCACCCCACGCCCTGTCGATCTCAAGATCTCAAATGTGCACTATCTTGAATCCACCCCGCATCATTGCATGTCGAAGCACGCATATCCATGCGCCACGTGTTTCCACGCCACAGAATACGGACACTATCAGCCCTCACGCTCGTACGTCGTTGTCTCCATCTTCACCGTCTTCTGTCCGACCGACCTCCCGTCGATCTGTCAGACTATTCAGTCCAACCCAGCCGAACGTATCCGACTGCACCCATGCTCCACCCTGTGCCCAGTACACCTTCCGCGCACTGTCCGGCACCATGTGTTTGCATGATCCTCACGACATGCTCCAGCACGTCGTCACTCGCCGCATCCAGTCCATCTTGATAAACTTGGCCCCATGCTACGTTATCGAGCGTCGACCATACAACGCCGGATCAAATAACATTGACCAAAATCTTGTCAATCTTCCCGTGAACCTGCGACTCCGCGTCTTGTATCTACCGCAGCCATCCCATACGCCACCCTGTAACCGAGCAAGAAAACAGAAAATAACACCTCTGGTGCCTTGTGTGTCCATTGCATGACACAAGCTCCCGTGAACCAGATCTTCCTTTTCTTTTCCTTTCTCAAGCTGGCTCCCGATGGCATGCACATAATACATCCGACGCGTAACCTTTTTTTTTTCTTACCAAACAATCTCACGCTACAAAAAACTCCTTTGCAAAGCTAGCTCTTCCGATCGATCAGCACAATAGCAGCACATGTGCCAAGCGCCTGGACCTCGTCATGACGTACAGCCTGGCGCACAGTCCGTCTCGAACACGTACACCTGCAGTCCTGCACAGCTATCCAGCATATCACCGATCCGCCGCTGTGCAACAACTCGCCGTCTGAGGTGCGCTTCTTCACCGGCACGGACACGCGGCCGGAGCGCCTGCACGCTGCCGCCGCCACTTCCGATCTCGCCGAGAACACATCGGTGCCGCAACGCAAACTTCTGATCCGATCCAATCTGTAGCACTTGCCGATTCCGATTGCTTCCATGGATATACGACGTCTTCCGATTGCTTTCGATTTGCATCTGTCGCCATTGACGACTTCCGTGCATACGACCTTGATCACGACGCCCAGCCTCCATCATCCTCTAGATCAATTTCCGTGGCTTTCAACCTCGCTCTGATACCAATTGTTGCCGTCGTAGGTGCATAGTTGATCTACCGAGAAGCAAGCAATCACAGCAAGACGACGACACCGAGATTTGGTAACGCAGTTCGGCGAACTCGCCTACATTTGCGGGGCATGACTACGGGCGCTCCTCCCCATTGATACCGCAAACCTGGCCGCCCTAGGCGCTGGCACAAGCCGCCGGCTCCCCCTGCGTGCCTGTTGCTATCAAGTCGTCATGAGTTACAACGTGTGGTGCTCCCCTCATTATATGGGAGGCCCAGATTACAAGAGTTCGACTCGAACACTACTCGTACCTATCCACACCAAGTCCATGTAACCCTACTCGTACATAATATGAGACACAAACACAACATTGCTCTTAGGAATCTAGTAACTGAACTTGTGTCAGAATATGAACAAAGCAGAAGGAACTCAAATGCCTAGTCAGTCGTTACCATACTAGTGTATGCAATCTCCACGCAAGACTTTAGTTGGGTACACTAGTTTTTGGTTGCCAGTAACTGGGTATTTTACCAAGTAGTTCATACTTTCATGAGTATGCTGCCCAAACATAAACTTGGTGGCACGCATAGGCTGACGGCTGACCGAATAACATTCCTCACTGTTTTTTTCATAGGAAAAAAAGGGGTCGCACATCTACCTTTTCCCCTTTTACCACTCATGTCGTTCTCAAAAGAGAACACACAAAGTCATGACAAAGCTGAGTCATCATACACTTAACAATACACTTTCCATGATCGAAACTAGGCTTACATTGGTAGTATATAAATAAACCTGTCGAGATATAGTGAGGAAACCAATCAGCCATGCTAGCTAGTTGTCCTCCCCCCGGAAGTCTCAGCTCTTAGTAATTATAAGATGTGGGAGAAAACCAAACAATTTTGTCAGTGGGGAAACACATAACTAAGATGTGAGAGGAACGCCGAGAAGCCGTCGTAGAACAGGGAGCCGCCGAGGATGTTAATTCTGGAAGTGTCAAGAAAGACAAATTTGCTTACTTTGCACAATAATAGTCCAATAAGGTCGGAAGGAGGCCGCCGAAAAATCCAAATGAAGACGACAAGGAGACCAAAGTGGAAGTTTGACCGAGGCTTACACAAACGACCAAACAATACTCATTATTTGCAATGTTCCAGAAATAAACGCGTTCAGGTATACAAGTGTTCAACATGGCTAATAGGCTTTCTGCAATTGCTGTCGAAATGGGGCAAGTGCAAAATGAAATTCGCGTGCAAAATTTCAAAAGAAAATAGTAACATTTTATATGGTCTGTGCAAAAAAGACAAAATATGTGGTTTGGAAAATGTATTTTATATCCCATTTCGGCCACATATTTTATCTTTTTCGCACAGACCACATAAAGTTTCATTTCATTCCGAAATTTTACACGAATGTTGAACACTTGAATATGTTCGTGTCAAAATTTATTGAGACTTTCTCGAAGTGTTCTCATATTTATATTTTTTGAAAACTTATAACATGAGCATTTTGATACTACTATAATTAGTAAATATTAGTGGGGATGATATGGACAACTTATTAGCTATAAGAATGGATTATGTGAATAGTTTGCATTTTGAGATAGAAAAGTACATAACAGATGTAAAATAGCTTTTGTTAACCTAAGAAATAGTGGGTAAAGGGCTGGTGGGATAGACCATGGCTACCGAATAATTTCATTACACAATCAATTCATTTTCCTTTTCTACCAGGTGTTGATTGCTTTGATCGAAACAGTGGGATACGTAGAAGAGGCCAAAGCACTGCTGAGTAATTTCAGAGATATGTCTGGCTAATCAATACAGTTAGAAGAGAGAGCAAGGGTTGCAGATTGCCTGGGCTAAACTGGCCTGATCAGCTGAACCAAATGACTGATGCTGTATGCGACCTTGTAAATCAAGACACAAATCCCGTCGGTGTCTGGTCCTTGCCCAGACTCATCCCAGCAAACCGATCTTGATTTCAGATCCTCCAAACTCTGTCGGCCGCGCGAACGTAAGGTGAAACAGAGGATAAAACAGGGGACGAAACAGGGGAGCAACTCTTCGGCCTTAACCGAGCCCCACATCAGCCGCCAGTTCGGGCAAGGAGGATGTGTAACTCGTCGACAAGTTGCGGACACCGTGAACACCTCTGCGAGTTTCTGGCTGAAGGCGTCGACCTATGGCTGCCGGAGCCCTCACGTTTGACAGTTCGAGGACCTCAACGCCGACCTATGGGAACAGAATGATCGCCACCCATCAAGCTTTCTGCTACGTGGTCCGCACTAGAATGAATTTACCCTATGAAAACAGTAATTCTACTGACTTTTACACAGGCGAAACAAATATGTCTGAAGGTGCCGTCGACCGACCAGGCCAATCACATGCGTACAGTGCCACGCCTTCCTTTCCACCCAGCGGATGAACCCAATCGCCTCGCACCTTGGCATCGTTTGGGTGCGTGCATCTTCGAATGCGAAACGAAAACAGTCGCCCTGATCCTTTCCATACTGCATCACCTTCGCTCCACAAAGCCCTCAAGGAACCAAGCACATGCCGGTTGCGATCATGTTTTGATATTCTGCAGGCTGGTACCAGGAGTGAATTGCTCTGCAGGTGAACACCTGGACGATCATGTCGCAGTAAACCAGTCAGTGCCAGACACACAAGAACGATCACGCCAAATGGCATCGAGTTGTAGTTGGGAAATCAAAAAAAGAGAGGAGGTAATGATTTGCTGACCTTTGAAATTTGATGCAGGACTCCAGGCTCCTTCAACATATTGATACGGTTACTTTCTTCATTTACCGTTAATTTTTTGTATTCAAGAGCATGTCCTGAATGCCAACTGTAAACTTCACTGCTGGGCTATAATTTTTCAGCTGAATTCGAGTACCGAACTTTGGTCAGAAAATGATGGACAAGGATCAGAGAACTGAATGGCAAACCATTCATTACCTTGCAGTGAAGACCAATTCCAGTGTGTACCCTATGCAATTGCAACCTCTACACATGATGGTTGTTGGGCACAACTGTAATACTCGTTGCTTCTGAAATGCTGCACTGTTTCTGCAGTATTGGGACTACTGGGGCAATTGTTCTGCAGGATCCAATGAATGAAGTTGGGTAAGAACATGAACAAAGCAGAAGGTATATCTCAAATGCCCAGTCATTCATTACCTTAGTGTGAAGGATCGATGCCAAGGAAACCTAAGCTTGTATGAAATCTCCGCGCAAGATTGCTGCTGGGCACCAATAGTTTCAGTACTCTGTATAATCCGAAACTTGGCGGTATGGTTTGCTCCATTTCGATCCTAAAGCAATAATTCAGTATCAGGACTAATTTCTTTTGAAAGTCAAACAGCTAATATAGCTTCTCTGCGACATGTATGATAGCCCTCTACAGATCAACATACTTCCTCTTCGTTGTTAATGATGCCAAGTTGACGTCTGTCTTGGCATATTCAGTTCTGCTGCTTCACGTGGAATTCTTCAAATTTAACATGCAGCTGTAATACAGGCATATGCCACGTCATTCCAGAAGTAAGGGCGATATAGTCTGGGACAGAACAAAGGCTACTAAACCTTTAGAAAATATTAAGAAACAAGTAAGCTGCATAAGAATTAATTAGTATGTTCGTACTTTCGCAGACAGGGAAACACATGAGCAACGAATGGGCTGTGATTGCAATCATATATGAGGGAGTAGAAGTGGGATTTCCATGTACTAACCAGCTGATTAGGGTGCAGGTTTGACAACTTCTGTGCACAAAAGATCGAAACAGTGGTGGAGGGGAGCCTAAAGCCTGTACGATTTGACAAGTTAAGATAAGATAGAAATATGACAAAGAAGCCTCACTCGACAAAAAGAGAAACAACAGGGAGGCGACAAATGTTACCTCGGGACACAGACAAATCTGGGTTCGTTCTTTTGATTTTCTCAATTTGCTAGTCTATCTCAGGGTTGCAATTACGTATCCGTAGTATCCGCAGCTAAACAGGGAAGCCATTGGGTAGTTAAGAGTTTCAGAGTTTCAGGACTCTAACCCAGCATAAACTTGGCGGTGCCATTGGGTGACCAAATAATAATCCTCATTGCTTCTGAAATGACGCACGTAGGTCCTACAAGAATAATTTAGTATCAGGCCTAATTTTTTCAAGATTCACCATTAATGTAACAAAAATGCAACACCATAAGGTGCTTGAAGGACAGCCCTTTACAAAGCAGCATCCTGTCTGTGGATTCAAGTAAGAGGAAATAAAGGCACTTGATTTCATGATAAAGAAATAAAATGATTTTTTAAAACAATAGAATACCTCCATGATGCCAACTGTTTTCGCAGGTCCTGTTCTGCTTCTTCATGAAAAAATTAGGAGAAAGATAATTCCACGATTCCAGCCTCAGTTCCGGCGACTAGAGAACACCTCATGCCAACTGTTTTGGTATTCTTCTTGATCAGTACCTCCTTTTTCGCATAGGGAACATAAACCTGACGGATAAAATGTACACACGTTACGCAACATGATGCAAGGTGCTGGCATTAACCATCAATCACAAGACTGCGTGAAAAGAAGCATGCATGGTGGTTAAGCATAAACAACAGAAACAAGCGGGAGAAGATAAATAAGCAAGCCAAAGTGGTTGCTGTGCACTGTGGATGCAGTCCTAAATTAAGGATCAGAAATTTAGTTCTGAATTACTAACCAGCAGATTGACACGCAGAGAGATATCGACTGTGTAATCATGATGCACATATGACATGTCTTGCATGTTGATACAGAAATACGTAGCCATGTTTAGATGGATGAAAGGATTCACATCTTATGTACACATTGTTGGAGTGCCTTGTCAGAATTTAGAAGCAATGAGAAAGTAAGCATAGGGGAATACAGAAAAAAGCACATTATGTTTCAGACAAAAACCTATAACATTGGAATAGTCAGGTATTTACCAGCATTCAGGAGTGAAGAGTCGGTTGTATCTCGCACCTTCTGTCCCAATTTCCATTATTGCAAGGTCTGCTTCCTCTCTGAAATAGTGTGCAGAAAACATTGCCTTAAAATTTCCACAGGATCAACAAAATAGAATGCATATTTTGCCTTGTTTACGTAATGAGATCGTTTATAAAGTTATATCTAAATATAGAATAGATATTCACCACCAGGTCCATATGGTATCACCTTACAATTCAAATTTAGCATGCAGCTGTTCGATGCACGCTATAGCAGAATGAAGAGTGTCAGTTGTATCTCGCAGCTGCAGTCCCCGGTTCTAGTATTCCCCAATTCTGAAAATAGGTTACAGAATGCATTGAGTTAAAATTTCCATACAGGAGCAACTAACTGGAATGTGGACTTTGGCTTCTTTACTTAACAAGATTGTTATAAAAAGTAAAATCTAAAAATAGAATAGATATTCACCTCTAAGTCCATCTTAGCATTCAAATTTAGCATCCAGCCGCTCTTGCAAGCTGAGATATCGAAGTAATACGTCAGTGGAGGGCGGTGGCAGAGTTGCTCGGCCACGGCGAGCAGGAGAGGAGCACAGCTCGGAGCGCGGGCTCCCCGGCGAGCTTGAGGCGGCAGGAGGCCGTGGTCGACAGGAGCTGGAGGAGCAGGGCAACCGCGCCTGCCCGAGGAAGATGAGGGCCGGCGCAAGCCAGGAAGGGATGTGAGCTTGGGAAGGAGGAGGCCGTCATGCAGCCGCATCAGGAAGTGGCGGCGGATGTGAGCTTGGGAAGGTTGCAGGAGACCTCAGCCACGCTTCAAATCCTCATTAGGGTCAAATCCGGGTTTTTTCTTTTGACTTTCTCAATTTCTCCATCTATCTCAGCGCTCCTAGGATATATCCGTAGTTTTCTCAGCGAAACGGGGAAGCCCTCCTTGGGCAACGATTGGATAGGACACATCCAGACATGTAACTCCTCGAGAGAAGAAAGGCGATGTAACCCTTGCGGAAGGGACTGCACACGCTTGCAACTGTAAAATTCCAGATACTGGAGGGAGGTGAGGAGCTGCAGCACTTCCTCTTGCTCCTCCGTGAAGATTTCCGTCATATAATCAGAACGGAACTCGAGTGTGTGGAGGACCGGGGCGAGGAGGTTGCAAATAGGAGCAACAAGCAGTCCAGAGATGTCATCCACCGTCAGTCTCTCCAATCTAGAGATGTAACCTGCAGGCAATAATTTGGTGCTTGCCATCTCTGAAAGCAGATCTGCTGCTACGATGTTGCTGCCGGTAATTTCTAGTGCTTTGAGGTTGACTGCAGTGAGAGGATTGAATCCGTCCACTGTTAAGTTACTGCACCTAAATAGCTTTAGACTGGTGAGAGATGTGAGGTTTGAGAGCAGAGCCATTGACGTCAAGCTTTCCTCTCCACAAACATCAAGTTCCTTGACGGAAGAAGGGAAAGGGTAGATGGTCTGAACTCCACCTCCTGCTTCTCCCAGGGGCCACCGAGAGAACAACTTGCCACATAGTACAATATTTAATGACTCGAGTGATGAGTTATCCTCCTGAATTCCCTCTCCATTCTCCACAGGCACAAGAACCAGGTCCTCGCACCGTTCAAGCTGAAGTTTCCGCACTAAGCCTAGATGTGACATTACCTCCAATACAGAAATGTGTGATACATATTTTAAAAACATGTCTTCTACTTTATCTAGATTGTGGAAGGCCAAAGCACCATCATACCCAAAAAGAAACAATTTCTTTCCAGCACAAGTCAAAGTTCCTCTATTAGCTCCTTCAACATAAATATTTGTCAATGTGGAGGTGTGAGGCATGGAGGGCAGAGACATCTTGGGGCACCGAGATACTTTAAGTTTGCACAGATTGGTGCAAGCCGAGAAGGGCATTCCACGGAGATTGGGGCACTCGACACATTCAATAATTTCCAGACTTGGAAATGAATGGCAATTAGGTTCCACTACCCATTCGACAAGTTCTGGCATCTCATGAAACCAAATTTCCTTCAAGCTCATAAAACATTTACCTGGAGCGCCACCACAGCAAGGCCCAAACTGACGCATTCCAGAAATTCTCTTCAATTTGAGTACCTTGAGATTTAGTAGCTTCCCAAAAGGTGGAAGAGTACTCCAAGATACGCCTTCTAGAGTGAGTTTCTCTAAACTTGTTAACCAGATGTCAAGACACAACCAACTAGGTCCAACGATAACACCATGATTTGCAATTGTAAGTGCTCTAAGGTTAGAGTGTGGTTGAAGAGCATCAAGAATGCCAGCATCTATAATTGGTTGACCTCTGTCCCAAAGTAATCCTAACCCCTTTAGATTCCTTTTCAACATCAATTTGGCTGCACTAGCTTCCTCCTTGGTTGTCACGTGTTCAAGACCATGTATAATCAGTTCTTTTTCAAGATCTGTCAACGCCCCAAGTTCTCTCAGTTCAAATCCCATGCCCTCCTCCTCAACATGGAATTTTTTTAGCCTCTGCAGATGCTTGATCTTTCCAACATTGCAAATATTGGAATGGAATTCACTATCAGCACGAAAATCATGTAAATTCTCAAGGTTGCTAAAGTCTTCAGGCAAACCAGAGCTACCATACCAATCATCTAGGTCCAAGAATTTCAAGTGATAAAATCTGGATATTGTGCTAGGTAAACTGTCAGATGAACTGATTTTGAGGTATTGGAGGTGGATAAGTTTTCAAATTCTGTGTGGGAAACTCTCTGGAGAATTGACTGCTATAACTAGGACACGCAGACTGTTTATTTCCTTAAAGACATCTTTGAAAATCTTCGCGACTCTTTCTTCATAATCTCCAAAAATCATCAAAGTCCGCAGATTAGCAATGGCTATCATCCCCTTAGTTTATACATTTCTCCCTCAAAACTTTCGTCATATATATCTTCTATGGTGATAGATAAGTGTCGAACAGATTTTGGGATGTCAACAGCTTTGAGACCTAGGTCAATTATATTCAGGCATTCTTCTGCAGAAACTGTCCGAGATAGCACATGCATTAAATCATGCAACACATAGTATTCATCACCATCATCATCATCATCATCATCATCATCATCATCAGCAGCACCCTTCATCAGAAAACCATTATTCACTAGTTCTTCCAAGTAATTTATGTCATGTTGGTGAATAGAGTCTGTGATGCCAATTGCAGCAAAGAAGTGGTTCATTTCTGAATTATCAAACCGATGATCTTCAGGGAAAAGGCCCAAATATGAAAAGCATTTCTTCAGATCAAAAGGGAGGTAATCGTAGCTAATTTTTAAAGATGGCATGATATCATCATTGTTTTTCTGGTTTAGCCACTCATTGTTTTTAAGAACTCCATTCCAATGTTCCTGAGAAAGTTTCTTCTGCAATAGTCTCCCAACTGTTTTGGCTGCTAGCGGGGAACCCTTCAGCTTATCTGCAATGTTTTGTGCAATACCTGGTAACTCGTCTTTGTAATGCTCAGGCTTATGATCACCAAATATGCATGCTTCAAAGAGTGTGAAGAAGTCATCAGACTCCAAACCTGCCAGTTCTAGAGTTTCAGGTGTCTTCATCATTTCTGCTAGTTTTGGAAATCGAGTTGTGACAAGTATCATGCTTCCTTTGGCTTCCCCTTTTGTGAACGGAGCTAACAAGGTTTTCCATTGATCCTCACTGCCGCATCTCCATATATCATCCAAGACAATTAGAAACCTCTTGAACTTGAGACGATGCGCTATGGATAGCTGAAGATGATCTAAATTGGTTGTTTCATTTGCAGCACTGCTGCTTCCATCTCCTTCAGTTGCAGGTATACAGCCAAGGATCTCCCTGGTGAGCTTAAGCACATCAAAATCAGTGGATACACATACCCACACCGGACAGCAAAGCTCTTTTCAATCCTTGAGTCATTATAGAGGTGTTGGGTGAAAGTTGTTTTTCCAATACCCCCTGGACCTACTATAGGAAGAACAGAAACATTCCGTGTGCCACAGGTGAGACGGTTGACAGTTTCCTCAAAGGTGTCTCTCCTGCCATACAATGTATCTTGTATAATTGTGGATCCAATCTGAGGCCGATGTAAGGCTACTGCCGATCCATCTGCAGCTGTGTTGTTTCTTGGGATGTTGCCGAGCAAACTTGAGACCGAATCACAGTTGGTCTGCATTTCCTTTAACACCGACTTCAAGTCTCTGGACACAGACACTGTCGAAACGCAGCTCGTCACCATCAGCAGTAGCAGAGTTGGTCACAGTACCTCCATCTTGTGCACGCCAGCAACAGAAGCACTGACGCAAGCTGCTGATGGTGTGACGAAGAGCACTGCGAGCATGGAGAGCTTGATGGCGGGCCGTGCCAGACAGATCTGGCCCGGGCTCTTGGGTGGTGGCGTAGCTGGTGCCGTGGAGCCTGTCATGGATCTTGAAGTAATGGATCTCATCCAGCAGGTCCTCTGCCCTGTCGGCCTGCCTGCTCAGCTCCTCCAGCATCTCCTTGAGTGCAGAGACGCTGGTCATGTCCCTCCCCTGCGCGACCTGCAGCAGCCCTTTCGTGTGCAGCAGCTTGGCCTTGATCTGCTCCGAGTTTTGGCCGAGCTCGAGGCTGTCCACGTACGGCGCCACCAGCACGTCGGACAGCTTCGTGAACACCTTGCCGAGCAGGGAGGTCGCCGTGCCCAGAGCCGCCTCCATCTGCACTCCGCCGGTGGTTTGGCACCACGAGTAGTGGTGGAAGCAGCAGAAACAGATCCTGCAAGTAAAGCTGACAATCATGCCGGAGGATCACCCTACTTCACTATCTTTAGATGTTTTCCTAGAACAAAAAGATTACCTGAAGAAACTCTGCTGCAGTACCGCGTAGTGATGGCGATTGTCAGATATTGCCTAGAGGTGAGCCGGAGAAGATGGAAACTTTTATCCCAGGACATGAATACTTGCCCAGAGGTGAGCTGCTGAACGAAATATTTTGAAATGGTCGAGCTGGGTCCAGACATGTCAAGTTGTATGGTCAACTCAATCTCTCAACCAATCAGCATCCTCGGGCGTCCAAAATACAGGGCAGATTTGCCTATCTAAAGCTAAGGGCAAGTGACCTTGTCAGAAATTATGCCAAGAGAACGTGACAGCGTATTTAACAACGCGCCACTGGTTTGGTCAAGTTGCAAGCTTAGTGTAAGCAGGGTTTCTTTTACGTAAGCAATGCCAACTGGGTAAGGCATCCAAGGTGCATCGTTATTTCTTAATTATTACTGTAGTATGATGTATGTTAAGCTAGCAGTTAGAAGGCAATGATGGGAGCAATTATTGCATACCATCGTGCTCCATGGTTGCATCAGTAATTGTTTTCTTCGCCTCGGAGGCAAATGGAAACAGAGTGTCTGCTCAAGATCATCCTCAACCAGTCAAGATGGAATTCAAAGCAGAATTACCTATAATGAGGAACGAGTAACTCATTTGGGTGACTTCTCTAGAAGAAGATAAAAAGGATTATCGAGTGGCTTACCACATGACAGTTGGTGCCGGGAGTAGTGATGGAAGCAGCAGAAACAGATATTTTTCCTGGAACAGAGATTACCTGCGGATGGCGAGTTTCAGACGTTACCTGTGGAAAAAAAGAAACTTTTCTGTCAGGACATGTGTGGACGAAATATTTTTAAATACGGAGTAGTTGAGATGGTTCCACACATGTCAAGTTGCATTGGCAACACAGTCTCTCAACCAATCAGCATCCCAAGACGTCCAGAAGTCAAATCAGAGCTCCAATTCAAAGCTAAGGCTGAGTCTTCTTGCTTAAACTATATTAACCGGGCAATGGTTTGCAAGTTGCAACCGAGGTGTCAGCAGGATTTCTTGTAAACAATGCCAACTATGTGTAGGTATTATACAGCCCGGCTCTCTTGTACCTGCCACCGTATGCCAACTAGGTGTATTATTATTCCTTGATTACTAGTATGATGTACGTTAAGCTAGCAGTTAGAAGGCAATGATGGGAGCAATTATTGCATACCATCGTGCTCCATGGTTGCATCAGTAATACTTTGCCGAGAGAAGTACTGGACGAAATATTTGAAATAGTTGAGCTGGGTACAGTACAGGGTGTCTTCTGTGTAAACAATGCCAACTGAGTGCGATTCAGATCTGCTGTTGGAACCTGTGCGAGAAACATAACATAATCTAAAATTCAGAGCCAGGGATCGATGCAAGAGCCTACCCAGCAAACTGCATACTGCAGGGCGGGGGGTGGGGGATTCCTCAGTCCTCACCTCTCAGATGGAAGAGTCTCGATACATAATCAGTCAAATAAGACAGAAACCAAACATGCCCTATTACAGTTATTACGCCAAATTCATTTTTTTAGGGAAAAAATACTTCAAATTCTGGTTCTAACCAGGTCAGCACACACACCTCTGCATACTGAAAGGGTACTACTAACTGCATTTTTTACCAACGAAAATGATCTACATCTGATCTTGACTCTGTCAAGTATCAAACATGTTAGAACTCGAGCGCCATTCAGGCTTACTGCAGTAACATTTGGGCATTGTTTGGTCTGAAGATGAAGCAACTTGCAGGTGATCAACTCAAAGGAGCAACACAAGATATCATCGAGATGAACAAAGCCTGAACTCTCAAGGACCATAGACACTGCACCTCAAGGTTATATGATGCGGCAAAACTGCAAGTTGCAACTTGTTTCAGACAAGCTAATGCCAGAGTCAAATTAAAGTTTGAGAACTCATTTTTGTTTTTTGGACACAAGGAAGTTGATCCATTTGGGTTTACAGGAAGAAAACTTGGTAAAATATGGAAAATTGAACACAGTACTTGTCTGACAAGTCAAACTATAAATAAAAAGCAGAGGAAGACACAGCGTATTATTTGGAAAAAAACAGATAGCTACAATACTGTTAGAACGTCAAATTGTTTACCTAGTTCCTGTACAACTGGATATAGCTGAATGAGTAGCGGGGGGTAATTCTGAGCACCGGAAAAGTGGCAACAAGCATGTAAGAGATCATCAAGCATTTTTACCTGAAAACAATTTAACAAAAAGATAAACATGGTAGGTCTAGTAAAAAAAACAATGTAATGGATTAAAACCGCACAGAGATGGGACAATGTACTACAAAGAGATTGCCCTTTTTGCAAAGACATGAGAATTGGTAATGCAAAAATAACACAACATTTCAACAAACATTTCACTCTAGCTGAAGCCAAACTCATCATCCACTACCACACTTCATCCATACAAACAGGATGCGAGTTTCAGAAACATCGAAATAACAAGTTTGTAACATGTTTTGCTCTAAAGTAATCTGCTGCTACGTTCCACGAATTACATGTAAAAAGGGCACCATAATTCGAAGTTAAGTGTTTATGTATCATAGCACCAAAAAGATCTTGCCATGAGCTTCTCTCCGTAGCTGGCTGCTGCGGCTATTTCCTCAGTTCCATTGCCTCCCTACAAGAATCCATTGATCAAAATATTGAAGGACCAACTGAATACTACCGATGATGACAGCCACCCACAATCTGTAACTGCTGATAAATGACACTCAAGAAAACACAACAAGACAGATTGTATCGCTTACCAGAATAATTTCTCGACCTCCTCACTCTCAGGGCCCAGCTCTAGAGCTCGTGCGAGAGAGTGATAAGCAATGTCATAATCCTAAGGAAAAGCAAGGCATTTTGGAATCAAATAGCAGATACCAAAAAAGGAGCAGTGCAATCTTCAGAGATGGACTGTTCTATCGCACCTTCATAAACATTAGAGCTGATCATAGCCGATAGTGCGCCTTTGCCCACTTTGGGTGAAGCTCTATGCATTCCTGTGCATCCTCAGAAGCCCTTTGTCCATCACCCATGCGAAGCCAGCAAAGACTCCTGTTTGACAGCAATTTAGCATTGAAGTTGTCCATCTTCAGTGCCTGCAGCAGACGAAACAGTGAAAATTGATGTTTTTGCCACATTCCAGAAATATTGCTCAGTTTGGACCAATAGTTTGCCATTCGGTCCACAGGTACAAGGACCGGAGAGTTAAACTGTTGTGCCATGATTTTTACACATGCCACTAGCTATAGGCGTGAAACTTCTCCAGTCCAACTGTTAAGTTAACACTTCACATATGCGAAGATATGTGCACTAGTGACTAGTCTTTCAATAGGTTCATGTCATGACATTACGATGTAATATATGCGCAGAACAATATTTAGTAGGCTAGACTACTAAATATATTACGATGTAATATATCAGCACATGCAAAAAGAATTCTCAGTAAGAATCATAGCTCCGTATACTGTTTACATGCGATGGCTGGAAGCTCCCAATATGAGTCAGTTTCTTAATATGAAGGGAAAAATAAATTCAGATAAGAGAATTATGGGCACTACTCATTCCATGCAGATGAAAGCAACAAGTTAACGGTAATCATGGTCAGCATTCCAGCAATCCTCTACAACCATCGAAAAGATATAGCAGCCATGGTAAAACAGATAGTAAACACAGGAACCAAAAAAGGCAACAAGTCCCTACATTAACAATTTTCTAAAGAACATAATGTAGAGAAGCTCACAAGAGTAGCCACGTCACATACAAAATACATTCATTAAATAAATAGACATATAAACATTTGTTGGTCTCATTGAGACCAAGAAGATGTTTTTCTTCACATAAATTATATGCACTTATTTTCATTATTCACTGTAATTACAGTAAGCTTCAACACGTGTTTAAAGAACATACTTTTATCCAGTGTTTCCTGCATGTAAATCTAGTTGTACTTTTCTTCCCAAATTTAACGTACATTTGATGAATCACTGGCTGTTGTGCCTGTTTAAGTAGATACGCATCAATATCCAATGTTAGTTTGAAGCGCCACATTTACATTCAGCACAATGTTTACTGCCAAGGGTAACCGGTACTGTGTGCTAATTAGAACATACAGAACATAATGTGGAGACGCTCACATGAATAATCTCAGCACATACAAATTACATCCATCGCAGCAGAGTAAGAATGAGGTGAACTGAAACATACTAGATTGAGATTTCTAGTACGTAAGAGTAACATCTACATGATGATGTTTCTGATATATATTATGATGCAGTAAGCAAAGCAGCAGTTCACTAGAATGAAATAAGGACTAATCTTCCACGAATAATACAAATGAAACAAGCATTGAGTGAGCAAAGCCGTTTTCAGTATTACTGAAGCATCATGACATACTTACAAAAGCTCTAACTAACAGTTGTTCTTCCATTCAGTTCCCAGTCAGAACTGAAGGTGAGGCTAACAGTACATCAAACCAGAGAAGCATGGCTCTTTTGACCTCCAAGCATGCTAAATGGGCAGTCGCAGTGTGAGGTTTCTCACCCAAGTTCCATGGCCGTCCGACTGAAGGTGCCAGAATTGTTGTCCGCCCGTGGCCGTCTCTTGACGATTCTTGCATCCCCATGTTTGGCCTGTAAATTAACAAGGAAATGATAACGGGTGTCAAAACTGATGACATAAACATCATCATCAGACTTTTCATGGAAAACGGTAAAAGGATTGTTACTAATATGCCAACTTCAACTATTAGGTATCAGAGAATTGTACTGATCGTATACTACAGTCTAGAATTTGAGGTCATCTCTCTTCTTGTGGAAAGATCGCAGGGGCATAACAACAAACATGTGGCAGGCAGCACAGTGGAACAGCAGAGAAGACCATACCACCGGTGGAACAACAAACATGTGGCAGGTAGCGAGCTGGAAACACCGGCCTGATATCTCGCGGCCGTCCAGGATTCATGTCCAGGCTTCAGCGGAGACGGAGACGGGCCGTGGAGCTCCATGGCGGCAGTGCCGAGTGAGTTCATTGACGACCACGGGATTGCGGGCTGGAGGGGGCCAGGGGAGGAGAGACCGGCGGTGGACGGGCGACGCGGCGGCGGAGGAGGGTAGATGCTCAGCGGCCACCATGGCTGTAGCTCGTAGCCATTGATGGTCTATTGACGAGTGAAATCAATTGGGGATCCTAGTGGGTCCCAGAACCCCAATTTACCTATCTCAGTTCTTCTCACTCACAATCTCAAAACCTTCCAAAAATCGAACTTATCAATCTATATATGTACTAGGAGTTAAAATCCATTTTAGGATTTCTAAATTCATCTTATATCCAGTATATATAAGATTGGATCCCATGTGCCTGGTTTTTTCCGGAATGGAACTTAAGCTTCCCGGCTTATATGCAAAAAAATATTATTTATTACTCTAGAAAATGTAATGCTCTCTTTATTCGCTAACATACAACATAATATTTTTTACATTAGTGAATAGAGAAAGTAAAAATAATCATCATATCCACTTCATAATCATAGTGATGAGTAAACATAATACCAAATACCATGTGGGACGAATAAAAGTGAATCCAAGGTGCTACCATTGGAGCATCTCCAAACAGCAATTCATAGTAACACGTGCTAATATTGTTTGCATCGGCAAAATAGCAAAGGTTTCACGTGCGGGGGAGTGCTAATATTAGTTTGTACCTGTCGGGTTGAATTTATTTTTACACGTGGGACATATTACGTAAAGTATTAAATCTTTTATTCAATTGTAACCCTTTGTTTTATATCTAACTACTATACTTAATTTAAATTATGTGGCTTAACTGGAGAGGAGTCTCTAGTACGCACAAATTGAAAATAATCCGTCAAATCCTCCCATTCCAGATTATGACACATTTTTTGATGGATAAAATGTCCATAATCGCACTAAACCCTATATTTCAAAAAAAAACTCAAAATTCTATACGCCTTATAGTGATGAACGGAGTGAGCGCGTGTTGGAACACGGCTTCTCCTCCCAGCCTTTAGTGGTTCACACAATTCTCTCTTTCTTTTTCATAGAAATGAAGAGGGGTTCACACGTATAACATTTCCCCTTTGAGAACTGGTTGTTCTCAAAAGGAGACGCACAAAGTCGTGAGTAAACTGATCACCATGCATGCACTTAACAGCACAGTTCCCATGATCAAACCTAGGCATTGTAGTATAAATGATCATGCCGAGATACGGTGAGAAAGCAAATCAGCCATTCTTGCTAGTTTTCCTCCCTCTCGGCAGTCTCAGCTCATAATGATTAAGATATGGGAGAAAAACAAAAAAAAATGTCAAGAAGTGAGTGAGTGAGTTTTCTCCTCTGGAAGAATTTTTTTGCTAGCAGGAGCCGTGTAGCCGTCAGTGTAGCCACGAGCTACCTTGGGCTCAGCGCAACCATATACACCAACCTTGCCAAGGCCATCCCAGGGCTGGCCGACTCCAATCCCAACAGATACCTGTTGATCAACGCATGCATGCCAATGCTCGTCACCCTGGCCGCCGCACCATGGAGGGTGTTCGACCTCAAGAGCCACAACAATCTCGGATGTGTTGCTGTACACGAGCACCAGCATAATAGGGTTGTGCACCGGCGCAACCGCGTCGGTGGCAGTGTCGGCGACCAGCGAACTATTTGGCAGCAGCAACTTTGCAGTCAACCACAATATCTTTGTTGCGAACATATCAGTCAACCACAATATCTTTGTTGCGAACATATCAGTCGGGGCTCCACAAGCGTCATCGGCGCCGTCCTGTGCATCATGCTGTATGTCCGCAGCTAATCTATCCAGTGATACCGAGAATGATGTTGCTTCATGATCTGATGATGTTGTACTGGTAGCAGTTAATGAACATGTTAATGCCAAATTGCCTTTGGTTAATTCCTGAGGATCAAGTTTTAGGCATAGTGGTGTTGTTTAAAGTTTTAGGCATAGTGGTCTATCGGAGCAGCGGCCGCCGCTCGTGGCCATGGTCTATTGGAGCAGCCCAACTTTTATCTCGCTTCTTCTCACTCACAATCTCAAAATCTAACTTATACAAAAATCTAAACTTATACAATCTATATATATACTAGGAGTTAAAGTCTAATTTAGTTTCTAAATTCATCTTAGTGATAGATTTATACACATCTTTACCAACATAGATTTATACAAATCTTTACCCACTTATATGTAAAAAAAGATCATTTATTACTTTAGAATATGTAATACTATCTTTATTCGCTAACATAGAATACAATATTTTTACATTAGTTAATAGAGAAAGTAATTTTTTTATCATATCCACTTCATATTCATAGTGATGAGCAAGCATAATAAGTACCAAACACCATGTGGGACGAATAAAAGTGAATCCACGGTGTTACCAATAGAGCATCTCCAAGAGACGCTTCATAGTCACACGTGTTAATATTTTTTGCAGCGGCAAAATAGCAAAGGTTTCACGTGCGGGGGAGTGCGGCAAAATAGCAGTGTGCTATTGCATTTTCTTATAAAAACAGGAAATTGGATTTCCAGCATAAACCTGTTTCCTGCACCTACGACACGCTCGCTTTACAACCAGGGCGGGTCTCGCTGCCGGATCAATGCGCAGGACGCACGATCTACAATAGGGAGAGCCAACCAAGAACGAAAGAACCTGGAAACAAACCCGTGAGCGAATACCAAACAAAGTAAGGAGGAAGGGCCGAAGGCGGCTTACTAAGAGAGTCTTCCTATGACTACTCGAATGATAAGTTTCATTCATCAACATTGAGATTAAATTAATTGCTCAATTGCGACATTAAGACACACTGGCGCTACGGACTACACGATGTAGAATT
Organism: Poa pratensis; assembly: GCA_947311845.1. Taxonomy (NCBI): domain Eukaryota; kingdom Viridiplantae; phylum Streptophyta; class Magnoliopsida; order Poales; family Poaceae; genus Poa; species Poa pratensis. The sequence goes on along the minus strand of CAMZMU010000041.1, from coordinate 1,811,667 downwards.
TTTTCTCTCCCATGGTAAGGCACGAGTTTTTGCTAGTATATATAGAAATAGATTCAAAACTTTCATTGTTGATATAACATTTTTACCGAATATAGTTGTTTATATTAATGTGAGTAATCACACATTATTCCAATTATAATGGAGATGGACTACATGAAGCAATTGAAGTAATATAAGTGTGCACTGAATGAATATTACACGTGTCACACATCATGAGGATTATTGTCATCCAGAAGCAGTTGAATGCATGAGCGCGAGAGAGATTCATGTGATGAAATCTATCCATGATATTAGCATGGTTAGTTATTTGTTAGTTCATCTATGTAGGACACATCATCTGAATCAGACCGACTGAATTGTTTCCGACCAAAATTAATCGCTTAGACATAAACGTAGGGTTTGACTGGAAATTGGCAAAAGAAAATAAAAAAAAACTGGAGATTGGCTGCAGTCCTTTCCTGCAGGAATCTCTCGGACTATAAACTCATATTGTACCGTATAATCACTTAGTAGAATCTGTAGCTTTAGCCACACTGATGGCATCCATGCAATTTGACGAATCATGCGGCATTGCATGCATGCATATGTGTTAGACTTGCCATTGTCGTTGCGAAGGGCGGGAGATTTCAAAGAAAAAAAGACTTGCATTGTCGTTACACGTACGTGACCTGGTTTTGGTTAGTACTTGTATTCACGTGACCTGTTTCCACGGATAATACCTAGCCACTTATGTGACCTGGTTTTGGTTTGGAGTAGGAGTCCAGCCGTATCTTTATTGCCTCTGTTAGGCTCGGCTGACATAATTAGTTTGTACCTGTGGGGTTGAATTTATTTTTACACGTGGGACATATTATGTAAAGTATTAAATCTTGTATTCAATTGTAACCCTTTGCTTTAGATCTAACTACTATACTTAATTTGAATGATGTGGCTTAACCTGGCGGCTCTATTAGATATCCTAGTTTTGCTTTCAGTATAGAATAGAATAGATGGGTTCTCGTGAAAAAATTGGAGGAGAGGAGTCTCTAATACGCACAAATTGACAATAATCCGTGAAATCCTCCCGTTCCAGATTATGACACATTTTTTGATGGATAAAATGTCCATAAATCGCACTAAACCCTATATTTCAAAAAAAAAAAACTCAAAATTTTATACGCCTTATATTGATGAACGAGTGAGCGCGTACGTCGATGGGGTTCACACGTATAACATTTCTCCTCCCAGCCTTCAGTGGTTCACACAATTCTCCTCCCAGCCTTCAATGGTTCACACAATTCTCTCTTTCTTTTCATAGAAATGAAGAGGGGTTCACACGTACGTATAACATTTCCCCTCTGACAACTGGTTGTTCTCGAAAGGAGACGCATGCACAAAGTCATGAGTAAACTGGTCACCATGCATGCACTTAACAGCACAGTTCCCATGATCAAACCTAGGCATTGTAGTAGTATAAATGATCATGCCGAGATACGGTGAGAAAGCAAATCAGCCATTCTTGCTTGCTAGTTTTCCTCCCTCTCGGCAGTCTCAACTCTTAATGATTAAGATATGGGAGAAAAACAAAAAAAAAATGTAAAGAAGTGAGTGAGTGAGTTTTCTCCTCTGCAAGAAATTTTTTGCTAGCAGGAGCCGTGTAGCCGTCAGTGTAGCCACGAGCTACCTTGGGCTCAGTGCAACCATATACACCAACCTTGCCAAGGCTCCCAGGGCTGGCCGACTCCAATCCCAACAGATACCTGTTGATCAACGCCTGCATATTACACGCGGGACATATTACGTAAAGTATTAAATCTTGTATCAATTGTAACCCTTTGCTTTAGATCTAACTACTATACTTAATTTGAATGATGTGGCTTAACCTGGCGGCTCTATTAGATATCCTCATTTTGCTTTCAGTATAAGAATAGAATAATAGAATAGAATAGCGAATGGTTCTCGTGAAAAAAATGGAGAGAGAGAGGAGTCTCTAATACGCACAAATTGAAAATAATCCGTCAAATCCTCCCGTTCCAGATTATGACACATTTTTTGATGGATAAAATGTCCATATATCGCACTAAACCCTATATTTGAAAAAAATCTCAAAATTTCATACGCCTTATATTTGAATAGAGTGAGCGCGTATTGGAACACGTCGATGGCAGCGCCCCAGCGGGCTTCTCCTCCCAGTCTTTAGTGGTTCACACAATTCTCTCTTTCTTTTTCATAGAAATGAAGAGGGGTTCACACGTATACCATTTCCCCTTTGACAACTGGTTGTTCTCAAAAGGAGACGCACAAAGTCATGAGTAAACTGATCACCATGCACTTAACAGCACAGTTCCCATGATCAAACCTAGGCATTGCAGTATAAATGATCATGCCTAGATACGGTGAGAAAGCAAATCAGCCATTCTTGCTTGTTTTCCTCCTCTCGGCAGTCTCAACTCTTAATTATTAAGATATGGGAGAAAAACAAAAAAATTGCCTTTGGTCAATTCCTGAGGATCAAGTTTTAGGCATAGTGGTGTTGTTCGGATTAGCCCAATTTGCATGCTTAATAGGAACAGTATACAATTTCATGTTCAACAAGTTTCAGTTAAACAAAATTAAAATTTTAGTTCAATTTGATGCAGTGGTTAACTAATCTTGAGTATGCGGCAGCATGTTTTCGTTTCTGCATGCAATTGATAGGCGGGAGTACGATTTTGCAAGTAATTAAGAAAATCCCCCCATTCCTGTACCCCAAATCCCGAAATTTTCCCCGATGCGTAGAACCCTAACCCTAACTATACAAATTGCACAATATGCACACACGATTGAGGATGATCTTGAGTTGGAAAACTCACCAGCACGAGGCCGCGTCGTCTCCTTTTCCCTCCGCGGAGGCCGCGCAGCACAGCACCCACTGATTTGCCTGCACCACAGCGCGAGGGCGAGGATGCAGCACCGCCGCTCTAGAAGAAGATGGAGGGAAGACATACCCAAACTTGTTCCACAAATCAATGGACTTAAGCAAAATAGAAGAAGGTACAAAAGAGTCTTTAAGATGATTGTTGACCAATCCCACAACCTTTCCATCTAAGCCAATGATGGATCCTCCATCGTCTTTGCACTACAAGATAGCAACGGTGACAGACATTACAATTCATAATAACAAAAGAGTACCATAGAAACATGAGTGAGAATTAAATTAAACCGCGCACCTGATAGTCAGATCTTCGTGATAAAAGTACATGTAGTGATGCCTCTCATACTTATTTGGATAGACCCCCCCCCCCCCCCCCCCCCCCCCCCCCCCCCCCCCCCCAATGGATCGTCCCCCCCAACAAATATACGTCAGGTATAGCAGTGCGTATAGACTCGCATAGGTACTAATCGCAACATACATTATACATAAGCCAAAAGCCCATAGTAATCCAAGAGAATCTTGCGTGCACCGAAGCCCAGCAAGCAAAAAAAGCCCATCCGTGTGGCTGTAATTAGGCAATAGATCGTGGAAACCTCTGTGTATCCCCGGCCGCCTGCTCTCTCTTGAATCGATCTTGCTGCAAGATTGCTCAGATCGCCTCCGCCGCCCGATGCCCCTGCTCGCAAGCTGCTGGCTGTGAACTAGATTGCTGGCTTGTCTTGTCTATGGAGCTGAGCGCCTGAGTAACGTGTATGCGGGGCAGGCCGCGGCCGTCGCTTATTGTTGTTGCCGTTTGCCGCACATCCGTCCCGTCCAAATACCACAGGGTAATTTGTCTAAGGTACATGCTATACTAATCCAATCACTCTTTTTTGTTTCAGTTTAGCATTTCTCTACTTAAAAGCGGATACAAAGAATCTTTTTGACGATATTTTATTTGCACGTCAATTGCATATATCTTGAGCACGGTTAGTGCAAAATTTAGATCAGATCCTTGGTTAACAATAGAGCTAAATTTAAAATTTAGAAGAAATAAGCTTTGTTTATTGCCAAACATATGTTGTAATTCTTATCTAGGCAAAGATTGAAATTGTTTCTCTAAATATAAGCCAAAGTTATGATATATCTATTTTGCTTTACACGCGATATCGTTGTACACTATACTTCAAGGGCGATTATTATCGTCTCGCCCCCCCTATATCCAAATCCTGGCTCCGCCCTGGACGAGACTACGTTCGTGTGCATGAATACATCGGCACGGATCGTAAATCGTAATGCCCCGGCGCAAAGCTCCCCAGCCGCCGGCCGGCTGCAGTCCTGCTACGTGTAAGAGGAAGCTGGAGGAGATCGATCCGCCGCCGGTAGACTGCACCAGCTCCCTCACTGAGATAGTTCCGCCGCCGGTGGACCGCACCAGCTCCATGTCCAACGATCTCCTCCGCGAGATCATCGTCCTCCTCCCGACAAAGGACGGCGGCCGCACCCAGGCGCTCGCTTCCCGATGGCGCCACCTCCGGCTCTCCGGCCCTCTCAACCTCGACTGCTGTGACCTCGCCCCTTCAATACAAAGCTACCACGGCGGGAGAGCAACGTCTCGACGGCCATATCACGCGTCCTCCCGGCACACTCCGGCCCCGTTCGACGAGGACGCACCACCTGGACGACGAGACGGACGACGCCTGGCTCTTCTCCGCCGTCCCCGACGGCCTGCAGGAGCTCGAGTTCACGGGCGGCCCAATGCAGCGGCTGCCGGCGTCCATCTTCCGTTTCTCGGAAACCCTCCTTGTCATGTCCATTGTAAGCTGCAACCTCCCCGACGGCGTCGTCGACGGGCTTCACTTCCCCCAACTTAAGAAGCTCGGGCTCGAGCGTGTCAGCGTGTCGGAGACCTCGCTACATGGCTTGATCGCCAGATGCCCTTTGCTGGAATTCTTACTGGTTCACAGTAGCAAAGGCTTCCGCCGTCTCCGGATCAACTCTCACAGCCTTACAAGATTATGTGTGCAAGTCGATCGTCTGAACATGTTCTCCTTTGATGAAATCAACATTGACAATGCCCTCGTCTTGAAAGGTTGACCTATCTATGTTCAGTTCGGGGTCATGATGTATCAATATACTATATATGCCCCTAAAGTGGAGACCTTGTACTTCCTTAATAATTTGCAAAACTTCGCTCAATACCTACTGCCTGCCTCCAGAGTTATTCAGGTAATCAGTCGTGTCATTTATACAGCTTGTTGCCCTTCAGGATGGTATACGTGACAAATTTTACATTGTTGCCTTTTCGGTGTGGCCTAATTTTGTCTTCTATGCTTGATTAAGGAATCAACCGTTGATAACTTGACAACGGCGGCCCGCGCTGTCAAAAGTTTATCTATCAATATGGGTCATCTCAATCTGGATAAAATTGTTGATTTAATGAAATTATTTCCGTGCTTGGAGAAGCTTCACGTCAAGGTGTTTATTCGTCACTCTCTGTTTTGACAGTTTTCAATCAGCGGGTTTTGATATTATTTTCTATTCTGACATGATTAAATTTCAGTCAGCGAAACCACGGTGGTGTCCAAATTGGTGGCGTCGTAAGCACCAGAACTTTATAAGATCTCATGACATCCATGTGAAGACACTAGTATTGGAGCTGTATCTGGGCAACTTGTGTCATGTTAACTTTGCCACATTCTTTGTACTTAACGCAAGAAAGCTGGAGCTGATGACCTTTCAGGTTAAGGACGATGTTTTAAATGACGAGTTTTTGGCGCAACAATATAAAAGCTTCAGCTAGACAACAAGGCTTCAAGAGGTGCTAAGTTTCACTTTACAACTACTAGTTGTCAACGTGCTGTTTTCGAACCAAAGCATCTCCCCGCTGCCCGGGTGCTGCAAGCCCAGCGTCAGCGACACATTTCCATTGCCATACCTCCCCGCGAGCCCTGCCAGGTGGTAGGCCATGTACCGCGCGTTCTCGTCCGAGTGCTGCGCGACGGCGTTGTGGTGGAGGAGAAGGCCCCCGTCCGCCTCGCCGGACCGCTGCTCCTTCATCATCAGGTTCATGAAACTGTCGTCATGGTTGGCCTCGTTATGGAAGCTAACAGGCGCCCCGCCGACGTTCATGGTCCCAATGCTTGTCCTTGACTCGCTTAGCTGGCTGGTTTCGCAGACCCGAGCCCTGGCGCTTTTCAAGTCTTTGTTTTCTTCTGTTTATGCACCTTGTTCTTGCTTCCGGGCACGTTGTCGGAGGAAGAGTTGGAGTCTTGCTCCAGATCACCGGTCTCTTCCTTGTACATGTCTTCGATCATTGGTTTCCAAAGCCGGACACGAGCATTTATGAACCAATTCGAAATCTGAAAAATCATGAAACAGCATAATGAGATCCACTCCCTGAACAAACACAGGCAGAAAGTACACAAGCGGTGCTATTTTCTCCTCTAGCATTAGCAGTCAGGTTTCATGCAAACAATAAATATTATGACAGGATTATCTTTACATGAATTACAGGTTTTTTTTCCATTAGAAGCAACCTCAATTCTAGATCAATGATTGACACATGAAAAGACAATCAATAGTATTATTACCTGACTCCTTGTCAAGCCGGTCTGCCTTGCTAGCATCAACTTTTCTGAATCTTTCGGGTACCTGTAATAGTAGTTGTGAAGAATGGTAAGTAACAAGAACAAAGGGTTACTGGCAAGAACCCATATGAAGAAAGGAACTTACGGGTGAAGGAAGTGTTCGAAAAGCCAAGCGCGAAGAACTGTAACAGAGTTTTCAGGCAGTCCCCTCTGCGGTCTCCAGGCGTTCTGTGGGATCAGACCGTACTGTTGGAAGGCTCGCTGCTGTCTAAGCTGCTGATCGATGTACCGGAGACGGGTCAATTTTCCTCCCTTGCCCGATGAATTTTCTTCCTCGCCGAGCTTCTTCCTGATAACATTGATCTGGTCATTGATGGCATCCTTCAAGCACCGGAAATGCCGCGAGATTGTCTGAAGAGCAACCGCGGTGTACGGCTTGGCAGACCCAGGACCGGCCACCATATCGAAAGATGAAACCACATTCTGCATTTGGTGGTAATAGTGCTTGTATTTCCGGTCCACCTGAAATATATACTTGTTAATGTTAGATCAGTTTAACACCAAAAAAAATCTGTACCAAGTCTGAAGCAATATCAAGTAGTGCATGGGAGATTTGTGAATCTCAAAACAGTGACTGTCAGTTAGAAGTTTCATAAGAAAGGTAGCAGCAACTTAACATACCTCGTCCAACATTGCCATCAGTTGGCCATCTTGTTCTGAAACTCCTGCTTCTCAGCAGTGGTAAGCTCCGGTGGCGCAGATTCTTGTGATACGCCCTCGCTTTTCGGCACACCATCGGTCTCTTTGCCCTCTGCTTTTCCTGGTTCAGCCTGCTCTTTCTGAGCCTTGTGTTTGATATTCTTCCAAACATTCACAACCTCGTCTAGCACCTCCTGTGCTGCCTTTAGGTATCTCGAGTGCCGGATCGCGCGCGAGGCTTCAGACTGCATGCTCTTCATCCGCATGTCATCTACCCTGAGGTTGTCGTGGTAAGAGCTCGGCGTCAGCATGTCCGGTTTGATGGACCAGTAAGGCAAGGAAGGGGCCAGGATCTGTGTGTTGAGGCTCAGAGACAGACCCTGGCCTTGCCCCGACGGAACATTATTCGGTGAGCCATGTGGTTGTTTAGAACACCGAACTCAAACTGCGCACCGTTGTGGTCACCATCGTGGATCAGTTCGGCACCACCACTCTGTTGTGCTCCATCCATCATGTGCATCAGCATCTCATTCTTCATATCCTTGACATGACCGAACGAGCTGTGCCCGAGCATGTCGGACTCCCTCGCCGACGAGTCGTGGGACATTGCTGAATGATGGTGACCATGGCCAGGCATCTCCATGCAGTTCTGCTGGGACTGCAGGATGCCGTTGAACTCCGTGTATGGCCCAGGAGACTGGTTGTTCAGATAGAGCAAGTTGCCTAGAGCTGACGACATTGGGTAGGGCGGGTCTCTCGAGTACATGTCGTGCGACTCTCTTTCATTGCCGGGCTCGAGTAGTAAGTAGCCATCTCAAGCTATGATTGCTTGCTGACGTGGCTTAATATACGCCCACGCCCACACGGACCCACACCTCATTCTGTCTCCGCCTCACATCACGCCGCCGGCGACCACCGACGCCGCCTCCTCCGCTAGCTCCCTCGCCAAGCGGAGAGGATGAATGCACGCACGCGTCTCCACGGAATCAAACCTCTCACTCTCGACTGAATGCCTCTCTCAGTCTTGAGTCTCCACCGCCGCCGCCTCCTCCCCTAGCCCCCTCTCCCAGAGACGACCTAGGGTTTGAGGCCTCGATCCCGGCCGCCGGAGTCTCCTGCCGTCGCCGGGCGCTCAAGTTCCGCCCTCGATCCACTCCCAAAACGCCTTCCATCTTCTCACCTCGCCGGATACACCGCCGCCGCCGCCCTCTTCTCAACCCAGCTCCTCCAAATCTCCATCTGCTACTGGGGACCGAGGAGGCCCCCAAATCCTGCTTGACGGACAAGGAGAGGCCCTGGCCTCCATCCCCTTTCTCGCCGCCGCGCAGCCCCTGACTGACCACGACACGCCGACGCCGCCTCCCTGCAACCAAGCAGCAGCAGCAGCGCCTGCTGGAGCTGCTGCTAGGCCTTCACCACGCCCTGCTTCACCACCACGGCAGCTCGACCACGCGGGAAAGGTCCATTCTTTTTCCTCTTTTCTTGCTAATAAAACTTCACTCTTTTTCACTCTGTTTAGTGAATTAGTCAATGCTTGGATGCGCAACTGATACAAGCGTTTCGTAATTTCAGGTTCAAATTACTATCGTGCATCTGGACAACTCTAGATGCATGCACGGACCACCACCCATGAGGTGAGCTTAATTCGAACACCCTTGTTTCCCATGGTTTGCAAATTTATATGAACGAAACGTTCCTTGTATATGTATGCTCCTCCCATGTCAGCCACCTGAGCTCCCTGTGTTTTTTATGTATGCAACATACTTACTCTATCTTCCTTCCTGAAGATTAATTAATAAAGAAACCTACTACTGCTGCTCTTGTCTCCCTGTGTTTTTTTCCTAATTGGTGACACTGATCTGGTAGTCTATTAGGCTATTTAGGATTATTACGAGGAGCTGCTGTCGCCATCTTAGCTAGTTTCCTTGGAATCTGTATTGCTGTGATGGACTTGCAGTGCCGCCCATGTCTTGTTCATCTAAAAATCGTGTGCCTTTATATCTAATGGTTTGCTGTCTTTGTGTGCAGCAAGCCTCCAAGCATGCTCATGCCAACATCTCTACCAAGGCAGCTGACGGAGGATGAGCTAAAGTGGTCGGAGAGGAACGACACCCAAATCGCCAAGCGGAGAGGTGCGTCTCTGATGCCTTGAGAATTTGAGCTGTTTTCTCTCAAGACATGAAGATGACATTTTCTGTATGGATATGGAGAGCTAGCTGTTGTAGGCTACATCGCTCTGCTTGTAGTATACTTTCTTTTACAGTGACTTGACCCTGTGTTCAACTTGTCTGTAGTGATGATCATCGCCAAGCACCAAGCCAACCTGAAGGTCAGCCATCATAGCTATGATGATGGCGAAGGTCAACCACGGGTCCCAGTAAACGTCATGAGCTGTCAGCGCCACAAGAGCATTGGCGGTGACGCTCGTCCTCGGCTATGACCTCTGCGGTGAGCTACTGGTTTCACCCTTTGATTTGTGGCTCCTATGTGCTCTGTTATACCAACTTCACTGTTGGTAGTGTTGTACCTTGTGTTGTGATCCTCTAGCTGCTGGTTCTCTCCTTCATAGTTATTAAGCTGCTGGGTGTCCAAAGTGGATGAGAAGGCTCATGAACAGTGTTATCCATATGTGGCTTTTTTTGGTATGCTAAGTGGATTTTGTCTTGGCTTCGATGTGGGCTGAATGTTGGCTTGAGGCTTAGTGGTCTGAATTTTCAGTTCTAGGAAGATATTTCTTTCTAGTTAACTTGTGGGATTGGTTTGGTTCACTTAATTAATGTGGGCTTAACCTGGAGTTTGAGTTTTTATTCGAGACGGTTTTGTTATTTGCTAGGGCGTGGCTCTGCCTGCACTTGCTAGAGCTGATCTGGACTATTGGCTATGTTGGCTGCTCTTTTGTGATTCACCACAATGTTGCCTAAGATGTTTTTTTGCCTTATTGAAGCCTCTGCTTCTGATTATGGAAACATGGACTTTGTATACATGCTTCTGATTGTTGAAGCCTAAGATTTTATTTCTGGCATGTTCATTTAAATGCAAATGTTTTGTATACATTATGCATAATTGATTTTGTCAAGAGTGTTCGTTGGATTATTGTTTGTTTATTCATTCCTTTTGGTTATTCAGTTGCAGCCATCTCAGTACTTGGTTAGCTCTATATATGCTTCCATTTTTTGGTGTGAGGCTGTTAGCTCATGGGGCAGAAATGTTGCTTGTACTCTCTAGTAGTATCTCTTAGCAGTATCAGCTAATCAATCTATTTTATTTTGCCATTGATAGAATAATTATATTGCACTTCTCATTTTTCATTCTGGTGCATATCTGCTGTAAAGTGACCTGGTATTTGATTTCTGACATCACACTTTGGTACAAGTGTCCTGAAAGATTCAGAGCAGTAACCTGAACCTTTTGGTGAATTTTGTAGTACCACTCTGCTTTTTAGCTTGCAAATCTGCAGTGCCAATGTTTTCGAGGTCTCACTAGTGCTACTGTTGCAGCCCACATAACAAGTTGTTTTTATTGAAGTTTCTATGTGTAGAGTGTTGCCACGATATTCATTCTGTTTTGCAAGCATATACAGTCCTAATTTTTGATGCAGTGGCATGTAGTACTAGTGGAAGACAAAGTTCTAGGCCTTAGCTACTGTGATGGATTTGTTATTTGTGTTCTATGCCTGAAATTGTCCCTTGACTGGTATGGATAGGCACTGGAGACTGTAGTAGGGTACATGGTATCTTGTGTGTGCTTGCTTATAGCCACTGGATAAGTTTGGCTAATCTTGTTTCCAATAATTTTGCAGGGGGAGTATGATGATTTCGCATGAAGATTTCTAGGCCGCCACTCTGACATCCAGTGGTGTTGCTGCTCTTCTCTTGTGCCTTTGCACTGGTGGTGTCGACATCGGCGGGATAGCACGACCTCAAGTGGTAGGACCTCATCCATGGTGCTCTGTGTCATGGCCTCCGTGCAATGGTCGCCTGTGTTGTGTTTTGTTCAGGGTCATGTCTTCTTTAAGATTGTTGCTTGACGGTTAGTGTTATTTATCTGTTTGGTTCAGATATACCATGAGATTGTACTTGAATCACGATGACGCTCTTAGCAAAACTCTCATGTTTTTCCAGCCAGCAATTAAAAATCATCGTTGTCATGTAGAACTAAGCATAACATGCCATCAGGTTTTTTCGTTCTGGTCTTTTCCTTGATTGTGAAAACCAAATAGCATCCAGTGCTAGCCAGTATGCATTCCCTGTACAGTAAAAAAAAAGTATGCATTCCCTGACTGAGAAAAGATATCTGTATTTGAACAAGATAATTGGTATGGTGGTCTCTACTCGATCTTGAAGTTTCTATGTTTGTGTTGGATCATAGTACCGGTACTTGACTTGGTAATGCTATATACTTCAAGCGCCTGCCGCAACTGACTGACTGACTTTTCAAATTTTGAAGAAGCGGGGCACTACTGCTGACCAGTCGTAACCTTTCAGGTCGGTGCATTTGGAAGTCAGTCTACAACAAATTTTCTACCTACCATCCGGACTGACCAAGAGCATCTCCAAGCGGAGCCCCCAAATCCGGCTCCCAAACTGCATCCGGACGCGTCCGCGGACAGTGACCGGACAGTTCCTAAAAGTGGCCTCCTCCAACCATGTATCCCAAAATCTCCCCAAATTGTGGGGTCACTTGCATGTGATTGGTGGAGAAGGAGAGAGAAGGATCAATGAAGGATAAAAGAAAAGAAAACAAAGGTAAAGTTGTCCGCCCGGACGCGTCCGGCCGCGTCCGGTCGCCCCAAACCCTCCCCACATATGGGGTGGGTTTGGGGGTTGCCAGACAGTCCGGACCTATGGGGAGTGTTTGGAGACCATGATTGGGTGCATGTTTTTAACTCAAATCTTGTCCGGGCTGTCCGTCCGGACGTTTAGGGGCGGTTTGGCAACTCCGCTTGAAGATGCTCTGATAGGGAGGTCGCACGGTCACGTTTCAGGTGGCCAGTGTGCTCGCTGCCAAGCTGCATAGAGCTGATCAAGTGGAACAATTAATCATGTTGAGTCCCAATGCAACCCTTGGAGCGCCGCGCCACGCCACGCTCGACTGAATGTCTTGAGTCTCCCACCGAACCAAAAAAAAACCTAGCCACACCCACACCTCATTCACTCTCTCCAGGGGCGGAGCTACAGTGTACCACTGGGGTCAATTGACCCCGATGACTTCAGTCTAAACGCTCGTAGGTATAGCCCAGTACAGAAAATGACCCCAGTAAAAGTAGGATTTTGACCCCAGTTCAGTAGACTCCATTCACGCGTGAAAGCCCACCAGTTCATCCACAATACACGTAGCACTAACAGCCCACGTTTCGATGAACCGCTCAATCTAAAGGACATAAACCGCTCCGGATACTCGCTTCGTCGCCGCCTCGTATTTTTCCGTTTCGCCAAATCTGCTCGTGTTCCGTTCAGAAAATCAAAGTCTGCTCGTGTGGTTCGCCGCCTGCCGTCACTCGTCGCCACTCCCCTCTACGAATCTGTAGGTGCCACTACAACTTATCTTTCCATCTAACTGATCCGAAGGAGATTTCATATTCCCAATTCCCAATTGTTGAATTAGCTTTCAGGCTTTCCTGGTGTGTTGATTTATTTATTTGTCCGGAGGTTTGGCCGTTTGGGTGGGTATTGGTATTATTGGGTAATCAGGGATCATGTGAATTTGACAATCTAGATTAGACCTCAAATAGCTCCTAGACAAAATGTCAGGTAATCTAGAGAAATTTGCACAGTAAATTTCGCACAAGTATTAATTCGATTTTTTTGGTGTTAATGATCTCTTTCAATTTATTTTTTCGTGCAAACAATAAATATGAGTATGACAACTAGTCAAATTTTAAGGTGGTATTTTTTGATTTGTAAAAGAAAATTGCCTTCACCCTAGAAATGATCCTGATCATAACAGTCCAACAAACGATAAAAGCTACCCCTCCGATCCGTTATAAGTGTCATTGCTAATGATTTCATGAATCATTGCATCATATTCTTTTTGGAGCAAAACTTCTAGACCGCTTTCTCAGGATGGAAGACCGTAGAATAGAGAGGTGATTACTTTTGTAATCTGACTTTATTTATTAAGTTATATTGACAATTAATGCTTTCTTACTATGTGAGTTGCTAAAAAATACATTACAAAAATGACACTCCCTTCTATCCAGGTTAAGTGTCGCGAGAAAACAATCTGGTACGTATAAACTCGCACGCATAAGTGTCGACCTTTTTTACGGATTAGAGGGAGTAGTTAATACAAGCTGTGCTCTAGTCGTGTGAGTTATACACATTCATTTTGACACCAGCAACCTTTTTTCCTGGCTTCGCCCCTGACTCTCTCCCAGGATGCAGATCGCCGCCGGCAACCTGATGCTTGTACACGGAGCAGGAGATTACCCTGATGCTTGTAGAATGGCGTTGGTCTCGGTCGACGCCTCTCCAAGTACCCAGAAACTGCTCCGGGCGTCCTCCCGGACCATCATCCTTGAGCTGGGCTGGTCGTGGCCTCCCGCGCCACGCTCACGGTGGTAGGCTTGGCTGGCCCCTGGCTTCAACTACGTCCTCCGCTCCGAGTTCACCGTGGTGGGGGTTCTTATGTCTGTCCTGCCGATTATTTGATGAGGAGATGTTGCATGAGTTGGCTTATCTTCCAGCTGGTTCAGGCTATTTGCTCGATGAGGTTGCTCATTTGTACCAATTATTACATATGTCTTGTGTATTGATCATTTTCTCTCTTCGGTGAAAGATCTTGGTTCTCTACTCTGTGAAAGATCGTGACTGAGCAGCGGGACCTGATGGGTGGATCAAAATATACTAAACAACCTATACTGTGTATGGGAATAGCACGCGATTTACACTGGCAAATAATTTTCGTTGAACGGCAATGTATGCTCATAGGCAGTTAAATAATTCTATATACTAGATTACTAGTAGAGACGATGGAACTTGGCCTGATTATTCTTTGAAAAAAGAAATGAAGCCATCTACCTAGTCCGACATGAAACTATTGAACCACGATATGGAACATCTGAGCGCACAAATTGCATGACGAGGCGAGGTAATGAAAAAGGTAAACCTAACCATTATATGTATTGTATAGAAGGAGTAGTCGATTTGCATTTGCAGCGTATTTTTAAGGACACATGCAAAGAATGGCTTAAAAATCATGGTTTGGGGAGTAAAAAAATCATGATCTTAACGGAAGCCCCAGCTCCCCTATTCCTCCATCTCAGTATTTAATGGCGTTGTAATGCTCACTCCGCTCCCACCCGTCAAGTCTAGAAAACTGAACCGATCCCTCCATCTCAGTACTTAATGACGTTGCATTTAATGGCGTTGTAATTTACAAGGACATCACACATCATTGGAAGATTAAATGGCCCAGGAACCTATCGTATCTATGTACACATCACCGATCCGTGGGAGTAAACCATCTCGGCCGTCCGTCCTGTATATCTCTCCACAACCAGCAGCAAAGGAACGATGGATCCGAAAAAGCTACTCCTTGGTCAGCTTAATTCTTCCCGTACTACACCTCCAACCCAGCTCTATAAATCCAAACCCACAGAGCCGGCGACGCTCTCCTCCAAGATCGATTTACCGGTAGGTATATCACTACTAGGAAAAGGGGCACTAGTCGCGGTTGCAGGTATTTTTTTCCAAATCTGGCCCTTTAGCCGAACTAATCTCGTATCTGTCCCCTCCGGAAAACTATTCTCGGATCTGGCCCCTCGGGTCGGCGCCAATGGACATGGCGCCGAAGTTATACAGGTCGGCGCCAGGAAAAAAATTGGCCGAGCTAGGTCGGCGCCAAGTGTGATGGTGCCGAACCCATGGATTTTCAAAACGATGCAAATTGTTGGCGCTGACCTGTACAACTTCGGCGCCATGTCCATTGGCGCCGACCCGAGGGGCCAGATCCGAGAATAGTTTTCCGGAGGGGCTAGATACGAGATTAGTTCGGCCAAGAGGCCAGATTTGGTAAAAAATACCGGTTCCAGAAGGCCTTTAGTCGCGGCTGGGCAACCGTGACTAAGCAGGCGGGACTAAAGCCCCCCCTTTAGTCGCGGCGGGTTCCGAACCGTGACTAGAGGTCCCTCCACGAGGAGACGTGGGGACGTGGTGTGTTGGGACCTTTAGTCCCAGTTGGTAGCACCAACCGGGAAGGGTTTTGGGTTTTTTTTTCTCGATTTAATTGCAGGGTTTAAGGTTTATATATGCCGGGGTTTGGTTATAGGTTCCCGTGTCCCATGTCGTAACCGTGGTTTCACTAGTAACCCTTCCCGTAACGGTAACCGGTACCGTACGGTGACCG
This sequence comes from Poa pratensis, assembly GCA_947311845.1. NCBI lineage: Eukaryota > Viridiplantae > Streptophyta > Magnoliopsida > Poales > Poaceae > Poa > Poa pratensis. The sequence continues at coordinate 1,796,160 of CAMZMU010000041.1, read as the reverse complement.
GTTACCGTTACGGTAACGGTGACGGTTACCGTAACGTTTTCCACGTCGTAACCGTTCCCGTGTCGTATGAAGTCGATGCACATATTTATAACACATACAATTAAATTAAGTAATACTTTTAGATCGTAGTCAAGAGTTGATGCGCCAAGAGTTATCGTAGTACAAGAGTTGAAGCAAAACAACAAGTTATTTACACGCTTTCATGCTTTCAGCATCGTAGTACTCTCCTTTCTCCGATAAGGCCTCCGAAAGGTAAAATCCCGCCAATTCCTCTCCAATTGCTTTGAAGCGGTGCTCGAATGGTAGCTTGCAGCGCTTTTTTGCCAACTCTGCACTTTTCATATTCCATTTCTCGGTGACTAGTACATGTACATACTCGCAAACGAAGTATGCACATAACTCAGTTCCCTTTGGTTGCTCCAAGCAAGACTATACAAGAATAGATTTCAATCAATAATAATGAAGTATGCATGAGAATGTTGTGTGGACGTAGGTAGCAGTACTTACCTTGTTCAACTTCCAATCCAGCTTTTTGGGCCACCCACCTGCAGGATCTTCCTCGACAAACCTTTCCCAAACGCTGCCCGACAAAAACATTCACAAATGATTTATTCGTTAATGACTTGACATCAAGATATGAATGACAGAGGCGGTAAGAAATGAATGTACCTTGCTAGGAAGTCGAAACAACTCCTGTATTTGTCAGGATGATACCTCAATGAGTCAAGTGAATGAATAAGTCCTTTGCGATGTTCAATGACAAGAAGAATCCAGTGGTAGCTGCGCACAGTCATGCATAACTCATCAGTTAAACTTAACATCGGGTGAGCAAATTAGAATGTGTAGAAGACACTAAAACTTACCCGAAGTGGTAAGGCCAATATATAGTTCTTTTGTCGCGGTATCGCTTGAACACCTTAGCAAATCATCCGGTGTGTTCTTGTTATACAAGGGATTATTATGGTTGCTTCGTTATATTTATCCGGGTCAATGAACCCAATGTCATGCTGGTTCATCTTTTTGAGCTCGAGCATCTTCAATCTGCATAATATAGCACACAAAAGATTAAAGTGAGAATAATTACAAACAATGAACGAGACTAGGTAAAGACTTAAATAAATCACTTACAGGCAATAGGAACTCATGATAGATTTGTCGAGTGCCCGCAGATTGTATAGCTGAAAAAGTTCGCTAAACCGAACAATGTGGTTGTAGTCTTCTAAGAAGTGCTCATCGTCTTTCCTACATTTCAGAACGACAGAAGCTGTCCCTTTCTTTGCGGCTTTCAAGTACCAATGGAGAGCACGCATTTTTGTTGGTAACTTGCATTTCACCAAAGCTTCCCCCATAACAAATTTCTTACTGGTGGAGCTGTTGGTGCAGTCTCAAAGTTCAATCTCGAAGCATATTCGTCTATAGGAACTTGCGCTTCGGCGGCAAGACGACGGATTTCCTCTAAGTCAAACACCATCGGCGCTTTAGGGTTAGATTGTACTAGTTGTTTTCCGCGCTGGGGAACTCGACTATCTTTGTTCGTCGGCGGCGGACAATTAGCGGGGGACAGAACGTACGGGTTGTTCTCCGAGCTGGGGAACTTGTTTACCTATCTTCGGCGGCGGTGGGACCGATGGTGCTGCTTTTGTAGCTTCCTTCGGCGGCGGGTCCGATGGTGCTGCTTGTTTATCTTTTGCCGCCGGCGGCGGGACTGACTCTGCGTCTTGTTCACCTTTTTTTGGCGCCTCCACCTCCGTCACGCGTCATATGACTTATGAATATAACGGTCATAGTCAGATGGCGGCTTCTCTGGAGGGACATATAAGTTGTCGATGACTCGATTACAAGCCTGTGCAGTATAGCCGGCGGTAAAATTTGGCGGCGGCACTTTCGGTGCGAACAATGCTTTATTATACTCCGCCACGGCTGCTTCGTTTTGCTCATGAGTCTTCTGCCAAGGTAACCTCGGATCAGGCGATGTGGCCCTTTTAGTTCGCCTCCTGACCGGGGAAGACGCGCGCTTTCTCCGGAGAAGCGCTACGGACACTTCCTCACGCGGTGGCGGAGATGGAGATGGACTGTGCTGACTGAGATGGTCCTCTACATCAATTTCGGTGGGGGGTCCCTGTCACGCGGTGCCGGAGATGGATGTGTCTCATCGATACCCGGGCAGGATGGGCTTTGCTGAGTCGGTGGCTTTGAGAACTTGATGTATTTCTTGTTCCACTGGACGAAACCACCCTTGACATCGTACAATGTCTCCTCACCGTCACCTCCAGAAATCTCAAGAGCCAATGATTCAAATCCCGGCGCAATTTCATCCACCCCGACAACAGCATAGCCAGGAGCAATGTCACCATTATGGTAGCTTGCTCCGGCGTCACTCGGTAAAGCATAGCCGTCCGCCACCTTCGTGGATATGTTAACCACAGGTGCATGTAGCTCACATGGTGTCTTCTCCGTGACATCATCCACGGGGTAGTGAGCATCGACATCTATTTGCGTGGAACCCACGCTGCTTCTAAGCTGAGATCGAGCATCCATGAGTTGCTGCTGCTGAGACGGCCCTGTCTGACTATTAATTGACTCCATGAGTTGCTGCACCTTGAGTTCCAATTCCGTTAGCCGCTCTTCACCCTTCTTCTTCTTTCTTGCACGGCTTCTATAAGTGTCAGCGTGTTGCGGATACGCTTTCTTAATGGTGACACCGCCGGGCATGCCTCGTAAACGTCCCCAGTGTTCAGGATTCCCTAGGGCCCGTGTCAGCTCGTCGTCCTCTCTATAGGGTTTCCACACACCCCGTTTAACTTCCTCTATTACCTTTTCAATCTTCGGGACGATTTCTTCTACTTTTTTCTTGAATTTTTCAACCTTCGGGACAATATACCCTGTTTCCTCGTCCAACGTTGCGCCATGCGCGAACAACCAGAATTTGGACCTTTCGGGCCAGTAGTATGTCTGTGGAGTGATATCTTTAGCAAAGATTTTATCTTCTAAGGCTAGCCACTTAGGAATGGCTGACCTGTAGCCACCTGTCCCCAAGTTATGGTGGTGAACCTTATTCGCAGCATTTGCCTTATTTATTTTCGATCGGGCCACAGCCGCATCCGATTTCTTATACGCCTTAACTCTTCCCAGTGATCTCTTATCTTCACTAGTTTTTCTTCACTGAAATCTGGATCAACTGTTGCATATTTTGCCCATAATGTTTGCTTATATTTCCGAAATGCGTCGGCCATCTTGGAGAGAGTCCACTGCTTGAGTTTCAGCTTCGTGGTGGGTTTAATATCATCCGGAGGTTAAAATGCTCCAAGAGTGTGTCAAAGCACAAATCTTTCAAATGCTTGTGGACATAGCAGGGGTCATCCTCGGCAACGCCCGCCGGCTTATTCCATTCAGGTATGGAGATCGGGACCGAGTCCCTAACAATAACTCCAGCTTGACTTATATATTTTTTGCGGTTCTCTGGGGGTTCCACCGGATCGCCCTCTTCATCAATTTCATAGATCGGTAACTTTGCATCTTTGCTTGTCATTCTTTTCGTGCGGCCTCGAGGAGCTTGATTCTTAGCCTTTTTATTCGAGGTGGAGGCTAAAGTAAGAAATATAATGCGTTAATAAGTGCAATACAAATCAGTTAATGCATTTTGTGATCAACAAAATATAGAATTCATGTATATACCTCGAGGTGGAGGGTGTTCGAGGTGAGGGTGTTATTTCTTCTCCCTCTAAAAGACCCTCACCAGAGTCCATCAGAAATTGTGAGGCAAATTCCTCAAAAGCAAGATCTACACCGGCACCGGCGCCTTCTCCACCGCAGCCGGCGCCTTCTCCACCGGCAGCATCTCTTATCGCGATGCTCAAAAATATCCTGCATTAATATGTCTTCGTTCTCCTCGTCTCGCACATAGCCAGGCTCCATAGCTCAATGTTCCTACACTCAATAAAATTTGCATAAATTTGCATGTATAAATTTGTATTTATAAATTTGCATCTATAATTTGCTAACACATTGTTAAATTTCCTAACTTTTAAAATTTGCTAACACTAGATCATCTTAGCTACACAAAAAAAATTCTAACACATTGCTAACACAAAATTGCATCTATTTTGCATCTATTTTTTCTAACACATTGCAATTAACCTAGTTCTAACACATTGCTAAAAATTTGATCAAAATTTCTAACACATCTATTTTTCTAACACATTTTTTCTAACACATCTATTTGATAAAATTGCATCTAGTTCTAACACTAGAGAATAATTAACCTAAATATGCAAAAAAAAAGATTGCTAACACATTGTTAAAAATTGCTAAATTACAAAAATTGCTAACACATTGTTAAATTTGCTAAATTTTGCTAATTTTTCTAACACATTGCTAAATTTGATAAAATTATAAGTCTCTAACACATTGTTAAAAATTGCTAACACATTGTTAAATTTGCTAAAATTTGCTACTTTTTCTAACACATAGCTAAATTTGATAAAATTATAAGTCTCTAACACATTAATTGGTCTAACACTATATATATAATAACCTAAATATGAAAAAAAAGAACTAATTACCTCGGGCAGGGAGGCAATGTGGGGCTCGGGCAGGGAGGGCGACGCGGTGGCGACGGCCAGGGCAGCGCGGCGCAGCGGCGGGAGTGGCGTGGCGTCGTGGGGCTCGAGGAGAGGAGGCGCGCCGCGATGGCGGAGACGCCTCGGGCGGTGCACCCGCGCGGCGGCGCTGCGGCAGACGCGCGGTGGAGGGGGCGTGGCGGCTGCCTGAGCAGGGGACCACCTCGGGGCGGCGCGGCGGGGCGGGCAGTGCACGGGAGCAGCACCACGGCGGCGGGGGCGTCGGCGGCGTCGGGGAGCCCGGAGGCGGTTCTTCGTCGATTTGTGGGAGAACTGCCAAATTTTCGGCCGCGGCCACCCAAATCACCGCGAAACTGACTTTTTGTCGCGGTTCCAGCCACCAACCGCGACTAAAGACCCTTTAGTCGCGGTTGGTGGCTGGAACCGCGACTAAAGGTCGAATTTGGACCGCCTAAAATTTGCGCGCCAAGCCCATAACCTTTAGTCGCGGTTCTGGGCTGGAACCGCGACTAAATTTTTTTTTTCTGTTTTCTGTTTTCTTTTTTGTTTCCTTTTCCTTTTTTCTGTTTTCTTTCCTATTTATTGATTTAATCGTCCAAATCAGCTCAAATTAGTCTCTAAAAAATTGTCAATCAACAACTTATGTACATCTTTCATAATTTTTTTCCTAGTTTCTTTTTCTTTTTTCTGTTTTCTTTTATATACTTTGATTTACTTTTTTCGGTTTTGTTTTATATAATTTGATTTTAAGGTGCCAAACTGATTTTTAAATTTATTCGACCCGGTTGATAACACTAAGACTGCACGGTTAACCGAAAACTGAGATTTAAGTTCTTTTTTAATTGTTTTTTCTGGGATGGGTGGAGGGGCGGGTGGATAGGGTTGGGTGGGTGGATAGGGATGGTGCGGGGTGGGCTCGTGCGACTAGGGGCCGTTTGCCGCTGGAGGACTACCCTCAGTTTCAGTCCAGGCAAGCGCCGCCCGATGACAGCGACGATAACCCCCGCCTGAGCTATCCTCAGTTTCTGGTAGAATATATAAGTGACTAACCTGGGAAACAAAACACACGGTTTCTCCTAGCTACAGCCCGACACTGATTCACGGTCGAATGTCGTTGCATTCAGTGTCGGGCATAGCTAGGGAACCCGAATGTTTTGTGTTTGAGCGCCACTTCGATCCAAGCAGCGATAAGACGTCTCTGATGATCTACAACCGTCCGGCAAGACATCTCTGATGATCTGCAACCGTTTGGAACGGTCGCAGATCATCAGAGACGTCTTGTCGCTGGTTGCCCAAAGATGCCTCTCCGAGTGACGCTGGAATGTTTTGTGTGAGTGAGTAACCTGTCTGAGGTGGGCTATATATAGGGTCGCGTGGCTTATGAAGTGGTCGTGATAGTGCTGATCCGACGGCTCGCAAGCGCTCGAAAGGAACACACCGCTGATCCAACGGCTCACAAGCGCTTTAAAGAAACACACGATCCATGTGCTTCTTCAGTCCCGGTTGGTGTTACCAACCGGGACTAAAGGCGGGCTTCTGCCTGATCCAACCGCTGGAAGGAAACACATGATCCGTGTGCTTCTGCCTGATCCAAGGGCTCACAAGCGCTCGAAAGAAACACACCGCTTGATCCAACGGCTCACAAGCGCTTTAAAGAAACACACGATTCGTGTGCTTCTTCAGTCCCGGTTGGTGTTACCAACCGGGACTAAAGGCGGGCTTTGCGGTCACGACTCATGTCCTCCCCCCATCCCTGCAATGGCCACATGTCCTCCCACAGCGTTGTACTGGTCACACGTGGCCTCACAATCACTGTAGGGCAGTAGGTAGGGAAACCGAAAGCAGACAATTTTCCCGCCACCATTTCCCGCTATCGTTCCCGCCACCGTTTCCCGCCAACTCCGGCACCGGTAGTTCTATAAAACCCAGTCGAAGGTAGGCATGGTACTCACTTGAGCGCAAGCATGGTGTGTATTGGTCCTCGCGAGAAGTGTGTGTCCAGGTTTCACATTTCCACATCCGAGCATCTCGCCAGGCTTTCGAGCAATTTGAAGGTAGATGGTAGGGTAGTTCCAATTGAAGAAATTTTGCACACTGATAGTCATCTCGCTTTGCTCGGGGCGAACCTATGCCGCGATGGGTTTCCGTATAGGACCCCACTCCAAATTCGTGCAGAAATGCTCAGGCTTGCAGATAAGTTTGACAGGAAAGTTACGAATAGTCCGTTCTACCGAACTGAAGCTGACCGTGTTTCGTACGGTCGTTCCTGTCTCTGGGTAGTTGACAGCGATGATGTCGATGATTTCATGCCGTCATCAAAGGAAAGGAGGGTTGAAGCACTGAGTAAGAAGGCTGAAGCTTCGTCCAAGGGGAAAGGCAAGGAGGCAGAATCTTCGTCCAAGGGCAAAGGAGGCTGAAGCTTCGTCCAAGGGCAAAGGTGGTTTCATCCAGTATTTAGAACTAGTGAAGTTGTAACGTAGATCTCTAGTGTATGTTAAATCGTCTCCGCATAAGACGGTTGATCGCACATCGGTGCTGTATCTTGGTTCACACAACTTACGAACACACTCTTACTAATACCAATAAACAGTCCACAATAAAAGTAAAGAAGAAAAACAAATAGAAAGAAGGACCACGGCACAGAAATGTCGCACGGCCTACCACGGCACAGATATGCAGGCACTCAAGCCACCGCTGGGCTGTATGATGGGGAAACCGTGTGTTTGTTCTGAAACAGTTACATAAAAGGTTTAATACATATTAATTATTACACATCACCAACAACATCCCTACCTAGCTAGTGTTCACTTGTTTTTCGTGTGTGTCCCTTTCTTCTTATTGCACTGTAGCCATGGACAAACTTCTTCATTTAACGTGATGCTGGGTCAATTTTCACTTTGAAGGGCGGAATTTCATGAAATTTATTGTAATCTTCTGACATGTCTGTGTGGTCCTCCACTCCCACGATGTTCTTTTACCTGAAAGAACTATGTGGCACTTTGGCTCATCGTATGATGTATTCGCTTGCTTATCCTTTTTTTTGGGTAGGGTAGACATGTCCTTCACATAAAAAACCTGAGCCACTTCACTAGCTAGAATGAATGGTTCGTTCTCGTAATGAAGATTCTTGAAATCCACTGTAGTCATTCCGTACCGTGTGTCTACGACTACACCGCCATCTAGGTTGAACCATTTGCACTTGAACAAAGGAATCTTAAATGAAGGTCCATAGTCCAGTTCTCATATCTCCTCTATGTAACCATAATATGTTACATTTTCCCCACTGCAGCCATCTATTGCATCAAAGCGGACACCACTGTTTTGGTTGGTGCTCTTTTTATCTTGGTCGGCCGTGTAAAATGTATTTCCATTTATCTCGTACCCTTTAAAAGTCAATATAGTCAAAGATGGTGACTTGGCCAAATAATATAGCTGTAGTTCAATTGTGGTGACATTCATCAGAAGTTTCTGTAACCAACCGCCAAAAGTCTTGATGTGTACTCCATCAATCTCATCTTCTGGGTATTTGGAGCGTAAATAATTCTTGTGTTGCTGGATATACGGAGCCACCAAGATGGAATTATGCAGAACTGTGTAGTGTGCTCGAGTGAAAGAATCCACGTCTTTACATATGATTGCTTTCTTCCCTAGCGTGCCTTTTCCACGCAGTCTCCCCTCATGACGCTATTGAGGAACACCAATCGGCTTAAGATCAGGAATAAAGTCAACACAAAACTCAATGACCTCCTCAGTTCCATAGCCCTTGGAGATGCTTCCTTCTGGCCTAGCACGGTTATGAACGTATTTCTTTAAGACTCCCATAAACCTCTCAAAGGTGAACATGTTGTGTAGAAATACAGGACTGAGAACACGTATCTCTTCCACCAGGTGAACAAGAAGGTGCGTCATAATATTGAAGAAGGTTGGTGGGAACACCAACTCGACCCTGACAAGACATTGGACCACATCCTTCTCTATATCTTTTAGAGTAAGCGGATTGATAACCTTCTGAGAAATTGCATTCAGGAATGCACATAGCTTCACAATGGGTACTCGAACATTTTCTGGTAGAAGTCCCCTCAATGCAACCGGAAGTAATTGTTTCATAATCACGTGACAGTCATGAGACTTTAGGTTCTGAAACTTTTGCTCTTTTATGTTTATTATTCCCTTTATATTCGACGAGAAGCCAGATGGAACCTTCATACTGTGAAGACATTCAAAAATATTTTCTTCTCTCCTTTCGTAAGAGCGTAGCTCGCAGGACCTTGATGATTATCAGAATCATCGCCGTCTCGTGAATGCATACGTCGATGGGTCTGTCTTGCTTCCGGTGTATCTTTTGACTTTTTTCCATACACGCCCAACAAGTTAAGCAGGTTCAAGCAAAGATTTTTTGTCACGTGCATCACGTCGATTGCAGAGTGAACCTCTAGCATTATCCAATAGGGCAGCTCCCAAAATATAGATTTCTTCTTCCACATGGGACCGTGGTTCTGAGCGTCTTTCGGAACAGATAGTGCTCCAGCACCCTTCCCAAAGATTACTTTTAAATCCTTGACCATTTCATGTATAACAGAACTAGATGATCGAGTAATGTTGGCCTTACTTACTGAATGCCTCGGTACAAGCCATCGACGATGGCCCAGGTACACAATCTTGTTACCTATATGTATACCTTGAGTCTCACCTAAACAATGCGTACATGCATTGTATCCCTTGTTTGACTGTCCTGAAATGTTACTAAGAGCAGTCCAATCATTGATGGTTACAAACAAGAGCGCTCGTAGGTCAAATTCTGTTTGTCCGTGCTCATCCCACACACGCACACCTTCATCACTCCACAATTGTAAAAGTTCTTCCACCAATGGCCTCAGGTACATGGTGGCTCTAGGTCAATAGTGCCAGAAACAATGCTTGTACGTCACACGTCAGTTGGGAACCCCAAGAGGAAGGTATGATGAGTGCAGCAGTAAGTTTTCCCTCAGTATGAAACCAAGGTTTAATCGACCAGTAGGAAAACGAGGTTTGCTTCGAAGGTGTTGGTGAAGGAGTGTAGTGCGGCGCAACACCAGGGATTCCGGTGCCAACGTGGAACCTGCACAACACAATCAAATTACTTTGCCCCAACTTAACAGTGAGGTTGTCAATCTCACCGGCTTGCTGAAAACAAAGGGTTAAACGTATCGAATGGAAAATGATGTTTGTTTGCATAAAACAGTAGAGAACAATGATTGCAGTAGATTGTATTTCAGATGTAAAAGAATGGACCGGGGTCCACAGTTCACTAGTGGTGTCTCTCCAATAAGATAACTAACATGCTGGGTAAACAAATTACAGCTGGGCAATTGACAATTGATAAGTGCATATAACATGCATGTGTGAGCTGTGGTGTCTACTATGAGATTCATTTGGGCATTACGACAAAGTACATAGACCGCTATCCAGCATGCATCTATGCCTAAATAGTCCACTTTCCGGTTAACATCCGTACCCCTTCCAGTATTAAGTTGCAAGCAACAGACAATTGCATTAAGTAATGTGCGTAATGTAAACAATACATTCATCCTTGAATAAAGCATTGCTGTTTTACCCCTAGTGGCAACAACACATCTACAACCTTAGAACTTGCTGTCACTATCCCAGGTTAAATAGAGGTTGAACCCAACTATCATGCATAAATACCCCCTCTTGGAGTTACAAGTATTCACGTGGCCAAGGCTTCAACAAGTAACGGAGAGCATGCAAGATCACAAATGACATAGACATGATAATATAATATTCAGCTCCACATAGGTATCAATATAAGTCAGATCCCAGCAAACACAACATGTAGCATTACAATAAGATGATCTTGATCATGATAGGCAGCTCACAAGATCTAAACATGATGGCACAAGTGGAGAAGACAACCATCTAGCTACTGCTATGGACCCATAGTCCAAGGATGAACTACTCACGCATCACTCCGGAGGCGGGCATGGCGATGTAGAGCCCTCCGGTGATGATTCCCCTCTCCGGCAGGGTGCCGGGAAGAGCTTCAGAACCCCCCGAGTTAGGGTTGACGACGGCGGCGGCAGCGAATATGTTCTGGATGAAAGGCTCGGTGTTTTAGGGTTTTCGCGTCTCGGGGAATAAATAGGCGAAGGGGCGATGTCGGCGGACCCCCGAGGGGCCCAAACCACAGGCGGCGCGGCTGGGCCCACTGCCGCGCCTGTGGTTTGGCCACCTCGTGGCTCTTCGTCTCTCCTTCGGACTCCGTGTACGTGCTGGAAAAATAGGGACTGGCCTTTTGTTTCGTGCAATTCCGAGAATATTTCCAGAAGTAACTTTCTGAAACCAAAAACAGCAGAAAACAGGGAACTGGCACTGTGGCATCTTGTTAATAGGTTAGTCCCAGAAAATGCATAAAAGTGATACGAAGTGTATATAAAACATGTAGCAAATGGTATAATATAAGCATGGAACAGCAGAAATTATGGATACGTTGGAGACGTATCAAGCATCCCCAAGCTTAGTTCTACTCGTCCTCGAGTAGGTAAAACGATAACAACAAATAATTTCTGAGGAGACATGCTTTCACACAATCTTGATCAATATATTGCAAGGCTCATGTCATGAATGAAGTGACTCAAAGCAATGATCTATAGTTTGCTAACAAATAGATAAAGAGTAAACAATGAATCATATAAGCAAAAACTTTTCATGAATAGTACTTTCAAGACAAGCATCAAAAAGTTTTGCATAAGAGGTAACTCATAAAGCAATAGATTCAAAGTAAAAGGCATTGAAGCAACACAAAGGATGATTAAGTTTCAGCATTTGCTTTCAACTTGTAACATGTATATCTCATGGATAGTTGTCAACATAAAGCAATATAACAAGTGCAATAAGTAAATATGTAAGAATCAATGCACACAAAGTTGACACAAGTGTTTGCTTCTAAGATAGAAAGGAGTAGGTAAACTGACTCAACATAAAGTAAAAGATAGGCCCTTCGCAGAGGGAAGCAGGGATTAAATCATGTGCTAGAGCTTTTTAAGTTTTCGAAAGCATATAGAGAGCACAAAATAAGTATTTGAGAGGTGTTTGTTGTTGTCAACGAATGGTAGTGGGCACTCTAACCCCCTTGTCAACCAGACTTTCAAAGAGCGGCTCCCATGAAGGACGTTATTCTACCAGCAAGGTAGATCATCCCTCTTCTCTTTTGTTTACACATGTATTTTAGTTTCTTTATAGATGACACTCCTCCCAACCTTTTGCTTACACAAGCCATGGCTAACCGAATCCTCGGGTGCCTTCCAACATTCACATACCATGGAGGAGTGTCTATTGCAAAATTAAGTTGCTTACTGATAAATCAGGGCAAAACATGTGAAGAGAATTATTAATGAAAGTTGTAATTAATTGGGGCTGGGCACCCCGTTGCCAGCTCTTTTTGCAAATTATTGGATAAGCGGATGTATATGCCACTAGTCCATTGGTGAAAGTCTGTCAGAAGTAAATGACAAGATTGAAAGATAAAACACCACATACTTCCTCATGAGCTATAAAACATTGACACAAATAAGGAGTAATAAAGTTTTGAATAGTTTAAAGGTAGCACATGAAATATTTACTTGGAATGGCAGGAAATACCACATAGTAGGTAGGTATGGTGGACACAAATGGCATGGGTTTTGGCTCGAGAAGCATTCCCTCTCAGTACAGAGTTTAGGCTAGCAAGGTTGTTTGAAGCAAACACAAGTATAAACCGGTACAGCAAGAATCACATAAAAACATATTGCAAGTATTATAAGACTCTACACTGTCTTCCTTGTTGCTCAAACATTTTACCAGAAAATATCTAGACCTTAGAGAGAACAAATATGCATCCCAAGTCTCAACAAGCTCTACGGTAGTTCTCCACTACTAGGCTTTAACTACATGATGCAAGAGCTTAAACATGATCTACTTGAGAGCTCAAAACAATTGCAAAGCATCAAATCAAAACAAGACAATGATCTACAAGAATGCATATGTCTTTTCCAATACCAACTACTACATGTAGCATTTTCTTTCTTCCAAACAAACACCAATAAATTTAAACATAAACTCTCCAAATGATAATATAATGCAGCAAGAGAGTATTTATAAACAAGTGCTAACAGCTCGAAGAGATGCATGAAAAACAGGAGCTAAAAGCACTGCAGTAGCTAGTTAAGAATACTCAACAAATATAAGTGAAGAACATGAGTATTCACATGAAAAAGCGGAGCGTGTCTCTCTCCCACACAAGGATTGCTAGGATCCGAATTTATTCAAACAAAAACAAAAATAAAAACACACAGACGCTCCAAGTAAAGCGCATAAGATGTGAAAGAATTAAAATATAGTTTCACTAGAGATGACCTGATAAGTTTGTTGATGAAGAAGGGGATGCCTTGGGCATCCCCAAGCTTAGACGCTTGAGTCTCTCTGAATATGGTTGGGATGAACCACGGGGGCATCCCCAAGCTTAGGCTTTTCACTCTTCTTGATCACATAATATCACCCTTCTCGCTTGATCCTTGAAAACTTCCTTCACACCAAACTCAAGACAGTTCTCATTAGAGGGTTAGTGCATAATCAAAAATTCTCATATTCTGTAATGATACAATCAATCCCAAAGCTTCTGGACATTAGCTACAGCCACCAATGCTTTGTGGAGCAAAGAAATCCACACAAACACAGTAAAAGAGCGAATGCAAAACAAAAGGCAGAATCTGTCAAAAACAGAACAGTCTGGAATGACGAATTTTTTCGAGGCACTTAAGTTGCTCAGATGGATCTGGCCTAAAATAATGAAAGTTGCGTACATATCTCAGGAATATGCGTGATTTTTCTCAGAATTTTTTGAATTTTCTACAGGGAGATAAGCTCAAATCCGTGACAGCTAAAAATCTGTCACTGCGCAGAAATCCAAATCTTGCATCAACTTTCAATATAGAACTTTACTTGGCACAACATTGCGATAAAATAAAGATACAAAGGAGTTGCTACAGAAGTAACAAAACTCCTTGACTCAAAGAAAACAAAAATAACAGCAAATAAAAACGATGGGTTGTCTCCCATAAGCGCTTTTCTTTAACGCCTTTCAGCTAGGCGCAGAAAGTGAAAATCAAGTGTTGTCAAGAGAAGAAGCATCAACATCATAACTTGCTCTAACAATAGAGTCAAAAGGTAACTTCATTCTCTTCCTAGGGAAGTGTTCCATACCTTTCTTGAGAGGAAATTGGTACCTTATATTACCTTCTTTCATATCAATGATGGCACCAACAGTTCGAAGAAAAGGTCTTCCCAAAACAATAGGACAAGATGCATTGCATTCAATATCCATAACAATAAAATCAACGGGGACAAGGTTATTTTTACTGTAATAAAAACATCATTAACTCGCCCCAAAGGTTTCTTCATAGCATTATCAGCGAGAAAAACATCCAAATAACAATGTTCCAAAGGTGGCAAATCAAGAATATCATAAAGCTTCTTGGGCAAAACTGAAACACTTGCACCAAGATCACACAAGGCATTGCAATAAAAATCATTCACCTTTACCTTAATGATGGGTTCCCAACCATCTTCTAATTTCCTAGGAATAGAAGCTTTAAGTTTCAACTTCTCCTCCCTAGCTTGCAAAAGAGCATTTGTAATATGCTTTGTAAAAGCCAAATTAATAGTGCTAGCATTGGGACTTCTAGCTAATTTTTGCAAGAACATAATAACTTCAGAGATGTTACAATCATCAAAATCAAAATCATTATTGTCAATGGTGGTGGAACCATTGTCTCCAATAGTTTGAAAAATTTCAGCACTTTTATCAGAAAAAGTTTCAGCAGTTTTAGGCAATTTCAAACGCTTTGCAGAAGTAGTAGAGACATTACAACACCAATAACATTACCATCAATAGTAGGAGGTTTACTAGCATGTGAAACATTAGCATTACTAGTGGTGGTGATAGTACAAACTCTAACTATACTATTCTCTTTTTCAAGTTCTTCCTCTTTTTCCCACCTAGCATGCAATTCAGCCAACATCCTAATATTATTATCAATTCGAACTTGGATGGCATTTGCTGTAGCAAATGACTTAGTATCTTTAACTTCATTAGGCATAACTTTCAGTTTTAGAATTTCAACATCATGAGCAAGACTATCAACTTTAGACAAGATCATCAATTTTTTCAAACTTTTCCTCAACAGTTTTATTGAAAGCTTTTTGTGTGCTAATAAATTCTTTAAGCATAGCTTCAAGATCAGAGGACACACTTCTATTGTTGCTGTAGGAATTACCATAAGAATTGCCATAACCATTTGAAGGATAAGGCTTATAATTGTTGCTACCAAAATTATTCCTATAAGCATTGTTGTTGAAGTTGTTGTTTTTAATGAAGTTTACATCAACATGCTCTTCTTGAGCAACCAATGAAGCTAAAGGAACATTATTAGGATCAACATGAGATCTACCATTCACAAGCATAGACATAATAGCATCAATCTTATCACTCAAAGAGGAGGTTTCTTCAACAGAATTTACCTTCTTACCTTGAGGAGCTCTTTCGGTGTGCCATTCGGAATAGTTGATCATCATATCATCAAGTAGCTTTGTTGCTGCACCTAAAGTGATGGACATAAAGGTTCCTCCAGAGGCTGAATCCAATAAGTTCCTTGAGGAAAAATTTAATCCTGCATAAAAGGTTTGGATGATCATCCAAGTAGTCAGTCCATGAGTGGGACAATTCTTCACCAAAGATTTCATTCTTTCCCAAGCTTGAGCAACATGTTCATTATCAAGTTGTTTAAAATTCATAATGCTACTTCTCAAGGATATAATCTTAGCAGGAGGATAATATTTCCCTATGAAAGCATCTTTGCATTTTGTCCAAGAATTAATACTATTTCTAGGCAAAGAAAGCAACCATTCTTTAGCTCTTCCTCTCAAGGAGAAAGGAAAAAGTTTCAGTTTTATAATATCCCCATCCATATCCTTATACTTTTGCATTTCACAAAGTTCAACAAAGTTATTAAGATGGGCAGCAGCATCATCAGTACTAACACCAGAAAATTGCTCTTTCATAACAAGATTTAATAGAGCAGGTTTAATTTCATAAAATTCTGCTGTAGAAGCAGGTGGAGCAATAGGAGTGCATATGAAATCATTGTTGTTTGTGCTAGTGAAGTCACACAACTTAGTGTTCTCAGGAGTACTCATTTTAAAAAAAAACAAAAATAAATAAACAAGTAACTAATTTTTTTGTGTTTTTGATAAAGAGAGCAAACAAGACTAAATAAAAATAAACTAAGCAAGACAAATAACAAAGTAAAGAGATTGGGTGTGAGAGACTCCCCTTGCAGAAGCAATTCGTTTTCCCCGGCAACGGCGCCAGAAAACGTGTTGGTGGCTCTAGGTTAATAGTGCCAGAAACAATGCTTGTACGTCACACGTCAGTTGGGAACCCCAAGAGGAAGGTATGATGAGTGCAGCAGTAAGTTTTCCCTCAGTATGAAACCAAGGTTTA
Source organism: Poa pratensis (assembly GCA_947311845.1). Classification (NCBI taxonomy): domain Eukaryota; kingdom Viridiplantae; phylum Streptophyta; class Magnoliopsida; order Poales; family Poaceae; genus Poa; species Poa pratensis. Next base: position 1,780,044 of record CAMZMU010000041.1, on the reverse strand, counting down.
ATCGACCAGTAGGAAAACGAGGTTTGCTTCGAAGGTGTTGGTGAAGGAGTGTAGTGCGGCGCAACACCAGGGATTCCGGTGCCAACGTGGAACCTGCACAACACAATCAAATTACTTTGCCCCAACTTAACAGTGAGGTTGTCAATCTCACCGGCTTGCTGAAAACAAAGGGTTAAACGTATCGAATGGAAATGATGTTTGTTTGCATAAAACAGTAGAGAACAATGATTGCAGTAGATTGTATTTCAGATGTAAAAGAATGGACCGGGGTCCACAGTTCACTAGTGGTGTCTCTCCAATAAGATAACTAACATGCTGGGTAAACAAATTACAGCTGGGCAATTGACAATTGATAAGTGCATATAACATGCATGTGTGAGCTGTGGTGTCTACTATGAGATTCATTTGGGCATTACGACAAAGTACATAGACCGCTATCCAGCATGCATCTATGCCTAAATAGTCCACTTTCCGGTTAACATCCGTACCCCTTCCAGTATTAAGTTGCAAGCAACAGACAATTGCATTAAGTAATGTGCGTAATGTAAACAATACATTCATCCTTGAATAAAGCATTGCTGTTTTACCCCTAGTGGCAACAACACATCTACAACCTTAGAACTTGCTGTCACTATCCCAGGTTAAATAGAGGTTGAACCCAACTATCATGCATAAATACCCCCTCTTGGAGTTACAAGTATTCACTGGCCAAGGCTTCAACAAGTAACGGAGAGCATGCAAGATCACAAATGACATAGACATGATAATATAATATTCAGCTCCACATAGGTATCAATATAAGTCAGATCCCAGCAAACACAACATGTAGCATTACAATAAGATGATCTTGATCATGATAGGCAGCTCACAAGATCTAAACATGATGGCACAAGTGGAGAAGACAACCATCTAGCTACTGCTATGGACCCATAGTCCAAGGATGAACTACTCACGCATCACTCCGGAGGCGGGCATGGCGATGTAGAGCCCTCCGGTGATGATTCCCCTCTCCGGCAGGGTGCCGGGAAGAGCTTCAGAACCCCCCGAGTTAGGGTTGACGACGGCGGCGGCAGCGAATATGTTCTGGATGAAAGGCTCGGTGTTTTAGGGTTTTCGCGTCTCGGGGAATAAATAGGCGAAGGGGCGATGTCGGCGGACCCCCGAGGGGCCCAAACCACAGGCGGCGCGGCTGGGCCCACTGCCGCGCCGCCTGTGGTTTGGCCACCTCGTGGCTCTTCGTCTCTCCTTCGGACTCCGTGTACGTGCTGGAAAAATAGGGACTGGCCTTTTGTTTCGTGCAATTCCGAGAATATTTCCAGAAGTAACTTTCTGAAACCAAAAACAGCAGAAAACAGGGAACTGGCACTGTGGCATCTTGTTAATAGGTTAGTCCCAGAAAATGCATAAAAGTGATACGAAGTGTATATAAAACATGTAGCAAATGGTATAATATAAGCATGGAACAGCAGAAATTATGGATACGTTGGAGACGTATCAGTACAGATCAATGTCGTTGCCAGGTTGCTTCGGTCCTTGGATGAGCACTGGCATCATAATGAACTTCCGCTTCATGCACAACCAGGAGGAAGGTTATATATACATAGAGTCACAGGTCAAGTGCTATGACTGGAGCTCTGCTCTCCAAATGGATTAAAGCCATCTGTACTTAGACCAAATCTTAAGTTCCTAGCGTCATCCGAAAAATTCGTGAACTCTCTGTCGATTTTTCTCCACTGGGACCCATCAGCGGGGTGTCTCATCATCAAGTCCTTTTTACGTTCTTCTTTGTGCCAGCGACAACTTGGCATGCTCTTTGTTTTGGAACAAACGTTTCAGACGTAGTATTATAGGAGCATACACATCACCTTGGCAGGAATCCTCTTCCTTGGACAACCTTGCTCGCCCTCAACTTCACCTGGGTCATCTCGCCCAATCTGCATACAGGACAAGCATTTAAATTTTCGTGCTCGCCGCGGTAGAGGATGCAGTCATAAATGCATGCATGTATATTCTGCACCTCTAATCCTAGAGGGCAGACAAACTTCTTGCTTCGTACGTATTAGAGGGCAATTCGTTTACATTTGGAAGCATCATCTTAACTATTTTCAGCAAACTTTCAAAGTGCTTGTCGGTAGTACCACTCTCTGCCTTCCATTTTAACATTTCCAGTATGATACCGAGCTTTTTCTGGCCATCTGTACAAGTTGGGTACAACAATTTGGTGTGATCGGCTAACATGCGCTCCAACTTCAACCTCTCGTTTTCACTTCCACAGTCCATTTGTGCATCATGAATGGTCTGACGAAGATCATCGTCGGACTCATCAAAGATGGCATCCTCTTCAACTTCGTCTTTCCCCATTGTAGTATCACCGTGTTCATTGAACAGAGGATAGTGGTCATTATCCTCTTCTTCTTCATTCTCTTCCATTATAACCCCTCTTTCTCCATGCTTGGTCCAACACTAAAAACCACGCATGAAACCATTTTGCAACAGGTGTTGGTGAATTTTTGATGAGGAAGGGCAATCCTTCATATTCTTACAACGATTGCATGGACAACATACATAACCATTCTTCCGCTTGGTTATCTCGGCCACAGTGAGAAATTCATGCATGCCAGTAATGAAATCGGCATAAACTCGGTCACCGTACATCCATTGACGTCTGATCTGCATTATATAAGTATATCAAAAAAATTATGCATGCCAGTAATGAATAGATAAGTGACCATAATAATTCTTACAAGTTCATCAAGCAAAGTAGAGTGGCGACAAATGTAATACATAGTTATCATAAAATATTCATTAATTTAAACTAACATTGAACTATCTAAAGAATTTAAATCAACAACAAATGTGAACATAATCGCAACTAAGGTCATTATTGAACCAACAGCATAATGATACCAAGCCTCTTGACTAATGGCATATCTTCTAATTTTTTTAAGCTTCAAGCGCATCGCATCCAACTTGATCTCGTAAGCATTAACGACGTCGGCAAGCTTCGAGCGAATCCCATCCAACTTGATCTCGTAAGCATCGACGACGTCGGCAAGCTTGAACTGGTGTTCATCGATGATGTTGGCAAGCTTGGCCTCCAATTTCCTCTTCTCTTCTTGGCGGAGATCTTCACTTATTTTTAATTTAGCTTTCAAATCATCGTTTTCTTTCACAAAAAATTCAACAATAGGGTCCATTGGAATTTCCGGTTCAACTACCTCCTAGACAAATATATATTTATGTCAAAGTTGGTCGGCATGATTGTCATAAACACGAAACGAAACAAATATATAGTTATTAATAGTCATACCACATCCGAATAATAGAGCGGACGAGAGCCAATAGGGGTATTTGTGAAAACCATGGCACTCTATATATATAACAAACAATTATACAACTTATACAATAAAATAATAATAATTATGGATCAAAATCATACAACAAAGATTTTTTTAAAATAAAAAGAAGGCTCACCTAGGTTGTGTCGATGACGAGACGGCGCGGTCTATCGACGACGGTGAGGACGTGAATGTTGTGACACTGAAATACAAAAACATAATTTAGTTTGAGCTCAAACTGAATAAACAAAATTGAGCTAAATAAGCAAAATGAGCTAACTTAGCCATTTCATCAAACACCTACCTAGCACTAGAAATATGAAATGAGCTAAATGAGCTAAACAACCAACGAAACGGGCGCCGGAAGAGAGAGTTTGCAGTTGCTAACCCTTGAATAGATGCACCACCGTCAATCTTAACAAATGGGGCAAAAAATCGTGGAAGAAATCGAGCTCGGTGGAGAGAAAATAGAGATGAAACTCGAGCTGGAAATGGCCATGGCTGGCTCGGGGTGGAAGATGTAGTTGAATGACATTCAGTCCTAGCCGTGGCTGGAACTGCGACTAAAGGTCCCGCACCAACCTGGCTCCTGTCCTAGCCGTTGGAGATGTCGGAGCCGGAGCCCTCTAGTCGCGGTTCGGAAAGGAACCGTGACTAAAGGTCCGGCTCTATTGCCTCTTTTCTACTAGTGTATCCTCTTGTCGTGTATCTTCTTCCTTCCTCTGCTGCGTGCTGGTTTTGTTGCCCTTTACGATTGGATCTTTTTTATGCCGCCAGCCAAACAACTTGGGTTCCGATCTGGTCACGGGTTTCCGGCTCCAGGGTTTCGATTTCCCTTTAAATAATTAATATGACAGGCTGATAGAGTGATGGTGATTAAAACCTGTTTGAGGGTGCCATAAGGTATGCATGTCATAAAATGTCTTAGGAAATAAGCTTAATTTTCGATGCAAATATTGCTTGAAGTTTAGTTGAGATAAAATACATCTTTAACTTCAAGAAACCCCATCCTCAATATCCCTCTTGTAAGGACTTCAGCATATCACCGCTTTAAGCTTACAATTAAGCGGTCCTAAATCGTAAATAGGCCCCTTCTAAGCATATGCTTAAGCACCTAGATTCCTAAAGCTGTTGGAAAGAGTATACAGTCAAAGCAAGAGATACATACCTTAATGAGATTCGACGATGTCCAAGCAGCAGTCCTGTCTTGTTTCTTTTTTTCACAATATCACTTTCTCACCCCGCTACAAAATATCGCGAGTGATCACCGGGCCGCTGTTGGAGCAGTGGACGCCATGGTGCGATTAACACTAAATAATTATTGATGGTCTTGCTAATTTTGGGAACATATCTCTCTCCCGACCATGCTAATCTTGCTAGTTTGTTCGTAGAGTCGGTTATCTGTAAATAAATTTTGACAGGGTCTCCACACACAGTGATTTTGACGAAAACCCGACTCCAAAGAGACAATTGGCTATATTTACAATAAATTACCCTAGTCAATTTTGTCCAGACTGATTCAGTGTAGGCTTTGATTTCTATCTGAATAGGATAATAGTATTATTGTCTGGAAACAAAATTTTGGTTTGAGTTGGTGTAATATCCCACAGTTTAGAGAGTCTGAAGGTTAGACATAGAATATGTGCATTTGCATAGCATGCATCCGAAAATACGGAAAATTTTGGCGCGTTAAATAAAACAATGCAAAGTGATCGATGTTTCTCTCGACTCGATGAATTATGCTTTAGATCATCTTGTTGAGTGCTATGAACTTCGACATGATCTTTATAACACCTTAGCAGGAACTAGGATCATCTATCGAGGCATTCCAGATTTGGACATGACCTTCCCTAATTCTCGACACTCCAAACAATTCCAAATATGACAAATATATAATACAAATAGAACATATGCTAAATCATCACAGAAAAATTAAAGCACACACTAGTATCTCTTCTTATTAAAAACAGGGCCTCAGCCTTTGCATCATAGGCTCGGCTAAGAAAACATGTACAAGATCTGTTCATATATCAGTTTAATAGCCAAATCTTTCAAGGAATACATTTCATAAATTATTTCAGCAACACTAGCATCATGCTTGGCATGGATCTGAGCACAGGGCACACTCCCAGGAGGCACCACAGGAGTAACTCATGATCAACAAACCAGCACATGGGCACAAAATTATCCAATAATACATCTTAACAAAATAGGCAGTGCATCATATTTAATCCTGCTATACCAGGGCATCAGATCATCCAAATATTCGTGGGAAACATCCACAACATCATCTGGATGAGTAAATCATCTAGATTTCTTCCCTGAAATTAATTGACAGAAACAACAAGTGACTAAACTGAATATTTCTTCAGTTAAACCACAGTCCGAGACCAACCAAAGACCATAAGCTCGATTTCATGCACAAGTTCATCACCTGGATGAACTGGAGCAGTACCACATCCCCTAGAACAGTTTGAATTAATTGGAAGTATGTTCTACCCTGAGAGCTATAGGAATCCAGAGAGATGAGAGGAAAGAGGGAGTGGTGAATCATACCTGACGCTCGGGCATGAACATCGTGGCGTGGCGAGGCAGTGCTCGCGCTACCACGACGGAAGCTACCGCGAGGACGACACCGACGAGCACTACGGCGACGGCGGCATAAGGAGCACCACGGCAGCGGCACATCGACCTGCGCCGAGCCACACCAGCAGCAGCAGCAGCGTGTCGAGGAAGCTCTCGAGCACCAGACGGAAACACCACGCACACCGGGGCTGGCAGGAGAGAATCAGCAGGAGACACAGAGGCGATGCCGAGTTTGCAGTCACGGCACGGCTGTCCCATTGGCGTCGGACGTGAGGCGAGGTGGTAAAGGATCTCGTAGTCGTCGCGGAGGAGAAGACGCAAGGGAGGCGCCGGAGGCGCGAGAGCACCAGGGGCGCCGGCGACCCGAGTCCTGGCGGCTAGGGTTAGGGTTCGCTGGCGAGCTCAAGTTGGGGCGGGGAGGAACAAGTCGAAGGAGGGGAATCAGGAGAGAAGGCGGCGGAGCAGCGCCTTATTTTGTTGAAAAATAAAATAATACTCCCTCCGTTAGGAAAAGGATGTCACAAAAATGAACTATAGATAGACCATTTTTGTGACATCCTTTTCCGAACGGAGGGAGTAACACATTGATCTCGGTATTCCATTTCATCGGGAGAAATTTCAGGTAGTAGTTGCTCTTTTATCACAGTTTACCTTTTCTGTCCTTCTACCTGTGGAGTAAGCACACATTCTGTGGGAAACTTAGCAGAGCTTTTGTAATGCTGTAAGTACATCAATTTTTTACTGTTTTGTCTCCTGCAGGCAGTGAAGCTTGATAACTTCGATGCTAAGCTGTTATCAAACAGGAGCCTTTGCTGGCTTCGCATGGGTAATGGGGAAAGGGCTTGTGATGATGCATATGAGTGCAAGAAGCTGCGCCCGAAGTGGGCAAAGGCGCACTATCGTCAAGGAGCAGCTCTGATGTTCATGAAGGTGCAATAAGAGAGTTCAAGCTGAGGCATTCGTTGCTCCTTTCACATCTTTTTTTTTTTGATTCCTCCGTGTGATTGCCTTTCGTAGGATTATGCAAGTGCTTATCAGTCACTCTCACGCGCTTTAGAGTTGGACCCAGAAAGCGAAGAGATCGAGAAATTGTTCTGGTAAGAGGTCCATCTTTCCTCTTGGTGTTTCTGAGCTGACATTAGATCTATTCTATAAGCAGCTTTCACATTCTGTATGTTGCCATCGTCGGTAGAATTCGATATCATCAGTTAACTTGCTGTGATCAACTGATTCAGGGAGGCGATGGAACGGAGGTGATCAAGCCCTCTACGTGCTAACAGCAGAGAGAAGCCCACGCCGAACGTGAAGCTTCTTTGGTGCTCTCAAACGACGACCTTGAATCTTCAAATCATGGCGCTTTTTTTGGACGTGATTCATGTAACGTGGCAGCAGTTTAGAGCATAACAGGTTACTGTCTGCCCATTCTGGGACTCATACTGTCCGTATGGAAGTGTGGCAGTGAATGATGAACTTGCTAAGCTAGAGTGAGAATTGATCAATTTATTTTGCGTTGCCAATTTCCCAATTAACATGCTGATTTTTTCTGCCCATTGCAACATCTGACAGTTCAACAGCAAAGAATGTTTATGAACCAATTCGAAATCTGGAAAATCATGAAATAAATACAATGAGATCGCCAGACTGGACGTGTATGCTTAATTAACGCGAGGTCCCAATGCAGCAGAGGCCGGCCCTTGGAGCGCCGCGCTGGAATGAATGCGTCTCGATGGAGTCAAACCCTCGAACCACACCCACACCTCATTCTCTCTCCCAGGATTCAGATCGCTGGCCGAACACGAGCAATTAATCATGTTGAGGCCGGACAGAACCGTTTTTTCTCGCCTAAGGCGATTATGAAGGCGATCTAGGGTTCATAGCCGCCGCCGGCGGCGACGGCTTTCTCCGGTGCTCAGGTACCGTATCTTTGTCCTGTTGTGCCCGACTTTGTCGAGTGCAAGAAGTTTTGTTGTCCGCTGGTGGCTTTGAACCTGCGTTTCTTTGGCGATCGGGAAAAAGTGCTAAGATCGGTTTTTCTTGGCGAGTCTGTTCCTGTTGTTGGTTGTGTAGGAGACGAAGTCCTCTTCGGCTCAGACTGTTTATTGTCCGCTGGTGCCTGTAACCTGCGTTCTTTGGAAGTTCAGGAAGGTTGTGTAGAGATCGGGAGTTTATTGGTTTTTGCTTCGGCGGTCTGTTGTGAAGGAGACGTTTTCTCCTGCTTGTGCGTGGATTTTGTTACCAACTGAAACCAGGGTAAACCGGGTGCAATGAAAGTTTTAAGCTACAATGGCCGTGGCTTTCAAAAGGCTACGGCGGTCACGGCGCTGGCAGAAATTCAGACGCGTCATGACCCGGATGTTATATTCTTAATGGAGACTCATCTAGATGATTATCCGGCTGAGTGTTTGAGGAAAAGATTGATGATGGAGTACAAGGAAGTAGTTAAAAGTGATGGTAGAAAAGGTGGTCTGTTGTTACTATGGAAAAAAGAGGTAGTCTTGTCGCTGCGGTATAAGACAGCAAACTTCATTGATGTTTTCATCGGATGTGGGCAAGAGCATATTTGGCGGTTCACGGGATTCTATGGTGAACCTAGATGGGCTGATAAACACTTGTCTTGGGATCGAATTCGAGAGCTGAAAACGGTAAATACGATGCCCTGGCTTCTAATGGGGGATATGAATGAGATACTTTACCCGTTTGAGAAAGAGGGAGTCAATCCAAGACCTGTTCTGTTTATGCAGGCTTTCCGTGATGTTATATCTGAGTGTGGTTTAACTGATTTGGGATACACTGGAGATAAATTCACTTGGCATAGAGGTGGGATCAGAGAGCGTCTTGATCGTGCCTTGGTAAGTGATGCATGGCATGAAAAATTTCCAGAGGCTGTGGTTCAGAATCTGGAGTACGGTAGGTCAGACCATAGGCCCATTCTGCTTACTGTTGGAAATGAACCAACCCATCAGCAAAACAGGCCGAAGTTTCTTCGGTTTGAGGCCCGGTGGCTTAAGGAGGCTGATTTCCATGGAATAGTAGAAGGGGCCTGGGAAGCTTCAAACTTTCAAATTCAAAACAATGATCTGGCGGGAAGACTAGCTAAGGTACATGATAGTCTACACCGCTGGGATCGATCTGTCCTAAAAGGTCCTACACGCAAGATCAGGTGGTGAAAAAAGAGCTTTCAGCGGAGAATATTGCGAAAGAAAAGGAACTTACGGCGGAAATTGAAAAGCTTCTTGAGCAGGAAGAGCTACATTGGGCTCAACGGAGTAGGGTCAACTGGCTGCAATTTGGTGATAGAAACACGGGTTATTTTCATAAATTTGCTACAGCCAGGAGACAGAGGAATAGAATTAAAAGGCTGAAGGATGATGATGGTAGCTGGAAGGAGGGAGAAGTTGAATTAAATCCCATGGTGACAGGTTTCTTTGCAGGGCTGTTTACCACGGAATTACCAGAACCAAATCCCCAACTGATTAATAAAGTGAATCCTCGGTCACTGCTGCTATGAATGGTGAACTGAGAAAACCCTATAGCCCAGAGGAAGTGAAACGCGCTTTATTTTCGATAGGCGACATGAAGGCCCCGGGGCGGATGGTTTGCATGCTCTCTTCTTTAAGAAGTGTTGGAGTGTTATCGGTGATGCTTTGACCCATGAAGTGTTGGAAGCAATCCAAAGGAGGGAGATTCCAAGCGGGTGGAATGACACAGTCATTGTGTTAATCCCAAAGGTGGAGACTCCTGAGACAATCTCACAATATAGGCCTATCAGTTTATGTAATGTTCTGTACAAGGTAATTTCGAAAATGCTTGCAGCCAGGCTGAAGGTTGTTTTAGACGAGGTGATCTCACAAGTTCAGAGTGCCTTTGTGCCTGGAAGGTTGATCACAGATAACATTTTATTGGCGTATGAGAGCATGCAAGCAATCAAAAACAATGTGCATTCCGAATTTTTTGGTGGGGAGATTCTGAAGAGAAGCGGAAGATGCACTGGTTTGCATGGTGGAGAATGTGCATTCCGAATTTTTTGGTGGGGAGATTCTGAAGAGAAGCGGAAGATGCACTGGTTTGCATGGTGGAGAATGTGCATTCCGAATTTTTTTGGAGGTATGGGGTTCCGTGATTTGCACTCTTTTAATCTAGCAATGCTGGCAAAGCAAAGCTGGAGGTTACTGTCGAACCCGGACAGCTTGTGTGCTCAGGTCCTAAGCGCAAAGTACTACCCTCACGGTGATCTTTTAAAGGCAGGGCCAAAAAAGAATTCTTCCTTCTCTTGGCAGAGCATTGTGTCGGGTTTACAGACCTTCAAACGAGGCCATATATGGAGGATTGGATCGGGGTCCCAAGTAAACATTTGGGAAGACCACTGGATCCCTAGCAGTCCAACGAGAAAGGTTTTTACGAAGCGTGGAAGAATTCTGTTAAAAAATGTAGAGGACCTAATTGATCCAGTCTCTAACTCTTGGGACGAAAATTTGCTGCGGGAGAATTTCATACCCACGGACGTGGAGAGGATTCTCAGAATTCCTTTGAGTGAGCACTTGTTTGACGATTTTGTTGCCTGGCATTCTACAAGAACACATATGTTCTCTGTTCGGTCAGCTTATTATGTAGAGTGGGAGCATCAATTTGGGGCAAAAACCAGAAGAAGAGACGGCCAAGGTTCTGCCAATATAACCCCAGTTTGGGACAAGTTGTGGAAGCTGCGTGTTCCAAGTAAGATAAAAATATTTCTCTGGAAAGCTTTGCATGGTGCTCTGCCTGGCATGGCGATACTAGCATCAAGACATATAAAAGTACAGGCGCAATGCCCAGTCTATGAGAAAGGAGCAGAAGATATCAAGCATCTCCTCTTCACTTGTGTTCGAGCTAAAAAGGTATGGAAGGAGCTTGGTCTTAATTTGTATATTGATAAAGCTGCTGCGTTGGACCTCTCAGGTTCAGTGGTCCTAGAGAATATTATTCGGAGCAAGCAGGAGAAGGCTCCGGTCCTGAATTCTGTAAGTCTTCATGAATATATTGCTGTGGCATGTTGGTACATTTGGTGGCAGCGAAGGGAGGCAGTAAAAGGTGGAAAGGTTGCACCTCCGAGTAGGTCAGCCTTTGCTATACAGGTACTTACAGCAAACTTTGAGGCAGCGCAAGAATCATCGATGAAACCGAAGAAGCTGATGTGGTCTAAGCCTGCAACGGGGAAAGTTAAGCTAAACATTGACGCTTCATTTTATGCTGATGGTACGGGATCGGTTGGAGCTATTTTACATAATGATCGTGGCGAAGGTCTGGCAGGAATGGCTAGCCTATTTGTAAACGTCCTGGATGCGGCAGCTGCAGAGGCACTGGCCCTTTTGAGAGGTCTTCAGTTCCTGGAGAGATTAGGCTGTGCTTCAGCTATAATCGAATCAGACTCACTGGAGCTAGTTCAAGCTTGTAACAGGAAGATAGAGCTTTGGACTCCACATGCAGCGATACTAGCAGAATGCTTCATGAAAGCAAGTATGATGGATGAGATTGCTTTCCAACACTGTCCGAGGGAGGCAAATCAGGTTGCACATAATTTGGCGCAGCATGTCTATCAATCGAAGGAGGATTTTAGTTGGGAGGGTGACCCCCCAGATTTTCTTCTTTCTTTTGTAATAAACGATGTAACTCTTGTGGATGCTTAAAAGGCGGCAAGTTTTAGACGCACTCTTTTCCCTATCAGGGTACCTCAGGAAACTGGTAGCGTTTTTAATGAGGCGGCTTGCTGACCTAATATATGGGGTAAAAAGTTTCAAAAAAAAAATCATGTTGAGTCCCAATGCCCTTGGAGCGCCGCGCCGCGCCACGCCACGCTCGACTGAATGTCTTGAGTCTCCCACCGAACCAAAAAAAAACCTAGCCACCTCATTCTCTCTCCCAGGATTCAGATCGCCGCCGCCCCTCCGCTCATCACGCCGCCGGCAACTAGGAGCGACGGCCTAGGGTTTGAGCCCTCGATCCCGGCCGCCCATCTCCTCTCCGATCCCGCCTTCTTGCTCATGCTCCGACACCCCATGCCTCAGCCCGTGCGAAGAAGAAGAAGAAGAAGAAGAAGAAGAAGAAGAAGAAGAAGCACCCTGCGAGGTCGGTTTCCACCCTCTCTCTGCCCCCTCTTGCCTTTCTTTCTTATGAAATTTCACTCATCATTTCCCATGGCAGTGAGTGTTTCTTTCTTTCAGGTTCAAATCACCATCGCCGTGCATCTTTACTCTACAAGCATGGATATATGGCTGCGATGGCAATGTTGACGTCTGAGGTGACCTGGTTGCGATGGTTGCTAGCAGACTTTGGTGTTTCTGCCGCTGCACCGATTTCTCTATTGTCAGACAGTACAGGTGCCATCAGCATTGCGCGTGACCCGGTGAAGCATGAGCTCACCAAGCACATCGGCGTGGATGCCTCCTTTGTGCGTGCTGCTGTGCAGGATCAGATTCTTGCTCTTCACTATGTGCCCTCCGAGTTACAGCTGGCGGATTTCTTCACGAAGGCACAAACTCGAGCGCAGCATGGGTTCTTCCTCTCCAAACTCAGTATTGTTGACCCACCATGAGTTTGGGGGGGGGGGGTGTTAGATGTGTATAGGACACATGTATATGTACTGGCCTCTGACCCCTGAAAATATAGTTGCTCATTCATAACAATACTGAGTATACATAATTTAGAGTCATAATATTATTGAATTTATGTTAGACTCTGAAGTATTATGAGAGATTATAGACCTGTGGTGGGGCTTTTGCCTCACAGTAAGTAGTAAAAAGAAAGATTATATACCTGTGCATCCATCTTTAATGTAAGGATTTCCTTCAAAACCAGAAGAGCACTTGCACCGGCAACCGAGGTGTTCCATCATAGGTGACATCAAGGCAGTCGCTGTGGGAGCTGAAGCATCTGTAACCGCTCTTGTTTAGCATTGCATGCTCACATGTCACGTTATCAATAACCCACTTCACCACACCCCATCTCCCGGATAAGGCGTAGAGAGTGGGATCTGAGTCCAAACCAGGCATGAAATTGTCATTAGTCTCCGATACATCATGAATATGTCCATCACGGATGTTCTATCGGTCAATTTAATTACCGGAATAGCGGCCATCCTGACTGGGATACATGCGAGGTAGAGACTGAGTTTTGCGAAGCAGCCGATCTCAGTACCAAAGGGGAATGGGATGCTCACATTGGCCCGCACGATGTGGGACAATCCGTTCTCGGCTGGCTGGATTCATATAGCACTGTTGACGGTGGATAGATTGTGTCAAATGCTTGAACAAATGAACAATAAATATAAAACGATCCATAAAACTTTCAATCTAAATGATGCAATTAAATATACTAGGTATCAGGGTTACTCACATGAGGAAATGGACTTCCCAGGTGTGCTATATCAATTTTGAAGAAAAAAACAAGCCCTTAAACTATGTAATTATGCAGGTTCACTCGATCAATGATCCAGTGTTTTATCATTTAAGGATTTCCTCGCATGTCTCTTTTTTCTGCTGTCCCATGATTTTAGAATATAATACATATCAACCTTACACGGATATATAGGCCAAAAGGGGTACAACTGTTAAGATTATGTTTGATTCGGGTTAGTGGGTGAGTTAAAGGGTTTTGTTTTTGCGGAGAAAGATCCAGTTACATCAAACCAGAAACCACATAGAACAGTCCCCAAGAAAGATAGAAATTACAACGCAGTCCTGCAGGTCAACGCCAACGCCGCCGGTGAGGAAGACGTGCCGCTGGCGCGCCGCCACCGCTCCTCCACTGCAGCCTTGGATCAGGAGGAGTCCCATGGTGGACGGGAAGTCGACGGACCTCAGCTCCGAGGAGCCTCCACCTTGCCTCGCCATCGTCGCCGACGAGCTGGTTCTTGTAACCTTCACCTACAAAAGCTTCATCACCGGCGCCGCCGCTCCACGGCCACCGGCACGGGAAGACCGCGCAGCACGACTCCCGAATCGCGAGCGCGGGGAAGGAGGCAGATCCGTGGCCGCGCCCTGCAGAGCACCACCACCGGAGAGGATCTCCGCCTCACCAAAACGCCTGCCCGACCACGCCATCCTCTCCAAAACGCCGCCGGCAGCGAACCCACTCGAACCTACACTATGTACACGGCTGGATCCGGCGATTCCCCACCCTCCCGCCGCCGAAACGGCCGGCGGAGGGGGAGGAATCCCGCGGATCACCGCCGGTGAGGTGGCTCGAACGAGTGCTCTCAGAAAATCGTCTCTCCTCTACTGTAGCGGGGAAGAGATAAGGTCCAAGGTCCTTTTGTGGCTACGATGGTGAGTTAAAGGGTTTAACTGGTCCAGCCAATGCAGTTTACCTCCTAACCTATAAAATTGTCGAGAGAAAGATATATAGGAGTACATACTATGAAAATCAAGGCGGGTAGGTGACCATTTTAAGCTAGATGGTCAAAAGATGTAAGTTTGATATAAAATATATATGCTTCAAAAAACATGAAAGATATATAGGAGTATATAATCTGAAAATCAAGCATATACAGCTCCATTTTAGGCTAACCTATAAAATTACTCCGACAGGTTAAATCTGAATATAGTCAAAAGATCGTTTTAGGCTAACTGTATATGCTTCAAAAACATGAAAACTGAGGTAGTTAAACTGCATGTCAGAGTAATCTCAGTCACATATATAGATGGAGCATTCGGGTTTACTTAGTATCAGTTTGATATAAAATATATTGCCCTAAATCAGAGATGAAGAGATGACCTGGCGGATAAGTATCTTCTGGGCAACCATCATCGATGTAAGCGTTGCCCTCGCTCCAGGACCGGCAATGGCAAACGTACCCACCGATCGGAGAGTCATGACAGGTGCTGTGTGTGGAAAGTTGTGTATCCCTGATCTTTGTTATTGTATTGCCATGACCCTCATGGGGTATATATAGTGGTACAAGGAGAGAGGTAAACTTGGAGTACAAGAAAGTCTAATACTAGTCTATCTCTAACTCCTATGAATACACGTAGACTTGGAGGGAGTAGACTTGGAGTACAAGGAGGTATAGGATTCCTAGTCTATTTCCAACTCGTATCATATACCTATTCTAACATTTTTTTTTTTTTTTTTTTTTTTTTTTTTTTTTTTTTTTTTTTTTTTTTTTAGAACCCTAATATTTGTTGTTGTATTGCCATGACCCTCATGGGGTATATATAGTGGTACAAGGAGAGAGGTAAACTTGGAGTACAAGAAAGTCTAATACTAGTCTATCTCTAACTCCTATGAATACACGTAGACTTGGAGGGAGTAGACTTGGAGTACAAGGAGGTATAGGATTCCTAGTCTATTTCCAACTCGTATCATATACCTATTCTAACATTCCCCCTTGGTGGCGGCGGCGGTGTGTTGACGAGGTTGTCGTTGAAGACCACGTTGATGTAGACCTTGGCGATGATATGTCGGCGATGTAGCAGCAGCAGGCGTGATGTCGTATGTCGCTTGGAGGCGTCCCTCGGGGCGACGATGGTGTTGATGCCTTTGCTGCTGGATGTCGGAGAAGTCGATGAAAATCCACACCGGCCTGCGTGTGGTTGATGTCGCTTCTCGTAGCTTGGCGTAGTCGTACAACTTGATGTAGATGTTCGGCTTGATGTAGTCCCGGTTTTGATGCCGTGCCGATCTCGGTGACGGAGGTGTGCTGGCGCGTGAGAGATCGCCCTCCTGTGACCGACCCCGGTGCTCGTATTCTCCCGGCGCATCGATCTGACGGACTTGACGCAGGTGTGCGGAGGTTGTTTCCTTTGATGCATGTGTCCCGAGTTGTATCTGTGTGACACGATGGCATGCATGTACCTTGATGATCAAGATCCGATGATGCATACCTTTTTCTTCTAGTACATGGCGTCAAGTCTCTGGGCATGCATGGGCGTATATTGAATCTTGGGTCGAAGAGCCTGTGGCCACGGAGGCCGGCCGTTTGCTGGATGACCTCCGCGCGTGGACTGCTGCAGTCGAAGCCGCACGTCCTTGCACCAGAAGCTGCTGATGGATGCATCGCGCGTGGCCTCGGCTCGTCAGATCTCGTGCGGGAGCATGCGTGTCGATGGTGTGGAGTCGCCGGTGGACGCGGAGCAGGCTGAAGATCGAGCCTGTCCGTGATTCGCGTAGAAACCGATGATCTTGCACTGCTTCTCGCCGGAATTTTTGAGGGTCGTGGTGATTGGGATTTATTTTGTGGCTAAATCGAATCTAGTCTACAGAATTGAGAATTTCGAAAATCTAATCTAAACTATGAACTGGAATTGAATCTAAGAACCGATCCGATCTTTGATCGAGACCGGGTGCCGCGCCCCCGAGGAGAGGAGATTGATCTCCCCGGGGGCGGCGCGCTGCGGAAGTGGTTTAGAACCCTAGGATCGGCGTCGTGAGACAAACGCTCTGATACCATGTGGAAGTTGTAGAACCCTAATATTTGTTGTTGTATTGCCATGACCCTCATGGGGTATATATAGTGGTACAAGGAGAGAGGTAAACTTGGAGTACAAGAAAGTCTAATACTAGTCTATCTCTAACTCCTATGAATACACGTAGACTTGGAGGGAGTAGACTTGGAGTACAAGGAGGTATAGGATTCCTAGTCTATTTCCAACTCGTATCATATACCTATTCTAACACTGTGCTTACTACGGCATGCATAGCTGGCCTTGTCCTCCATGGCACGCGTACAGTTGGGCTGGTATGGAATAGCCCAATCCAGCTGTGCGGGATGTTGGTAGTCTAGTGTCCGCAACTTAGATCTTAGGGCGTCAATCGGCTTAAATATTTGTTCTTTATCTCTGCTGATGAAGGCTAGCACTTTGTTTGAGCGTGAAGAATCGCTGATGCGCGTGATGTTGAGGGTGAAATCTCTGAGGTTCACTCGTATATCGATGGAACAGCATCCTGCGCCAGAACAGTTTGAATTAATTGGAAGTATGTTCTACCCTGAGAGCTAGAGGAATCCAGAGAGATGAGAGGAAAGAGGGAGTGGTGAATCATACCTGACGCTCGGGCACGAACATCGTGGCGTGGCGAGGCAGTGCTCGCGCTACCACGACGGAAGCTACCGCGAGGACGACACCGACGAGCACTACGGCGACGGCGGCATAAGGAGCACCACGGCAGCGGCACATCGACCTGCGCCGAGCCACACCAGCAGCAGCAGCAGCGTGTCGAGGAAGCTCTCGAGCACCAGACGGAAACACCACGCACACCGGGGCTGGCAGGAGAGAATCAGCAGGAGACACAGAGGCGACGCCAAGTTTGCAGTCACGGCACGGCTGTCGCATTGGCGTCGGACGTGAGGCGAGGTGGTAAAGGATCTCGTAGTCGTCGCGGAGGAGAAGACGCAAGGGAGGCACCGGAGGCGCGAGAGCACCAGGGGCGCCGGCGACCCGAGTCCTGCCGGCTAGGGTTAGGGTTCGCTGGCGAGCTCAAGTTGGGGCGGAGAGGAACAAGTCGAAGGAGGGGAATCAGGAGAGAAGGCGGCGGAGCAGCGCCTTATTTTGTTGAAAAATAAAATAATAACACATTGATCTCGGTGTTCTATTTCATCGGGAAAAATTTCAGGTAGTAGTTGCTCTTTTATCACAGTTTACCTTTTCTGTCCTTCTACCTGTGGAGTAAGCACACATTCTGTGGGAAACTTAGCAGAGCTTTTGTAATGCTGTAAGTACATCAATTTTTTACTGTTTTGTCTCCTGCAGGCAGTGAAGCTTGATAACTTCGATGCTAAGCTGTTATCAAACAGGAGCCTTTGCTGGCTTCGCATGGGTAATGGGGAAAGGGCTTGTGATGATGCATATGAGTGCAAGAAGCTGCGCCCGAAGTGGGCAAAGGCGCACTATCGTCAAGGAGCAGCTCTGATGTTCATGAAGGTGCAATAAGAGAGTTCAAGCTGAGGCATTCGTTGCTCCTTTCACATCTTTTTTTTTTTTTGATTCCTCCGTGTGATTGCCTTTCGTAGGATTATGCAAGTGCTTATCAGTCACTCTCACGCGCTTTAGAGTTGGACCCAGAAAGCGAAGAGATCGAGAAATTGTTCTGGTAAGAGGTCCATCTTTCCTCTTGGTGTTTCTGAGCTGACATTAGATCTATTCTATAAGCAGCTTTCACATTCTGTATGTTGCCATCGTCGGTAGAATTCGATATCATCAGTTAACTTGCTGTGATCAACTGATTCAGGGAGGCGATGGAACGGAGGTGATCAAGCCCTCTACGTGCTAACAGCAGAGAGAAGCCCACGCCGAACGTGAAGCTTCTTTTGTGCTCTCAAACGACGACCTTGAAACTTCAAATCATGGCGCTTTTTTTGGACGTGATTCATGTAACGTGGCAGCAGTTTAGAGCATAACTGGTTACTGTCTGCCCATTCTGGGACTCATACTGTCCGTATGGAAGTGTGGCAGAGAATGATGAACTTGCTAAGCTAGAGTGAGAATTGATCAATTTATTTTGCGTTGCCAATTTCCCAATTAACATGCTGATTTTTTCTGCCCATTGCAACATCTGACAGTTCAACAGCAAAGAATGTTTATGAATCAATTCGAAATCTGGAAAATCATGAAATAAATACAATGAGATCGCCAGACTGGACGTGTATGCTTAATTAACGCGAGGTCCCAATGCAGCAGAGGCCGGCCCTTGGAGCGCCGCGCTGGAATGAATGCGTCTCGACGGAATCAAACCCTCGAAACACACCCACACCTCATTCTCTCTCCCAGGATCCAGATCGCTGGCCGAACACGAGCAATTAATCATGTTGAGTCCCAATGCCCTTGGAGCGCCGCGCCGCGCCACGCCAGGCTCGACTGAATGTCTTGAGTCTCCCACCGAACCAAAAAAAACCTAGCCACCTCATTCTCTCTCCCAGGATTCAGATCGCCGCCGCCCCTCCGCTCATCACGCCGCCGGCAACCAGGAGCGACGACCTAGGGTCTGAGCCTCGATCCCGGCCGCCCATCTCCTCTTCGATCCCGCCTTCTTGCTCATGCTCCGACACCCCATGCCTCAGCCCGTGCGAAGAAGAAGAAGAAGAAGAAGAAGAAGAAGAAGAAGAAGCTCCCTGCGAGGTCGGTCTCCATGCTCTGTCTGCCCCCTCTTGCCTTTCTTTCTTATGAAATTTCACTCATCATTTCCCGTGCCAGTGAGTGTTTCTTTCTTTCAGGTTCAAATCACCATCGCCGTGCATCTTTACTCTACATGCATGGATATATGGCTGCGATGGCTATGTTGACGTCTGAGGTGACCTGGTTGCGATGGTTGCTAGCAGACTTTGGTGTTTCTGCCGCTGCACCGATTTCTCTATTGTCAGACAGTACAGGTGCCATCAGCATTGCGCGTGACCCGGTGAAGCATGAGCTCACCAAGCACATCGGCGTGGATGCCTCCTTTGTGCGTGCTGCTGTGCAGGATCAGATTTTTACTCTTCACTATGTGCCCTCCGAGTTACAGCTGGCGGATTTCTTCACGAAGGCACAAACTCGAGCGCAGCATGGGTTCTTCCTTTCCAAACTCAGTGTTGTTGACCCACCATGAGTTTGAGGGGGGTGTTAGATGTGTATAGGACACATGTATATGTACTGGCCTTTGGCCCCCTGAAAATATAGTTGCTCATTCATAACAATACTGAGTATACATAATTTAGAGTCATAATATTATTAAATTTATGTTAGACTCTGAAGTATTATGAGAGATTATAGACCTGTGGTGGGGCTTTTGCCTCACAGTAAGTAGTAAAAAGAAAGATTATATACCTGTGCATCCATCTTTAATGTAAGGATTTCCTTCAAAACCAGAAGAGCACTTGCACCGGCAACCGAGGTGTTCCATCATAGGTGACATCAAGGCAGTCGCTGTGGGAGCTGAAGCATCTGTAACCGCTCTTGTTTAGCATTGCATGCTCACATGTCACGTTATCAATAACCCACTTCACCACACCCCATCTCCCGGATAAGGCGTAGAGAGTGGGATCTGAGTCCAAACCAGGCATGAAATTGTCATTAGTCTCCGATACATCATGAACCTGCAAGATACCATCATCAATAGATATGTCCGTCACGGATGTTCTATCGGTCAATTTAGGGTGTGTTTGGTAGGCCAGGTCACTCCAACATGGGTTTTCCAATTGGGCCAAGCTGACATGATACAGGTTGGGCTGAGATTTTGTTAAGTGTTTGGTGGCCCGGGTGTGTTGGGACAGGATGAGAAGAGACGTTGTTTGGTGGCCTGCACGTATTTAACTAGGCTGAGACTAGAGTCCAGGAAATAAATTTACAAACAGGTCCAAAATATTACACCAAAGACCTTGAACAAAATAAACAAAATCAATCAGGTCCTCGGGGCACCCATCCAACCTCTCCGTGCGGAGAGCAGCTCGCCGGCGGCGGCACTCGTGAGCCGAGGCGGCGGAGCGACGAGGTCGCAGTGGGAGGCGGCGTCTCCAGGCGCTGGGACGGCGGCGAGAGTCACGGGCGGCGGTGGTGGCCTGCTCTGCGGCGCCAGGGGACGGGGGGCGCTGGCGGCGGCGTTAGATGCAGGCGGCGGCGGGCGACGGCCTCCGACGGCTCCAGGCGCTAGGAGGCCGCGGTCGACGATCTCGGCATCTTCAGGAGGCGGCGCGAGCCTCTTGAGCAGCGGCGGGCTGCGGGGTGGGTCGATTCCGTGGCTGGCGCAAGAACGGAGACGGGAACGAGGGAAGTAGAGAGGGTGCGCAGGGTGAGCGGAGTAGCTTGTCGCGGCTCCGGTGATGGCGCTAGGTGGTCTTGCTGTTCGGCGAGGTCTGGAAGGAGAGCGGCGACCCCGACGGCGGCTGGAGGGGCGCGGGCTGCGGCGTTGGGCGGCGGCGTTGGGCGAGGGCGTTGGGCGGCGTTGAACTCGTCTCCTCCCCGTCGAGCTTGGCGCTGGGAGCAGGGAGTTGGGCGGCGGAGTTGGGCGGCGTTGGGCGGCGTTGGGAAGCGCTGGGTGGCGGCGCAGGCCGGCGCTGGGCGGCGGCGATTCCTCGGGCGATTTCTGAGAGGAAGAAAAGTAGAGAGCGGGGGGAAGAATGAGGCACGGGACGGAGGGGCTCGGGGCGCGACACCCGGGTGGGGCCCACGCGTGGGATTTTTCCCGTATGAGCTCGGCCAGGCTGACTTGAGAAGCTCGATCTGAGCTTCTCTCGTGGGCAGGGCTGAGGGAGGTTTTCGGACGAGGCGGGCATGGCCCAGAAGCGCAACACGGGCTACCAAACAGCAAAAAAACGCATGGGGAGAGAATATCTGTGGTGAGCCGGTCTACCAAACACGCTCTTAAGGACCGGAATAGCGGCCATCCTGACTGGGATACATGCGAGGTAGAGACTGAGTTTTACGAAGCAGCCGATCTCAGTACCAAAGGGAATGGGATGCTCACATTGGCCCGCACGATGTGGGACAATCCGTTCTCGGCTGGCTGGATTCATATAGCACTGTTGACGGTGGATAGATTGTGTCAAATGCTTGAACAAATGAACAATAAATATAAAACGATCCATAAAACTTTCAATCTAAATGATGCAATTAAATATACTAGGTATCAGGGTTACTCACATGAGGAAATGGACTTCCCAGGTGTGCTATATCAATTTTGAAGAAAAAAACAAGCCCTTAAACTATGTAATTATGCAGGTTCACTCGATCAATGATCCAGTGTTTTATCATTTAGGATTTCCTCGCATGTCTCTTTTTTCTGCTGTCCCATGATTTTAGAATATAATACGTATCAACCTTACACGGATATATAGGCCAAAAGGGGTACAACTGTTAAGATTATGTTTGATTCGGGTTAGTGGGTGAGTTAAAGGGTTTTTTTTTGGCGGAGAAAGATCCAGTTACATCAAACCAGAAACCATACAGAACAGTCCCCAAGAAAGATAAAATTACAACGCAGTCCTGCAGGTCAACGCCGACGCCGCCGGTGAGGAAGACGTGCCGCTGGCGCGCCGCCACCGCTCCTCCACTGCAGCCTTGGATCAGGAGGAGTCTCATGGTGGACGGGAAGTCGACGGACCTCAGCTCCGAGGAGCCTCCACCTTGCCTCGCCATCGTCGCCGACGAGCTGGTTCTTGTAACCTTCACCTTCAAAAGCTTCATCACCCGGCGCCGCCGCTCCACGGCCACCGGCACGGGAAGACCGCGCAGCACGACTCCACCGAATCGCGAGCGCGGGGAAGGAGGCAGATCCGTGGCCGCGCCCCGCAGAGCACCACCACCGGAGAGGATCTCCGCCTCACCAAAACGCCTGCCCGACCGCGCCATCCTCTCCAAAACGCCGCCGGCAGCGAACCCACTCGAACCTACACTATGTACACGGCTGGATCGGCGATTCCCCACCCTCCGCCGCCGAAGCGGCCGGCGGAGGGGGAGGAATCCCGCGGATCACCGCCGGTGAGGTGGCTCGAACGAGTGCTCTCAGAAAATCGTCTCTCCTCTACTGTAGCGGGGAAGAGATAAGGTCCAAGGTCCTTTTGTGGCTACGATGGTGAGTTAAAGGGTTTAACTGGTCCAGCCAATGCAGTTTTACCTCCTAACCTATAAAATTGCCGAGAGAAAGATATATAGGAGTACATAATATGAAAATCAAGGCGGGTAGGTGACCATTTTAGGCTAGATGGTCAAAAGATGTAAGTTTGATATAAAATATATATGCTTCAAAAAACATGAAAGATATATAGGAGTATATAATCTGAAAATCAAGCATATACAGCTCCATTTTAGGCTAACCTATAAAATTACTCCGACAGGTTAAATCTGAATATAGTCAAAAGATCGTTTTAGGCTAACTGTATATGCTTCAAAAACATGAAAACTGAGGTAGTTAAACTGCATGTCAGAGTAATCTCAGTCACATATATAGATGGAGCATTCGGGTTTACTTAGTATCAGTTTGATATAAAATATATTGCCCTAAATCAGAGATGAAGAGATGACCTGGCGGATAAGTATCTTCTGGGCAACCATCATCGATGTAAGCGTTGCCCTCGCTCCAGACCGGCAATGGCAAACGTACCCACCGATCGGAGAGTCATGACAGGTGCTGTGCTTACTACGGCATGCATAGCTGGCCTTGTCCTCCATGGCACGCGTACAGTTGGGCTGGTATGGAATAGCGCAATCCAGCTGTGCGGGATGTTGGTAGTCTAGTGTCCGCAACTTAGATCTTAGGGCGTCAATCGGCCTAAATATTTGTTCTTTGTCTCTGCTGATGAAGGCTAGCACTTTGTTTGAGCGTGAAGAATCGCTGATGCGCGTGATGTTGAGGGTGAAATCTCTGAGGTTCACTCGTATATCGATGGAACAGCATCCTGCGCCAATCATGGCATCACACGTACCCGCGACTCGAGCCTCTGCGCAGACGACGGAGCAGGTCCCGACCTTGACGCCGGAGTTGCCAATGAACAGCGTGGCTTTGACGTTGCAGCCAACAACGAACAAGGACATCTCCGAGGACCCAGATATGGCGAAGGGGCTGGCCGGAGTTTCCCAGTGGACGGAGTAGTCGAGGACGCCGGGAGTCATCTTCACGGAGTAGGAGATGCTGGTTGCAAGGTATTGGAAGGATGGGCTTGGACTGAGACCAGCCTCCATGCTTGTATTGCCCAGCAGGAGGCGCGAGCTGTTGTCGGTGCCGGCAACACAGGTGAGACTGAAACCTGGCAAGGAGCACAAAGGACCTACTCCAAACGGATAAGGTATATATAACCAGTACCACAGGTGTCGGGGCAGTTTCTTCTGACCGTGTTCTCCGTCGCAGCTGTGGCGGACGGCAACACGAGCACAGCAAGCAGGAGCAGCACCATGGCCGTGCTCATCTTGGTATGGTGGTCTCTAGTCGATCTTGAAGTTTCTATGTTTGTGTTGGATCATAGTACCGGTACTTGACTTGGTAATGCTATATTCTTCAAGCGCCTGCCCGCCTGCCGCAACTGACTGACAGACTTTTCAAATTTTGAAGAAGCGGGGCACTACTGCTGACCAGTCGTAGACATGTGTGACATGTACCTTTCAGGTCGGTGCATTTGGAAGTCAGTCTACAACAAAAACTTTCTACCTACCATCCGGACTGACTTCCTTGTGTCGAGGGAGGTGCCACCAATGGCAGCACACGCGACACGCGGGGTCGCACGGTCACGTTTCAGGTGGCCAGTGTGCTACAGTGGCGGGTCGAACTTAAAAGACCACATTTTCGGGTTTCTTTTGCACCTGGATGCTGTCGGTTTTGGCTGTATTTCTTTATCTGTTGATAATGAAATTCGATTTTTGGGAGAAAATTGCAAAATACCACCACATTTATGGCTAGGGTTTCAAAAAACCACCATGTTGCGATATTTTTTCAAAAGGCCACCAGTATTGCATAATGATTTCTCAAAAAACACTGATTGTCTATTTTAAGCCAGTTAAGCCTATGTCTTATCGGTGGACCCGTTTGTCAGGCCAACATGGCATGTATATTTTGTGAAAAAAGACCTTACCTTTTTCCGTTTTCACATTTATTTTCTTGTCCTCCTTTTTTCTTATCTTTTTGCCGTTGACCCAATCAAGCTGAGCGCTCCCCTTCGTCCATGGCCAGGCCGCCCCCGTCAAATCCAACGCTAGCCACCACCACCTGCCATGTAGAATCTTTGAGCTTTCCTCTTCTGCAGCGTACCTGCGCATAGTTTCGCCGCCGACTCCATGGACCAATTTCTAAACCGGGCGCGCACGACGTACCGTCATGCTCTGAGACGCCTCGGCCGTCACAACGACGAACTCAATGACGGAGCTGGCAGACGTGCGGGTTGGAACCTGCTCGTGCGGCTGCAGATAGAGCACGGAAGCATGACAGTGGGGTCCATCGGTCAGAATGATGGTTAGCACTCCTAAACTCGACGATCAGTGTTTTTTGTTACGTCATTACGCAATACCGGTGGCTTTTTGAAAAAAAAGTCGCAACATGGTGGACCCTAACCTCAAATGTGGTGGTTTTTTGCAATTTTCTCGATTTGTGGGAATCGTGTCGAGGAAATCCACCCTATCCTTGTGAGTTCCCTATCTTGGAAAAACAGTTTTCTGCCTATGAGCTGTATGAAGTTTCAGAATTTCCCGTCATAATAGTTGCAGCCTACTGAATCAGAGTGCCCACGTCTCACGGTCTCAGTGTTCTTCAATCCATTTTTTTCCTGTATTTTGTACTCTCTCCGAGTCTCCGATCCATATTAATTTGTTAGTGAATGGCAGTATATATCTACTACTGAAACATGTCTAGATATAAACAATTCAGCAGCAATTAATATGTATTCGAAGGAATATTTAGCAGATTATTAGTACGTATCTGCTTGGTCCTCAGGGCTACCAGTAGCAGAAGCAAGGAAAAATAAAAATGTTCCACACTTCGTATGCAGCTGTCACGGTCACGACTGAAGCAGGACGCATCACGTAGAAATATTTTGCTCAGCCTTTTCTACTCTGGATCGTCCTCGATCTTTAGAGGAGTGGTGCCCGCTTTTTTTAAGAGAACAAAAGTGTAAACTCCACCTTTTCAAAAGTTTGTGTAAACTCCGCGCCACTCCTTAAAAATAGTGTGAAAGAAAGTAAATGCTTGTTTTTTTACAAGACACTGGGGCAGATCTTACCAGGTTAAAATTTCTGAACTTCTAAAAGTTCCGAATATAGTTGTGCTTTCTCTACCTAAAGGGAGCAGGGAGCTGATAGATCAGACACGCCCAATGGTAGAGTCTTCTCTAGGCCAAAGGACAAGAAACTAACGATTTATTTCTTCGAACTTAGGCAACGACTTGACATCCTCGATTAATAATGAAACTAGAGACTCCTTCTATCGAAATATATCAGTCGGCTAATTTGTGGTCCGGCAAGTGGCACACTTTCAACTTCTACTGTTTGCACTTTCCTGAATACATTTCCATCTTCTCTGGGTATAGGCTATATGAACCAACTGTCTTACCAGATCATTAGAAAGATTCTTTATTATCATGGTCATATGAGGGGCTCATGGAGTAGAAAAACACAAGCAACTGGTTTCGAGCTCATAGAGATATTCTTTACAAATGTATAAACTAGCCAGTGACGAATTGGATTTAATCAAATTCATGCCTTATACAAGTCTAAAGCAAGGAATCGTACACCATCTTATTAATTGAAACTTCCATGGGTAGAAAATATGTCATCTATTTAAAATGGACACTATCAAATACTCCCTCCGTTCCATATTAGTTGAAGCACTAAAATGTGTCTAGATACATCTATTTTGAAATCAACTAATATGAAACGGAGGGAGTACAACCCTAGCATTATAAGGAAACAACTAATAGACGGGGATGTAATCACAGGCGGGCTAGCCAAAACCCTAGGAAAAAGCGCCGCAATTTTCCTTTCTCCAGGCGGAGAAAAAACAGTCTACACCAATTTAAGGATGTCTACGTCATGTATGAACATGAAGCTACGAGAACAGTGCTTAATCTAGCTAGCTAGAAGCTTATCCTTTGTCAAAAGTATATTCATACGTAGAACAATTTCTACAAGTTAACAAGAAAGATGAGTCATGATTCTAGCAAGTGACGCGATTAATCTAAATTTTAGTCTCCACCATGCTCATTCGCATGGTACCCTTGGCAGTTTCAAGATCCAATCCCTAGCCAGGCACTATTTATTATACACGTGCTAGCACGGTGCAAGAAGAAGCTTGCATAACCATCATGCATGGACAAATGGACCCTGATTAACCTAGTTAGTATCCAAATTAATAGATGCTTGTAGAACTAGAGACAAGAGACCATCCACACACATATATCTAATCCATGGCATTTGATACATGTTTGATAAGATAATCCAGGATTTTTCTCTTAAATTTGAAATTTATTTGCTTGAGGCCTTTTTCTTTCATTTGAAAATTTTCTTTTATCTATTTTTGCGATTTTCGACTAATTCAAATATTTGAATTCAATAAAATATAGACTAGGGTGTGTAAAAACATCTTTTTGGTCAATCTTAAAAATATAAAGAGTTCTGAAAATAATTTCTACTTTTCGTGATTGAATTGGAATTAATGATGACATGATGTTGATGAATGCATGCATGTTTTATGAATTTTGAAAATTTGGGATGTTACATCAATACATTTTACACTGCCAATTCTCCTTTGTATTTTTTAGATAAAGAGTATATTTTAATATCACGGAGACACCAATTACACCCAGGCTATTCTCCTTTGTATATGTGCAACAAACATATGTGTGAACAACAAATAGCAAACATGTAGCAACGTGGTCTCTAGGGCATTCCTAAAATTGGCCATCACTTTACAATACTATTTCCCAAAACACAAGATTTTTTTTTTTTGAACAGGATCTGATTCATATAACAGAGTGCACAGTACAGATTACAAACAGGTCCAAACAAGAAATAGAAATTACACACAGGCCCTGCAAAACTGCACAGAACACCCTGCACCCCCAGGAACGAACGCAATCAGATCCACCCCAGACCAAAACGCCTAGCCGACATCGCCGACGCCGTACCGCGAGCCGCCGTGGAGGAGGCACCCCTCCTTGCTGAAGCAGACCGCAAAGCTCGGCCGCCGCCGCGCGACGGCAACTTGTCTCGATGAACGAAAACGGTCGCAGCACCACCTCCACAGCATCACCTTTCTTCCAGCCGTCGGAAACCTCACCCAGGCCAGCCGCCGCGGGCCGCCGTCTCCAAACGCCACTCCCCGAGCCACCACGGCCGGCCGGAGTCGACTCGCCAAGGGAGAAGGCGCCCAACACCACCTGCACAAAAACGGAACCAACCTCCTGCACCACCAGCTCCCCCCGCCACCTCGGCCGGCCAGAGCACCGGTGCAGAAGAAGGACCGGACACAAAACCGCACGATCCCAGCAGATCGGCGGGACAGAGATCCTCTCGCCGCGGCGGAGAGGCAGCACACCATCGCTCTCGCCCCAGCGCCGCCGGAGACCGCGCCGAGGGAAGGGGAGAGCCAGGATTTATTTACCCTATACGGCGGCCGATCCTTCCACTCGCCGCCGCCTGGGGCTAATCCTACCCTAACTACGCGCCAGGACACGAGGACCAAGATCCCCACCTCCTCCCGCCGCCGGAGCGACAGGAGGAGGCCGAGATCCGGCCTCGGTCCGGCGAGGAGAAGGGGAACGCGACTCGCCTCCCTTTTCGCCGCTGGTACTGTAGCAGGGGAGAGAGAGGTGAGGACGGGCCAAAACACAAGATTTCACACGTATAGTAATTGCATTTTTTCATCTTTACAAAAGATTTCTTTACCCTATCACCCCCCACCACCTATGCTTATATTACATCTCCTCCTATACCTCCTGTATCAAATGGCAACTACAAGCTACGATGATCCCATGCTCGTTCAGGCATGCATGTTATTCTTCTGCCACTAGGAGTCTTACAAATCTTGTGTCAATGGTTCTTTACTGATGTATCATCATCATCTAGGCCACAAAATCATGCAGCAGAGGCGACTGCTCGAACCGCTTCCGCTGGTCCATTTGGTTTAAGGATTCGTAGTCCGAGGACACGATGCTAACACCAAGAGGAGCACCGGCATTATAGATGTCGTCATCACCGACACCGGGGAAGTTTGCCTGGGCATTCTGAACCGATAGGCCGCTGCCCGGGTGCTGCAAGCCCAGCGTCAGCGACACATTGCCATTGCCGTACCTCCCCCCGAGCCCTGCCAGGTGGTAGGCCATGTACCGCGCGTTATCGTCCGAGTGCTGCGCAACGGCATTGTGGTGGAGGAGAAGGCCCCCATCCGCCTCGCCGGACCGCTTCTCCTTCATCATCAGGTTCATGAAACTGTCGTCATGGTTGGCCTCGTTATGGAAACCGACAGGCGCCCCGCCGACGTTCATGGTCCCAATGCTGGTCCTCGACTCGCTTAGCTGGCTGGTTTCACAGACCCGAGCCCTGGCGCTTTTCAAGTCTTCGTTTTCTTCTGTCGATGCCACCTTGTTCTTGCTTCCGGGCACGTTGTCGGAGGAAGAGTTGGAGTCTTGCTCCAGATCACCTGTCTCTTCTTTGTACATGTCTTCAATCATTGGTTTCCAAAGCCGGACACGAGCGTTTATGAACCAATTCGAAATCTGGAATCATGAAACAATATAATGAGATCCACTCCCTGAACAAACACAGGCAGAAAGTACACAAGCGGTGCTATTTTCTCCTCTAGCATTAGCAGTCAGGTTTCATGCAAACAATAAATATTATGACAGGATTATGTTTACATGAATTACAGGTTTTTTCCATTAGAATCAACCTCAATTCTAGATCAATGATTGACACATGAAAATACAGTCAATAGTATTATTACCTGACTCCTTGTCAAGCCAGTCTGCCTTGCTAGCATCAACTTTTCTGAATCTTTCGGGTACCTGTAAAATAGTTGTGAAGAATGATAAGTAACAAGAACAAAGCGGTTACTGGCAAGAACCCATATGAAGAAAGGAACTTACGGGTGAAGGAAGTGTTCGAAAAGCCAAGCGCGAAGAACTGTAACAGAGTTTTCAGGCAGTCCCCTCTGCGGTCTCCAAGCGTTTTGTGGAATCATACCGTACTGTTGGAAGGCTCTCTGCTGTCTCAGCTGCTGATCGATGTACCGGAGACGGGTCAATTTTCCTTCCTTGCCTGATGAATTTTCTTCCTCGCCGAGCTTCTTCCTGATAACATTGATCTGGTCGTTGATGGCATCCTTCAAGCACCGGAAATGCCGCGAGATTGTCTGAAGAGCAACCGCGGTGTACGGCTTGGCAGACCCAGGCCCGGCCACCATATCAAAAGATGAAACCACATTCTGCATTTGGTGGTAATAGTGCTTGTATTTCCGGTCCACCTGAAATGTATTTATCTTAATGTTAGAATAGTTATTAATACCAAAACAAAAGATTCACTAGCGATCAGTGTTACTGTAAAACTAATTGTTTAGACATGGCTAATAGATCTTTCCTGTCAATGTCAAAACACTAACTGTCAGTTAAAACAGATTGGCATTGTGCAGTTATTCAAGGATAGAGGTATAAACAATGTAGCATATAGTCACCCACCTCATCCAACATCGCCATCAGTTTGGCCATCTTGTTCTGAAGCTCTTGCTTCTCAGCAGTGGAAAGCTCCGGTGGCGCAGATTCTTGCGGGTTCGAAGATACGCCCTCGCTTTTTGGCCCTCCATCAGCCTCTTTGCCCTCTGCTTTTCCCGGTTCAGCCTTCTGTTTTATATTCTTCCAAACATTCACAACCTCATCTAGCACCTCCTGTGCCGCCCTCAGATACCTCGAGTGCCGGATCGCGCGCGAGGCTTCAGACTGCATGCTCTTCATCCGGATGTCGTCGACTCTGAGGCTTTCATGGTAAGAGCTCGGCGTGAGCATATCCGGTTTGATGGACCAATAAGGCAAGGAAGGGGCCAGAATCTGTGTGTTGAGGCTCAGAGACAGACCCTGGCCTTGCCCTGACGGAACATTCGGTGAGCCATGGTGGTTGTTTAGAACACCGAACTCAAACTGCGCACCGTTGTGGTCACCATCGTGGATCAGTTCGGCACCACCACTCTGTTGTGCTCCATCCATCATGTGCATCAGCATCTCATTCTTCATATCCTTGACATGACCGAACGAGCTGTGCCCGAGCATGTCGGACTCCCTCGCCGACGAGTCGTGGGACATTGCTGAATGATGGTGACCATGGCCAGGCATCTCCATGCAGTTCTGCTGGGACTGCAGGATGCCGTTGAACTCCGTGTATGGCCCAGGAGACTGGTTGTTCAGATAGAGCAAGTTGCCTAGAGCTGACGACATCGGGTAGGGCGCTGTGCCCGGGTCTCTCGAGTACATGTCGTGCGAGTCTCTTTCGTTGCCGGGGCTCGAGTAGTAAGTGGCCATCTCAAGTTATGATTGCTTACTGACCGAGCTCGCTGCCAAGCATAGAGCTGATCAAGTTTCAGGTATGCAGAAGCAGAGCAGGCTTCTTGCAATCAAACTCGACCAAGTTTCAGCAGAAGATAGTGTTGACCAGAATAAATCTTCCTGTCACAACTTCCTGCAATCGAAAGAAAACGAAAGGCTTATTTGGCTGGCATATGTCAATATTCAGAATTGCAATTATTTGTAAAGCAGTCGAATGAAAGAACTTGGCAACACTCTGAACATTAAAAAACTTCAATAAAAACAACATGTTCTGTGGGCTGCAACAGTAGCACTAAGTTTTGAGGTTCAGGTTGGCATGATTTAACCATGTCTGATTGAAGTGGGATCACACAGGAACTGACAGAGCGACGTGGGAATTCGCAGGCCAAAAGGCACCAAGTGGTCCTTCGGCTTTCAGATTGGATCAAGAAAGTTTCGGGCTTTGTGCTCCTCCTTTGCTATCAGGATAACAGGAATATATGCTTGTGAATTCCTACAGTTATACCAGGACAAATAATCTGATAACGCAATAAACCAGAATCAAATAATTGCACCAGTGTGTTTGTGTTTTTTTTTCACATAAGAATCATATGAATAAGAACCTATTACTGCAGAAAACCAGAGTCTGATGGAAACAAAAAAACTGCATAGATAATTGATTATTTGTCAGGAGTACCTTGCTAAACCCAATATAAGTCTGCTGACAGATGCTTTGGTATCGACGCGAGGCTAGCGTAGCTTCCTGATCAATCTGCAAAAAGAAGAGATGAACATGCTTAGCTTACTTGTTCGTGGTTCGAAAATAATTATGTTTGGAAACTAGATTTTACGATGCGAAAGAGGTGGAAGCAGGAGAGAAGTCCAAGGCAGGAAGTTTGCAGGGCTATAAAACTATGTGATAAAGAAAACTTAAACAAGCACTTAGTTCTGATGAAAAAGAGGTAGCAAGAAGAATCTATAGTGGAGTAACTCCCAAGAAAACACCGAACTGAATGAAAAAACACTGAACTCAACAGCAGCAAGAAGGCAAGAGTAACAGGAAACAGAGCTTTTGAAGGAGCTTGGCTTCATCATAGGAGGAAAGGAAAAAAAAAACTCTGACAATTCAGCTAGCAAGGCTCAAATTACAGGCCAAGAAAGAAACCAAACCAAGTCCGTTGTCAAAATTTTGGAAGGAAAAAAAAGAGAAATCAACAGATATTCACTGGAAAGAACACTGTACTCAAGAAGAGAGGATTCGTCGTCGAAGCACATATACTGCAAGAAAGGCAAGACCTTTGGTCAAAAAGATGTCTCCCGAGCTTTCAATTCCTCAGAATTCAGACCAAACCAAAATCCCTGAACACCAACAGAAGCAGCACCCTAATCTACAGCTCCAAGAAGAGCAGCATAATTCAGCGAAACCCCATCATCAAACTGAAAACCGAACACAGCGGCGGCAAGAACAGGAAGCGGCGGCCATACATGCCAGAAAGGAAGCAGGCGATGCTCTGGTGCGAGACGAAGGCGCGGGGAGGTCATAAGAAAATGGGAGGAGGGAGAGCGAGACCTGAGAGCCGGGGCGTGCTCCGCTCCGCTCCTCGTGGGGCAAAGAAAGAGAAGCTCCCTCCGGGCAACAGATAGAGAGAGCAGGAAGGGGAAGGGAGGTGGTGGTGGTGAGAAAGATAATCGATCCTCCCAATATGGGGACAAAATCAGATCCCGAGATTAAACAATGGAGTCTCCCAAAGCAGAGCTCAAAAGGATACAAGGGAGAGCAGAGCAGAGCTCCTCTCTTTGTATATATACTAGGGATAAATGCGCGGCGACACGCCGCGTCCGTGAGATAAAATTAAAATTCGAAATCGGCGACTTTCGAAAATCATGTATAATTGAGAATCGTTTGAATGCAAAGAGAGTTTGTGTTTGAGAAATGTTTAGGTTGCGAAAATTTGCCGCCGCACCCGTGTGTTAAATTTTTTAGATTTTGAATTATTGTAACGTTAGTAAAATGGTTAGTTTTGAAAGGTAGCTGAAATTCTGGAATATTCAAATTTGTTTGCCTTATTATAGCGGTAGAGTTGAATTTTTAAAAATGTTCACATCTTTGAAGCGTGTACATTTGGAATTTGTCGAAATGCAATGAAACTTGTGGTTAAAATTTGTTCGGATCCCGAAGTAAGTTCGAAAGCTTTGGAAGACATTTGGAAGTCTGAAATTTCCAATTTTGAAATTTAATCATTGGTGGTGAGAATCTATGGAGACAGTGTTAAAACTTGTTAGATTTGGAATTTTTTTTCTTGGTAGTGAGAATTTGTGGAGATAGTCTTAAAATTTGTTAGATTTGGATTTTTTTTAAGGCTCTATTTTTTTTCAGGATGGAATGCTTGTGCAACTTTTGTGTGGGAACTTTGTATTTCTGATTTTTGTTTTTGTTTTTTGTGTATATTATTTGTATTATTCTGAGGAGTGGACTAAAAGATATGAGTTTTATGAATTTTAGCTCTTTCTTGCAATTACGAATTTGCTGACCGGTGAGACCCAGTTGTCAGGATTTTAATTACTGTAATTACGAATTTGCTGATGGGTGGGACCCGTGTGTCAGGGTCTTAGCTATCATCGCGGTGACACGGCGCGCCCATCCGTTAACCCGTGGGCGGAAATCTTTGTGGAAAATATTGGTTTTTGAACACTTTTTATTTTATGTCGAATGCATTGCATGCAAATAATTAGTTAGTTGGGATGTCCAATTTTAGTTCGTAGTTAGAAGAAATGCATTGTTCAAGCATTTAATAAGTTTACCTTCATATATTTAGATAAAGTGTTGGAACGTTAACTAATTTGGAGTTTTGGAAACTTTTTTTTTTGCATAAATAGGTAGTGTTTTATTTCTTCTGATAGTTCGGATACATATTTGTATTTTGCAGGTGTGTAAATTGGAAAATGTTGTTTGTTTGAGCACTGTTTATTTTATGGAAATTGTTTAAGTAAAATGGTCCTATCTGTTGGGAGTATAAATTCTGTGTAAAAATATTTTTAAAAAGAATAACGTTGACGCTAATTCGCTTGATGTAGTCAAATATTACCGTGTCGAAATTAATGTGGGTGAGTTTTTTTATTTTTTTTGGTTTAATGCATTGTTTGTGTGAAAAGCTTGGAAATACGTTAAATTTGAAATTTTTCGATAAATTATTTGCATTTTTCTGAATAGTAAATTAGAAGCTATGATTTTTTTCTAATTTCCTGTATTTTGTTGTAGTTGTGGAAGTTATGACATGTGGGACCCGCATGCATTTTTTTTTGAAAAATCGTTCGTGGAAAATGGGAGGAGGCTGACAGAGGGGGCCCGCGCTGACGTCACCGGTGACGTCATCAGCCGGCGGCGGCCGCACGCTTTTGAGCTCGCGCACGAGCACGCGAGGACTCGCGCGGGCGTGGGATCGCGCGGAGGTGCGAGTGGAAGCGGAGGGGAGCCGGAGAGGCGGCGCAGCGGACCGTATGGTCGCTGGACTCGCCGGCGGCGAGTGAAATGGTGGTGGTGGACGGTGGCCGCGCCGTCGACGATTCCGCCGCGGATAGGGCGCCCCGGCAGCTGATCTTGGGCGAGCAGGGAGGGGAAGCGGCGGCGGAGCTCGCCGTAGTCGTCGATCTGACAGGGGAGCAGCGCAGGGGCGACGGTGAGCGTCGGCGACGCGAGTGAGCGAGGAAGGAGAAAGGGAGTTCTGCCGACGTTTTTCAGCTAGCCCCCTGCAGTTGCTGCAATTCGCGGTTAGGTCCTTCTGCGTGCAAACCGTTGGACCTCTCTGTAATTTAGTTTGAACAGAGGATGCTTTTCGTAAAAGCGGCGCGCTGGCAGTCTGCCGGCCGTCCGATGGAAAGTCGGCGTCGCGGAGCCGCGCGTGCACTGTGGAAGCGCGGGAACTGTGGATGAACAGTGCAATCGGGCGGCGTTGGTTAATCCTGGCCGTTCGTTTCGCCGATCGAACGGCAGTCGAATGCGGGTGACGTGGCCGTTTGGGTGGGGGGTTGAAGTGCTCAGCTTTGATATATGTAGTAATCTTCAGAGTTCAGACCCGGCCCCAAAGCTCTCTCTAGCTGTGCCTAAAAATAACAGCAGCACCAGAAATGGAATAATCGCGCTGCCTCCAACAGAAAAAGGAAAATATGTTTAATTCCTGATTGATTTTATAAGTTTGGTGTGCTGTGGACTGAGCAGAGCAGGATTATACTCTTCCTCCATCCATCCATTTTAACTAACCTTCTCCTCTCAACTGCTGCTGCTGCCGCCGCTTGGTATTTGCTGGTGCAACCACCACAGGTTTGTTCCGGCCGGCTACTTGTTTCTTTCTTCACCATAGAGTCTACGCAATACATAATAATAATAATTTGATATAGCTAATATATATAAGTATATATATGGATGCTGCTAATGATTGCGCTGAGAAATCCAGAGTCCCCTGTTATTATTATTTTGCAGGAAAGTTCAGGGTTGTATCCTGGAACGGTTGCAGTGCCAATCTGCCTTTTTATTTGGTGCGAGGCCAGCTAATGGAGGAGATTTGCAGAATCGTGAAATCATTTGAGGCCACAGGGGATTTAGATCACGTGTGACATCAACGCCCCCAATGAGAGGGGAAACCAATTAGTGGTGGGGTTCTTCTTTGGCCTGCCTCGGTTTGGGTCGGGTGCTTCTTGTGGTCCACCAACCAAGTTCATCCCCTCTCTGTGTCTCTACATTGCTTGTTTGGAGAGCTGTCCTGAACTCAATTCAAGGCGCTTGAATGGATGGAATTCATGGAATGCATGGATCCCAGTTGAGTGGCGACAACGCCCCCGCAGCGGATTCGTTTTCAGCCGATTGTGGAGGACATGAGCAAATTTAGGCAAATTTTTTAGTGACCAAAATGGTATGTAGAATGAATGTCACCACCACATGGTACTTGTAATCCTTTATACATATTCAACGACCTTAGGCACGTGATCCGTGATCTAGACACAACCCAACGAACCGAACGCTAATTAAGTGCGGTCGCTAATGGTGGTTAACATGGTAACCTCTCTTCAAACCAAAGGCAGGGTCTTGACTCTTGCTGTGCACACATTGAGGTTGGGAGTGGGTGCTGCTGTGGTTAGAGGATGTATGTATGGACGGGTGCCCTCCTCCAACCAGTGGGTGGACCTAAACCCCAATCCAATCCAGCCTTGTCTTAGACTCTAAATTAGAAACCCAGCCCTACCTGCTGCCTCTTCCTTTTTATCCTACTACTACTAGATTCTTCTACCACCTCTTTTTTACTTTCTTGTAACCACACCCACTAATTATCCCCTTTTCACCTTTTTTTAGCTGGTCATCATGATAGTTTATTTTAAGATGGCAGTTCCATCGATATGTAAACAGGGTAAACTTTTTTTTCAGAATTGTTGCAGCAACAATCAGAACTCATATCTCCTTCTACCATCTTTTTTTACTTTCTTGTAACCACACCCACTAATTAACCCATTTTTTCACTTTTTAGCGGTCATTGGGATAGCGTATTTTAAGCGTGGCAGTTCGATCGAAATGTAAAGATTGTAACTTTTTTGTTTAGTATTTCAGAATTATTGCAGGAACAGCCGGAACTTGTATGCATCATAATACCAAGACGAGGAAGGTGATGTAGGTTGTAGGACATAAAGCATAACACAATAAACTAGTGAAATGATTGAGCAATATGTAACTAATCCGGGTGAGGAAAAACCTTGTGGTGCCTTGTTAGAAAAGGTACACAATCAGATTGGCTGTTTAATTAGTTTTTCAGGGCATAACAGACAAGAGGAGTTTCCTTGCAAGTTGTGGCCAGTTCTAGCAAGCATCGACCGTTGATATCTTATTGAAATGTGTAAAATAATTGGCATGATTAGTTTGATGCATAATTAATTTGCTGTTTGGCCGCCTTGGTTGGCTCTCCTCCTTGGTCCAACCAATAGCCGTTTATGGATTTTCCTTTTTCATGAAAAACAAGGGTACTCTCCATGAAACTGTCATCTAACTCCCAACCACAGTAAATTATTTACTCAATAAAATACAGTACATGTATATGCAAAAACAAGAGGAAACTGAATTATGCCCGGATATTCCGTTTACACTAATATTAAAGCCCATTGTCTAGCTAAGCTGTTGCTGAGGTATGCATGACGGTGCCGATTAATCAATGTTGCTAATATTGGCCACACAATATGTAGTAGGGGGGCCGGGGTTGCTGTCATGCTCCTTGATTTTTAGTGCTAGTTGCTGTTTCTGCTTGCTTACTCAGCTTTCCTACCTTAACTGCTATTATCATTTTTCCGAGCCATTTGTCGGTATTATATGCGTGTTTCTCCGTGATTGCTTTCAGTCATGGAGAAGCTTCTTTTTTGAATTTCTTGGCCAGGCCGGGCAACGTGGCCTCCGTCTATTGGACATATAATCTAGGCTTCCAGGCTTGTGTGTGAGCTTATATTAGTACTAGTCTCGGTAACATCAGCTTCTTAGGCCTTTGTTTGATTTGGTTTCCATGTGCGAAGCATATCT
This sequence comes from Poa pratensis, assembly GCA_947311845.1. NCBI lineage: Eukaryota > Viridiplantae > Streptophyta > Magnoliopsida > Poales > Poaceae > Poa > Poa pratensis. The sequence continues at coordinate 1,742,642 of CAMZMU010000041.1, read as the reverse complement.
TGCTCCATGCTTCAGAGGGATCTGCAGGAAGATCACAAAACCTAATTAAGCATATACTCAGAGTGATATGGTTTCTTATCTTGGTTATTTTAGTTACAACTAGTTTAAGTTATTGTAGAGGTGTGAATGCGTGATGTTAAAATAGAAAAACTTAGCGTGTGAAAAGAAAACAAGCATTTTTCTATGGTTCGTTTCATGCCGTGTCCGTTTGTACATGACTCTAGCGGTTTGTAATCCACGTCATCGACAACGGACATTAAAAATCTTGGAGATAAAAATCCAAAGTCCACATATGATTAACTTAACTTGACTTAACCAACTGGATCGCTATCAAGGCAGTAGTATATATTATTGTTGTCTCAACCATGTCATCACCCAAGCTACCAAACAGTAATATATCAATTCTGAATAGATTATGTTGGCTTGCAGCCAGAGGGATTAGAAGACTCTAAACAACGCACTGATTGCACTATTGTTTTATCTACACCTGGACAAACAGGTCTTGTCAAATGTTGACTAAACAAATACTAAAGTTTTTGTGCCACACAAGCAAGATCCAGTTTTCTATTATTATGCTTCTTCTTGTTGTTTAATATGGGATAGATTTCACAAGAAAAATATTGGTGTTGTTTAATTCAGCTTGGCAGCTCTAGGTGAGGGCATATTCATTTTTGAATATTCAGAGAGCTGTTGGGATCTTAGACTGTGTCAAACAATATCATGAGATGGATTAAAAGAACATCACAAAAGGCAATTCTGTTTTCATCTTTTCATCCATGTCAATTCAACTTATTTGATCCCCCGTGCCTTTCATAATTTAACCTACTGATTAAAAAATAATCATTTGCCCAAAGTCATAAACTGAATTTACACAAGAGATTTAGTTCAAGATTTTGAAAAGTCACCCATTTACTAATTAACTTTTAGCATCTGAAAATGGATGCCAAGCATCTGAGAACAATAATTTGATATTCCTAGCTTTGCCAGAAAGCAAATTTCCATACTTAGACATTGTCACCATCTACTTTCTGTTTCCCTAGGAATATATGTATATATCTGTGAAAACAGAGGAGCATCAGGAGTCTTATTATGACCAGTCAAGCACATTCGGTCTGTCAATAACATAGTTTTCAGATGTAAAAACAGCTCCTAGGGGTACATATCGTGGCATGTACATGTCAGTCGCAAACGAAACCGACCCAACAATTCGGCGTCTCTGTCGAAATTCCCAGGATACACATTCTGAGTAACAAAAAATAATGCATGGAAAGCTGCCCACCGAAAGAGACTAACATGACAAGTTTCGGAAACTCTTAGGAATCGACGGTGATGGATCAATCCGCACAGATGCAATCAACCGACACATCACACGGATGATTGTGAGTAGAGCCATCCTTGTTCATATCAGTCATATATATGCACCCAAGAAACAATGACCCATGACTAATCATCTCTATCTGTTCTTTTTTTTTGGAGCAAACACATCACTTTAGTTAGTTATAAATATATATGCACTTCATGATGGTGCCACTGTGAGTAGTATCATACCATTTTTTAACAAGAGAATTTCACAATCACAACAGTAGCTAACCTAGCTGTGCATGTCAAGGACAGGCATGTAGCAGAGGCCATCTGTATGCACTTCACACTAGTCAAAGGCTTACCTATTTGTCCAGTGCCTGCATGGAACCCTAGATGCTACTGGGTTTCCTTTTCCAGTGACAGGTACAGGGTGCACATATACACCAAGGAGGAGAGGGTGGCACTGTTTGCTCAGCCCTGTCAACATTTACTCCTCAACAGATTTGCCCATTGGTCTGAGTCTCTATCTGTGCCTAGAGCCATGAGTAAACCCATAGCCTTTTTGGGAAACCTTCTGTTGGGTATTGCACACATTTGGCAGCTAGCACAGGATAGAACTCTGAAGGAGATTGAGTTGTGTGTTTGTTTGTTTTTAAGTTGTAGGAACAAAGCATGATTAAATCTTGTCCAAGATACTGGACAATGACATTCAAACAATACTGGAAACTTGGGCAAGAAATAAAGTATAGGAGGAACAGAGCACCGAGATGCAGCCTGATAATTAGACTGAGTATTTAAAAGTCTCTATTTCTGTTGATCTAGTTCCATGTAATTGATAATTTTGTACAGAAAAAGAACATAACGTCTATGCGTTGCTTAAATTCAGAAACTCTTCAGCATTAGATAGAGCAGTATTTAGTTGTCTTGTGAGTCCAGAAGCAAAGCCTTTACATGGACATAGAAACATAAAAAAACAACCTTGGACATTATTTATGGTACATCTCGGCAGCTTTATTTTCCTCATGAAACAATTCTGCTCAGAAGGCAAGAAAGGGGTTGCAGGTATATTTTGTTTACAGCTTTTACAATGGTTTGGGATTTTAGTAGCCGTTGAACCGAGTCAATCCAACGATTGAAAAATATGCAGTACCAGAAACTACCAGAAGAAAAGTACCCGAATCTACCAGAAACTGCTGATTTAATTATATTGTTCCGGTCATGACAAAATCCTGTGAAGAAGGCAGGATAGAGTCCAGAACTCTTCAGCATTACTAAAATATCGACAACTCTTCAGCATCAGATAGACAGTATTTATTTGTTTTCTGTCCGGTGGCTGAAGGTGCACTGAGTCCAGAAGCAAAGCTTTACCTACTGGACATGAGAAAACCTTGAAATTATTTATGGTACATATGCAGCTTTATTCTGCTCATGAAAAATTCTGTTAAGAAGGCAGAATAAAAAAGATACATTTGCAGCCATGACAAAACTCTGTCCGAAGGCAGGGAAGGGGTTGCAGCCATCAATTGCAGTCTGACCACCATTACAACATGTGCCTCCAAACCTAGTACTGGTAGAAGGTGGAAGCAGGGCAGGCAAGAAAAAAGGCTGCGGCCGGCTGATGATGCAGAGATATAAGATGCTGAGTGCCTGGCTCCATTGACAGACACAATCAATCAACCAATGGGCCTCCTCCCAGATTAATCTGACCACCCAGCTTCAGCAAGCTAGAAGGCTACTTGGCATGCATAGAGCTTATATGTAGCTTCAGCAAGATAGAACAGGCACCATTACAGTGCATAGTGTTCATAGTGAATAGGTTCAGTGCATGAATAGTAGTAGCATAGTACTCTGCAATCTATATCTAGCAGAAGGGGAGAGACAAATGGACAGAGCATCACTGTAGTAGCTGTACTGTTAGCCTTAGGATTTAGATGAGAGAATTTATAATGTTGTTTTCTCTAGCATTAAAATATGGATCCAGACTTCAGAAACAGTATTATCTTATCAAAGGTTCAAAATACAAAATTACAGCGGCCATGGATTAGATATATATATATGAATGATGTCTTGTATCTTTTCAGGCGATCTGGGACTGTCCAGTTCTACAAGCATCTATTAATTTGGATACTAGCTGGGTTAATCAGGGTCCAATTGTCCATAATGGGTGCAAGCTTCTTCTCATCTTTGCTAGCTAGCGTGTGTATAATATGTAGTGCCTAGCTAGGGATGGGATTTTGAAACTGCCACGAATGAGCACGGCGGAGAATGGAGTTCATATTGATGACACCACTTGGCAGAAGCACGCTCGTCATTCATATTATTATTATTATTATCTTGCAAGGAGGAAGATTCTAGCTACTAGCTAACACATTAAACACTGCGTTCACAACTTCATGTCATAGAGGCATAGACACATCATTTAAAGGTGTAGACTTTATTGTCATCTCAACCATGAAAATTGCTCAACATATTTTTTGGCCATTTGATAGATTTTGTTTGTGTTTGCAATGTTGTACGCTCCACCTTCTTACCTGCTTGTGATTAATTTGAGCGGAGATAGGAAGCTAACTCAAACTACCATAATCAATTGCATTTCATTCAGGATAACCAGCGGCAGCTGCGTGCTGGTACTGTGCATTCGTCAGCTGGCTCCATGCGTGCGTGAGTGACCACACAAGCAATGCAATGCAAGAAGGACATTGTAGAGGGCAAGCGTGGACTGAAGGATAATGACATCTCAACCGTACTTTGTAGCGTTTTAATTTCCCAGGTCGTTGGTTAGAGGTTGGACTGAGAGGGCAGGGAATCACACACACACACACACCAGCGTTTTCCTCGTGAGAAAGATGCTTTTTGCGACACCTAAATTCATCATATTGACCTCACAACGGTTTAGGTTGAAGTTGATTACAGAATTTATGAGACGAGATCGATCAACCGTACGTGAATTTGTCGGCTGTGTGCATCATCACGATGCAGAGGCCGGGGACACCATTTCTAAAAAAACGTGAATTTGTGCGTGGACATGATATGATTCATGTGCATGGGCCATGAAAATATGGCATCTCCGTCGATTTCTTTTTCATTTACATGACTTCTCATTGAGGATAGTGTCTACTATTTGTGGGGGTATACATATATAAATAAATATGACAGGCACCGTTTACGTGTGGATATCATAGTACAGTACAAAGTCGATCGGCATCCGTGTACAGAACGAAGGTTTTTCCCCCAAAAGGAGGATAACCCTCGACCTCTGCATAAATCGACGCACCGTTCCTGTTTCTATTTAGTTATAGCCAAGTTGTGATGATCCTAATATTACAAATAAATAAATGTTATCAGCAATTTTCTATGGTTTCCATCAATTTTAATTTCCCAAAATAGATAACAGAAAGTAAAATAAAGAGCTCACTTTCAGGACATTTTATTATGAGGTCTGCTAAACTAGCAGTAAGAAGAGTGTGATGGGAACATTATTATTGCGGCCAGCCATGGACCATAGCAAAGCGATAAGCGCGTGTGGTCCGTGCGTGATGGCCCCAATTATTGGCTCAATTTTTCCTGCTGATGCATCTTCTTTCCCAAGGAAGAAGGAAAATTATGTTATGGTGATGAGAGATTGAGAAGCATGGGCCAAGATACTGGACGGATTGGATCATCATTGTGCGTGGGTGATCTGGCCTTGCAGCCCACTGAACCCAGAGTGCCCACACCACATTGTCCTTCATTTCATATAGATTTGTGTGTTTCTTTGTATTTTATTTACTTACTTTTTAGCCGATTTTTTTGTAACTTGGCAGATTATATATACTTCATGTTTCAGGTATTCAAGGATAGCAGTAGCAGAAGCAACGAAAAATAAAAATTAAATAATGCTTCCACACATATTCATCATGTAACAGGCATGACAGCCGTGTAGTCTAGCAGAAGCTTCGGTATCAGATGATGACGAGTGACTTACATCACACTGGCCGCACCAGGTAGACATGTTATTTTTGGTGATCATGTTCTACCCTGCGGTTGAGTGTTTTGTGTGGGGTTGCTCTGGATCATGTGCTTCCTCCGCCGCTACCATCAGGTCACCTGACTCTCCGCTAAGCTTCAGTCTGCGTAGTGTATGCAGATCCTCGTCAGTTTTCAGAGGAGGAGTGTCCGTTGGATCATCATCTCCATTCGCAAGAAGGGATCAGATTGATGTTACGAATAGTTTCGAATAGTTGAATTGACAGCCCATGTGTCATGTCTGATCTTTCCAGTCATCCCTCCTCTCATGAGATTACACACTATCTCTGCACCAACATGATACCAAGAGTTAGCCCAGACATAAAAAATGCAGAACTCCGTTTAGTACAAAATGGAAAGAAGAACAATCATGAATGGAAAGATTGTCCACAGTTTTATCTTTAACAATGCAAAATCTTCTTCATTTATGCAGGTTATACCGATATCTACTCATTGGATCTGAATGCGATCCTACCTACAATCAACGGACAAGCGTGACACATTCGATATTGGATGCAAGATATATATAGCCAGTTGCACTGGTGTTCTGATCTTAGTATAACATGTTGATGCAGTGCCTATTATGTTGTCTATGTTCTTTAGATGGTTAATACATGTAGTAACCTTATCTTATGTGATCCATGATGGACTCGTCGGAACATCTGAAATTTAATAAAGAAAAAAAAGCATGCATCTGTCAATGGAGAGGGGGGCTTTCCCCATTTCGAAAAATATTGATTGGAAAGAATAACAATCATGAACCGACTGCAACATATATTTCAACCACCAATAATATCAACCATGGGGGAACTTGAGTGGTTTTCAAACAATGGCAGGAATGATAAAAACCCTTTGAGGAAAGGCCGAAAGAGAGAGCTTGTGATATGCAAGGAAGGAAATCTTATGTGTACACAAAAGCCTCGTGAACAAAACAAATGGCCATGGTAAAGTTCTAACATGCAGTATGTTTTCCGTTATTTGACTGACACTGACTCTCAAAACACACTAAAGACGACGTTTACGAGGGACAGTAAGGGCGAGCACAAGGCCTCACCTCATTGATTGATTCACGTATTTATAAGTGAAGTGGACAGGGACTGAGACGTACGACATGTATACATAGATGTTTAAATTTTCGGCATGCTTGTCTTGAGGAACGGGAGGAACAAGAGCTCTCCTCTCCGGTGGGGGGTGCAAATAGGCCGAATACCATCAATTTCTTAGGCAAAAGGGACAAATAGTACTGGGTTTATTGTAAAATTTTCTTGGGCTGGGGTGGGGGCGGTGGCCCCCCTAAGTGTACATAGCTCCGCCAGTGCTAATAAGCCGACGCCAAGCAGAACAATGGCTGATCAATTTAGCCTAGCAAGCGGCTTCCTTTGCCTAGGCGCGAGAAACAAAAGGAAGCGTTAAGTTGGACAATGGTTGTTTTTTCAGCCTAGCAACGTACCAGCCGTGGAAGTAGGAGGTCCAGGACGATACGCACAGTAACAACGTGGGTGCTGGTGCAGCGGCCAGAACATTCCCCTAGGAGCTCACGGCAGCGACAAGCAACTTCAGAAGCGACAAGAGTGTCAACCAGGTGGCGATCCAATTAAACCTTTGTCAGTTAGGTTCACATCTGATGTACCTACCACGCATGATGAGTAGCAAATGTAGATGATGATCACCGGTTAAGCCGGTAGTCATTTGCCCCCCATATCCTCTAGTTTCCTCCGCCCACTGATTCACACCATCGCCGCAATGCTTGCCATCGCCAACTCATTGTTCGGAGTCGGTGACCAAGGAGGCTGAATCGTTGTCGCTCACTATCCTCTTTGTGTGCCGCCACAACTTTAGCCACCGGCGGCGCATCTTCCTCCCTGCCGCCCAGCACGCAAGATGTTCGGTCATTTGAAAACTAAATTATTTGATTCACTGTCTAGTTTCATTGCTTCATTCTCCTCCAATAGGCTATGTATAGCGACAATGAGAACATTTTCCACCAAATGATAGCAGAGAGCGGCACCCCTGCAGCCGAAGACGATGAGAATCAGATGGTTCTCAATGTTTTTCGAGCTGTGCAAGCCGAGCTGAACACCACTCCCAAGCGGGTGGAATCATAGAGATGTCAGTAGCCAACAAGAGTCGTCAAATGGAAAGAAGAACAATTGTTGAAGCCACAGACATGTTTTTGCAAGCCGGTAGTGTTGGAGTGTTTCGACCCAACTATATAAGGGCACAAAATGCAGTAGAAAATAGATCAACTCATAGCACAAGGCGAACCGAGAGCATTTTCTGGGATGCTTGGTAGTATCGATTGCATGCATTGGAGATGGAGTAATTATCCATTCGCTTGGCAAGGGGTGTATAAAGGAGGACATCAGGGAGCATGCGGTGTTGTGCTTGAGGCTGTGGCCGGTTATGATCCGTGGATTTGGCACTCTTTTTTTGAATGGCCAGTTCTCACAATGACATCAACGTGCTGCAACACTCTCCGGTGTTTTCCAGACTTGTTGAAGTTCCAAAGTGCAACTATGTGATCAACGACCATGAGTGTGACAAGGGGCACTACATTGAGATGGTATCTATCCTTCTTGGGCCGACTTTTGTGAAGACAATCTGCAACCATTGCAGTTTACATCGCTGCGTTTCGCGAGTGTCTCCTGAAGGATCAGTTTACTGGGCCAGGCCCATTGCAGTTCGCTACTTCCTGCGTTTTCTGTTTTTTGTGTGTTGTTTTTCTTATTCTTTCCTGTATGTTTTTTGTTTTTTTGTTTCCGATAAAAGATTCAGATTCGTATTTTCCCAGATTCAAAATTTGTTTCAGATTTAAAATTTATTCAGATATAAATTTGTTCAGATTTGAAAATCGTTCGATTTAAAATAGTTTGGATTTGAAATTGTTCAAATAAAACGTTGACACCGGAAGGACCGAGAGCCAACAGGATGCAGCATCGTTATGTTTTCACGCCGTGGTGCATTTGCTAGTGTTTCTTCTAGGGCTTTAGAGCTATATCAGAAATCACTTGTAAACATGTGAAATAAAAACATTCAAACTTTCCCCTTTTTGAGAAATACAACATGGCAACTCCTTTTACCAATGTTGACACCGAAAGGACCGAGAGCCAACAAGGTGCAGCTTAGCACCGAGGAAGTGCACCGCTCGAACAAGCCGCACGTCAAATTGGGCCAGACGTGGAAATCCTGCTCAAGAAACCCGTCTCAACGATGCTGCCTGGTGTTGGACTGAAACAAACCGCCGTCGGTCATGTCCTGACGGTCATGTTTTCACGCCGTGGTGTATTCGTTAGTGTTTCTTTTGGGGCTTTAGAGCTACCAGAGATCACCTGTAAACATGTGAAATAAAACATTCAGACTTTCCCTTTTTTTTATATAAATACAACATGACAACTCCTTTTACCAATCTGTTCTCTAAAATAAATACACATAAAACACACCTTATTGGGAAGGGAAGTACTTAGTGTTTGCAACATCCTATAAAATATTTTCTAAAAAAAAATCCTATAAATATTAGTGCATCCATAAAATTACTCTACAAAAGCACAATGAAACCACAGTCCCTGTTAAAAAAAAGTGAAACCACAGTCCACTGCCCATTACTCACTATATTAAAGGTGTGCACTTTCGCGGCCTCTCCGCAGCCTGGGCACTGTAGCAACTACAGTGATGTACAGTGTTCTACAGTGCCCGGGTGGGCCCCACTCGTCAGCGAGACGCCGCAGCGCCATTTTGCGGAAAGCGACACTTAAAATTAGAAATTACAGCGCGACCCTCCGTTTTTACGAAGCTGGGGACCGAAATGAAAATTCGCAAAACCCCAAGGACCTCCGTGTAAAACTACCGCAAACCAGCCCCTCACCTCTCTCTCTCCCCCCGCGTGAGCCCGCGGCCGGCAGCGCCGCCGCCGCGCATCGCCGGCGCCCCGAGCCTCCCCGGCCAAATCGGAGACCACGGGAGGCACCGCCGCCGCGCGCTCCACGTCCTGCCCGACCGACGCGTCCCGGGACGCCCGCCTGGCGCCGGAATCACCTCCGCCGTGCCGCGCCTCCCGCCGCCGCGTCCACTGCTCGCCGGCGCCGCTCCGGCGACCTAAAAGGAGCGGCGCCGCCACCTCCCGGCTCCCCGCTTCTGTGTGAGTCGACGGAGGCCAGGCGCACGTCCCACCTTGCCGCCAGGCGGCGCCGGCGAGGTCAGCGCCGCCGCGCCGGATCCCGTCCGCTGATGGCGTCATCGTGACGCCACGGTTCTTTTTTTTTCTTCCCAGGCGGGCTGGTTAATGGGCTGGGCCGCCTGCTGCGTGCCCAATTCTTTTTTTTTCGTTTTTCCATTTTCCTTTTCCCTAAAAAACTTACAACTTTTAAAATATCAAAATGAAAATAAGGATACCACAAATGTAAATATCGACAAATAGTGCTTACCTATTTTGCACACTTTTATAGCTTTTCAAATGTAGCTCCAAATCAACCCAATCCAATTTCAAAAAAGTTTGACTGCTTTCTAATTAGGAGAAACTACAAACATCTTTAAACATTCTAATTCACTCAGTCCAACCATTTGGACAATTGTATATATTTGGATTTAAAATAAACCAAGTATGGAATTCACCTAAATATATGTGCATATCCATTCATATAGACTTAGATTACAAACTAATAAAAAAGGAGACATCTTAAAACATCCCAACTTGCTTAAAAATTGAAAACGTTCTACACTATATGAACAAGACATTTCAATTTACCCAAAATTTGAAAAAAAAAACAACAACGTATCTGCTTCAATTATGTAATCAATTATACGGAGTTGAATTTCAGAAAACAAACTTTCTAATTATGGAATTTGAGTTGAATGAACGTGCTTTCACACTTATTATGGACTTACAAATTATAAATAGACAAACAAATTAAAACATTTTTAAACATTCCAATTTTCTTAAAAATTGGACACACTATAAAATGTATCAGATTTTTCCCTTCGCAGAAATAATTTCAGAAACCGTTAAATTTCTGACGTGTGGATGTGCCCTATTTAACTAAAATAGAAAATAATTGTAACTGTAAACTTCGCATACCAAATTTCAAAATATTTAAGCATAAATTACTTTTGCATTTGTACCTTCACAAATTTAAAAATTTCCTACCAAGCATTCACCAATATGTCGACATTCACCGAAAACAAAACCTTCTATTTACATCACTTGATCAAATTTCAAGTTTCAAAATTCCAAATGCCTTTTAAATCTAATCATTCAAAACCCACAAGAAAATAATTCGCATGCGAAAAGCTTTTACCAATTTTGGAATTTAAAAAATTTGTGAATGTAAACTTCTTCTTTTTTATTCCAACACATTCGAATCGAAACGACTTTTCAATGCGTATATCTTCAAATTTGAATTCCAACCGCCAACGTATACACAAGTATGACAAATATGTCGACATCAACACACAAAAAATAAACGCTTACTACTTGTGTCGTATGACCAAATTCCATATTTGAAAACTTCAAATTTTTCAATGGCTTCCAAATTTAAGCATTTGAAAGACGAAAAAAAATGCAAATAGCTTCCCACTTTCACCAACTTTTGAAATTCAAAAAAAAAATGGAAAAACAATATCTCTGAATATATCTGTTGGAAAATATGAGTGATACATCAAAACAAGCAGAAAAACATACAAAATACGTATGCCAACATTATTTTTAGACTATCCAAATTTTGTCATAATTTTGAGGTAACGCAAATGCATTTTCCTAATTTCAATTAAATGTTGAAGACGTAAAACACAAATTCAAATCGCCTCACACCAAATTCAAATCAGATCACACGAACTTCTACATCAAAACAAGCAGAAAAACATACAAAATACTTATGCCAACATTATTTTTAGACTATCCAAATTTTGTCATAATTTTGAGGTAACGCAAATGCATTTTCCTAATTTCAATTAAATGATTAAGACGGAAAACACAAATTCCAATCACCTCACACCAAATTCAAATCAGATCACCCGAACTTCTACATATTTCAAACAAATCAAAATGAACATTTCAGAAGCTTCACGCCCTTCCAAAAAAAACGAATCTCACAAACTCCAAATAGTGATATTTGAGCAAGTTTTAAATTTCGAATTAAAACTTAAACAGAACAACTCTTTCTCATAAAGACACGACAGTAATTTATAACAACAAAATCATCACTCCAAAAAACAAAACACCAAACATTTCAACTGCTATTTCAGCAAAAGAAAAAGGATAAAAGAAATGTGAAATGTGAACAACAATGTATCTGCTTCAATTATGTAATCAATTATACGGAGTTGAATTTCAGAAAACAAACTTTCTAATTATGGAATTTGAGTTGAATAAACGTGCTTTCACACTTATTATGGACTTACAAATTACAAATAGACAAACAAATTAAAACATTTTTAAACATTCCAATTTGCTTAAAAATTGGACACACTATAATATGTATCAGATTTTTCCCTTCGCAGAAATAATTTCAGAAACCGTTAAATTTCTGACGTGTGGATGTGCCCTATTTAACTAAAATAGAAAATAATTTTAACTGTAAACTTCGCATACCAAATTTCAAAATATTTAAGCATAAATTACTTTTGCATTTCTACCTTCACAAATTTAAAATTTTCCTACCAAGCATTCACCAATATGTCGACATTCACCCAAAAAAAAACAACTATTTACATCACTTGATCAAATTTCAAGTTTCAAAATTCCAAATGCCTGTTAAATCTAATCATTCAAAACCCACAAGAAAATAATTCGCATGCGAAAAGCTTTTACCAATTTTGGAATTGATAAAATTTGTGAATGTAAACTTCTTCTTTTTTATTCCAGCACATTCAAATCGAAACGACTTTTCAATGCGTATATCTTCAAATTTGAATTCCAACCGCCAACGTATACACAAGTATGACAAATATGTCGACATCAACACACAAAAAATAAACGCTTACTACTTATGTCGTATGACCAAATTCCATATTTGAAAACTTCAAATTTTTCAATGGCTTCCAAATTTGAGCATTTGAAAGACGAAAAAAAATGCAAATAGCTTCCCACTTTCACCAACTTTTGAAATTCAAAAAAAAATGGAAAAACAATATCTCTGAATATATCTGTTGGAAAATATGAGTGATACATCAAAACAAGCAGAAAAACATACAAAATACTTATGCCAACATTATTTTTAGACTATCCAAATTTTGTCATAATTTTAAGGTAACGCAAATGCATTTTCCTAATTTCAATTAAATGTTGAAGACGAAAAACACAAATTCAAATCGCCTCACACCAAATTCAAATCAGATCACACGAACATCTACATCAAAACAAGCAGAAAAACATACAAAATACTTATGCCAACATTATTTTTAGACTATCCAAATTTTGTCATAATTTTGAGGTAACGCAAATGCATTTTCCTAATTTCAATTAAATGATTAAGACGAAAAACACAAATTCAAATCACCTCACGCCAAATTCAAATCAGATCACATGAACTTCTACATATTTCAAACAAATCAAAATGAACCTTTCAGAAGCTTCACGCCCTTCCAAAAAAAACGAATCTCACAAACTCCAAATAGTGATATTTGAGCAAGTTTTAAATTTCGAATTAAAACTTAAACAGAACAACTATTTCTCATAAAGACACGACAGTAATTTAAAACAACAAAATCATCACTCCAAAAAACAAAACACCAAAAATTTCAACTGCTATTTCAGCCAAAGAAAAAGGATAAAAGAAATGTGAAATATGAACTAGACCAATAACTTCAAACCTATCCGTTGGGAAAAAAACACTACCACATAAAATATAAACATTTACTATTTATGCCATATGCAAATTTCGAAACTGAAAACTTCAAAATTTCCAATATCTTCTAAACCTTCTAATTTGCAAAAAAGAAAGGGAAAAAAAGAAAGAGGAAACTGCTGCATCTCTCCTCATATTTCCAAACTGTCGGTATCATTCTTGCAATGCTGCATAAATCCAGTTAAACTGCTGCAACTAGCCATGGTATCATCCTTGCAATCCTGCATAAATCGTTTCTTTTATGGATAGATACCGGTGTTGTTAACTCTGCCGGCGTTTGCTGGTCTTCTTCTTGTAGTGCGGCAGAATCAGTTGCCCACGATTTTTGGAGATATGCCTACGAACTGCCTGGTGAACGACCCGACGCTTCTTCACATCCGTGAGCCTGCAGGGAAGGCGGTGCTTCATGCTGCTCAGTTCGTTGTCGGGCTTGAATCCTCCATCGGTACTACAACATCATCATCATCATCCCGTCTCTTCTATTTTGGATATTCTTGTGCAAACAAACCTGATGTTTGTTCGCGCTACTATGTATACGTATGCGTGGAATTGCAGACGGTGTGCCGCTAGCGCGGTGCTCTGGTTTCTTGATTGATTATGATAATGAGAGCAGAACCGGTACCGTTGTGACGACTGCGCTTCTGATTCGCACGAGGCACCGATCCAACGATGCTTGGTTTTGCAAAGATCAGTATACTTGTGATGCTAAGGTGAGCTGTTAGGCAAATGCATGTTTTGCTTGTAGTCTAACCTCAGTTTGGTCCATTTAAGTTTTCTCAATTAAATATCGACTATGGTGTTCATGTATCATAGGCTCATAAGCTAGTTGCAGTTTACATGGATTATGTTTACTTGTCTAGGAACGTTTTAATACAAGTCTTGTTCAAAAGGATTGCTGTGGTGTGCAGATGGTCTTTTTAGTAGCCATTCTCTTACAAATGTCTTTTTAGGTTACTGTCCACTTGCGGGGTTCCAGGAGTTGCATCTTTTCAGAGGGCAACCTGCTCTACTACCAGAAGCACTATAATCTTGCTTTCTTCAGGGTGACAGTGGATTCATCTGTTCAGTTACCCTCTTTTAATGATAAAGTGGAATGTGGTCAAGACATTTTTGAGCTTGGAAGAGATGAATATTTTAGTCTACTCATAAATCATGGTAGAGTGGAATTTTCAAATCCAACCGCACATGAGCGGTATCACAATATGTACATTCAAGGTCCACAACGAGATCGTATGGTACACATATATTCCACTCGAGTTGTATGTATTTTTACTGCTTTATCTGAATGTAAATTCTGATATTGTCAATTTTTCTAATGTTGTAGTATGATATGGGAGGTCCTGTTACTGACTTAGACGGGAAGGTTGTGGGAATGATCGGCAGTTGTTCAAGAGGGTCTTTTATACCTTCTTCAGTTTTACTCAAGTGCTTTCATCTATGGAGGAATTTCAAGTATGTTCCATTTTCAGCTCTATTCTACTCTCAGGATGATTCATTCTTATTGCTTATTTCTTATTCTAAGAAGAAAAAATCTTCGAAAAACTATATTTGGAACTCTTTTGCTTCTCTTTTACTAAATTTGAATTCATAAATATTTATTTAGCAAAAATCATGTACAAGGCTAGTGACATACCCAGTTAATAACACATATATCAAAAATATGTTTGAATAGATTTCTGTTAAATAACATTATCAAAATCATGTACAAATGAGGCTAGGCGCTGAATCTTGATGAGGAGTAGGTGGAAAGAATCACAGCAGAACTAGGCCAACCAAGATTGCGAATGAATGGTTAACATTCTATCGGCTTTCATGTGTTGTCGTTACTCCCTTTATGACTCTTTATGTGTTGTTTTGGACATTTATAGTTCTGGTTACACTTTGACCATTAGTTTCCTAAAATAACTTGTCCTTTCATAAAAACAAGTATTTTTTAAGACGATGTCATATTTCTCGATATTGATAGATCTTAAAATGTTGAGTGGCACGCATCCAAAAGGACATGTCTGGTGACACTGAGAGATCATATTTGTAGCAAAATACACACACACAAAAATTAGGTGCCATGTTTCCTCTTAACTTCGATAATCCTTTTCCATGAACCGCAATCATATTTCTGGATATGTGAGGTATCTACTCTAATGTGTAAAGGATAAAGGTTTTATTACAACTTTATTGGTGTTAATTCTAACGTATATGTTTCTTATTTGTATATAAGGTTACAACATGTCCTTTTGAGCTTTTAAAATGCTATCTGTGTCAAATTATTTGATCTAGTGTGGTATTGGCAATTTATAAACATGTTGGGTAGATGGTTTTATCCAGAATTGTCCATAGAAAGGCTTATGTGCTAATGTTTACATAATTAAAATGTATTAAATTTTATTTTGTATAGGCGCATCCGTCGACCCCACCTTGGATTGAAATTTAATGCCATCAGCCTCCTAAACCCTGCTCATGCTGAGAGGATATTGATCGAGTGTGGGATTAAAGAAGGTCTTATTGTTGACGAGGTAGATATTGTTTGTCGCTGCTTTCCTGAGTTTGCTTGTTTTGTCGTTCATACTAAGGATTAGTTATTGCAATTCAACCTGAGGTGTCTGGGTACAACTCTCGTGCTGAAGAATGTGGGATCCGAAATGGGGACGTTATTGAATGTCTCAATGGAAAACGCATTTCTACTACTGTGGAGTTTAGTGCATTATATGTTTATTACTGTTAGATTTGAGTAGAATGAATAGATATATGATATTTACATGACATCTGCATTCTACCCACACCGTTTCAGAATATATGTCTTTAGCCGCTCCATTTTTTATTCAAAATATGTCCTTCAATTCCTATTCAGTTTAAGACTATATTGGCCTTCATTGATTTCATCAAGAAAAGGGCTAATTAATTCTTGTTGATGCATGCCCTTCCCAATTAACATTCTTGTGCTTAAATGCCTTGTTTTGGGAGGGAAAAGAGGTAACTTAGTGTCTTTGTTTGGAAAAGAAAGATCTACATAGAAGGGCAATGATTTTCTTGTAAGGAAATGGGTGTTTCATAAACCAAATAACAATCGACGCCAGACACACTTGTCAGAAGCATTGCCTACTTTTTTTCTGGCGTGCAGCTAACACACTTTTACCGAGAAGAAAGCAATCATTTCAAAGTGCCCCTGGTAATTTGATCTGGGTGATAAGCTCCACCTCATGCTCCTGGAACAAGCAGCTGAGTAGGAGTGTCCCATTGCTTTTCTGATTTGTTACTTGGTGAACCCAACATAGATCGTGCAAACCTGACACGGTAAACCGACTTTCTCGTCGAATGCTGTGATCACAAATGATTGGTGCCTTCTTCCCGTCCCCTATCTTCTAGATTTAGCCTTTCTTCAAACTGCAAGGCAAGGTTCTTGTGAGGAAATATGCAATCCCCACCAAGCTGGAGATGCGGCAGTTGAAAACACCATGTCTATTAGGATCTCATTCGAATGGCATTTGTTTCAGAAGCCTGCACTCATGTTTGATGTTTTAGAACCCTGGTTTAATCATGTTCTATAACGACAGTCAATGAACTTTGTGGTGTTGCTTTTGGTCTCCCCACAAAATTTCTTATCATTATGTAATAATTGGAGAAATCTGCAGACATCTGAGGACACCCGCGATGTATGTTAGAAGGGCCTGAGCAACTGACATATAGAAAATTATCTTCAGACCGTGTAACAAGTACTTCTCATATCAATTTGCCAGTCATTTGGTGAATCTCTCCTTGATCAGCTCGACTTGACTACCTTTCACGCGCTCTTATAGAGTCAGGATCCCTAGATATTCCTTCCCGAAATCTGAGTTGGTCACTCCCAGGGTCTGATTGACCTATATTCTCTAATTGTGTCGCATCTAGGCAATCGTGACTGTAGAGTAAAGGACCAACTTCAGATTCATTTTGAGTTCTTTGGTAAAATTTGCGACCAAAACTTGAACTAGAAATCTTAAAATAAACTAGAACTGGGATATTTGCTGGTACCCACTTGCATCTGTACCGCCTCCCTGCTGTAGGCCCCTCATTGAGTGGAAAAAAACAAGACAGCACAAACAACATACTGGATGGAGCAACCATGATAATCAGTGTTGCTCAAAGCCCATCTGGTTCAGAATTACCTCTAAGAACCAAAAATCTACTCTGTCATATGCCTTTGTCAGATCAAACTTGTAAGCAAAGCAGTTCTCATCATGTCTCTTTTTTTTAACATGATCATGTCTTTTTCAATATCAGATCAAACTTGTAAGCAAACCATCCGCCCATGTACGAAACACTCTAAGCTTTAGAGTTAAGCTCCAAGAGAATCGTCCAGTGGAATTAAGCATTCGGCCACAACTTTGTAAATCACATCAAATGGTTAATAGGTCTGAAATCCGCGAGTTCTTTCTGGTTAATACCTTCTAGGAAAGGCAATAACTGTGTTTTCCAACCCCGCCAGCATAATCCCTGGTCTGCAGAATTCCTTGGCTGCCTTCATAACATTCTCTCAGTGTGTTTCACTTCCTTTGGAAAGTTTCTCTGGAAGGCGCGGGTGTCATGATGGGACCTATTTCAAACAGAGCATCATGTATTTTGCCATCACCCAATTCTCTTTATAAGGACGTGTTCATATACTTCTTGACTTTATGCTCAAAGAGTGCTAGCAGCTGATTGTGGTTCACATCAGGGTCTTTGGTGTATATCACCTTGAAGAAATCTGAGACCATCAGCTCAGATGTTTCTGCATTGTCCAATGTCCACCCAATACCCATCTGCATCTATCGGGTTTTTTACCCTATCTCCCTTTTGATGCCAGCTTGCCTTCATATGGAGTTACTTGGTGCTCTGGTTTCTTTTTCTCAGCCCCTGTCGTCAACATCACGTGAAACTTTCTTGATAACGTTTGATGGAAATATTGATATTTCACTCACATTAATTCCTGTGCCAACTCACACTTAATCTCACGCGGACCTCTTAAATGTCATCTATTTTCAAATGTTGAGAGTATTACTTTATGTTATTCTTCTCTTAAAATTATTGCTGCTGTTTATCAGTTGGAAAACATGTTGCTGAGCATAACTGAGAACCTGGGAGATGACTATAATTCTGATCTGGATTTGGAGGTAAACTTAATATTTTATTTTAGTAGTGATTTACTGGATATATTCGTTCGTGCTTTATGGGATAACGTTGTTAGCACAATGTTGTCACTAAGAAATGCCTCATTGGCTTTTCAGATTCAGGTATACTTCACGCGTAGAGATCTTCGGAGAATCAAAATATTAACTGTGAACTTATCTGAAGACGGTGACTATTGTGTACCATATTGTATAACACGTATGTATTTTTTCTCAGCCAAGTCTTATTTAAAGATGATCCATGCATATTGTCTGTTCCATGTGAGTGTATTCATTTTTCCATATGGGCAGACTTGGTACAATCTGGGCCCCGAAAAATAGGATTATGTATGTACAGTAGGTATATACACCATAATACGTTAGATAATCAGGAAAAGAAACATAGTTCAGCACTTCAGCCTACCCTCCCCTATATCAGCTTGGAAAAGGTTCTTGTTGAAATAAGTTGGCATAGTTTGCAAATTTTCTTGAGCAGTTGCCAAACTATCATCCTCCAACACCAGATAAACAATGTGCATAAAAAACTATATTCATGTGTAGTTGACCTCATTTGCATGGATATAAATACTTGCCTTGTTTTTGAACTTTGCAAAACATTTGCTCTAACTAAGTTTTATTTATTTGTGTAGCACCCCCTCTGGTAACTTGAGGCAGCACTTCACCAGTGAGCCCAGGCAAGTGACAATTGATTTTTTTTTTTGCATTTTTATTGTGGTGCAAGCAATTGTGGCATCATGTCTTTTAAATGACAAAAATAGATGTTTTGTCAAATCCCTATACTCTCTCTACCCGTGTCTGCAAATGCCTAGTCTTTTAGGAGACACTCAAATTATTAGTCCTTCATATTTTTGTCTAGATATTCCCTAGATTACCATTATATGGACCGAAAATTAAATTAAGGGTGACATATTAGGCGGAAAATTAAAGACCAATTGGATGTGTAGCAGTATGAAATAGTTATTTGCTAGGCGTATATTGGATTTTAAATTATGTTGTTATGCACAAAACAGTCTCTCCTTTATGTTTTTGAAGAATTTTAAAATTCTTCGAGTCCCGGTTTTAAAGAACACTTGGATGTTCTTGAATATTTTATGGAGTGCCATGCGAAAGATTATATTTTTCCTCACTTTGGATGTTCGTGACAGTTCAGAATTGACCACCAGGGGGAAGGAGAAGAGGAGGCAGCAGTTAATTGGCCCTTCAGTTAGCATTACTACTATAAAGGGTGAGAGGATACCCGCCTCCTGAGCATGTTTGCCCCTCCTGGCGTGTTTTGGCCGTCGGATGCGTGGTGAACAGAGTTTTTCACCTCCCACTTTTCACCACAGCTGTTGGATGCGGTTAATTTTTTTACTTTTGGGCTGGCTAAATGGGTGATGACGGGTGGGGCACGCTACGCATGGGGTCCACAAATCAGTGGATGAGATCAGCTCGTCCGCGTCTCACTTTTTGGCCCGTTCCATGGGTGAACTCGCGTGGGACAAAACCAGGCTCCGGGTGAAACCCTAGCCAATCCTGCTCCCGTCTCTCTCCCCCAATCCCCTCCCGTGCTTTTCTCCTCCTCCTCCTCTCTCTACAACACGAGATGGCGGCGGCAGCAAATCCACGGCCAGGTTGGGAGAGGCTGCAGTGCCGCAGCGGCCGGGCATGGCGGCGGCCGGTGGCCGGGCCACGGTGGCCGGGCAGGGCGGCGGCCGGGCTAGGCAGGGTCCGCGGCCAGCCTGGGAGAGGCAGCCGTGCTGCGGCGGCGACGGGTGGCTAGGGCAGGACGGCGGCGGCCGGACAGGGCGACGGTGCTGGGCTGGTCAGGACAGCGACGGCCGGGCGTCGACGAGCTCGACGAGGGTGCTGGGCCGCCGTGAGCGCGGCGTCGTCTAGGAGCCGCCATGGAGCAGGTGGACGCACGGAGGGGCTGTGTGCATCGGAGGAGAAGATGGCCTGAGCGTACTCGTCCTGCCTCGGTTCGTTTTTCTCCTCCTCCCCAACTGCTACTTCCTCGCTGCTCTCCCCTGATTGCCTCTGTCTCCCTTCATCTTCTTCTCAGCTGGATCAGTTCATCCCCACCACCAAGTGCAGCCGTGATGTGAGGAAGAAGAAGAAGGGGACAAGAAGAGGAAGCAAAATGAGAAGAAGAGAACATCCCCACCTCCTCCGGCCCGATTTCTCCTGCTGAAGACCCAAGCATGAGTTTCCCCACGCTACTTGACCATCTCACGTGCTGCACATGGTGATCCCATGATTCCTAGGGCAGGGGATGAGCAAATCATTTGCATACATCAACGAAAATCAACATTTTGGAGTACCTAAATGATTAAATCAGAGGAGAAATAGCAGGCTTGTTTGTAGGCCTTGTTCCCACGATCGGTTTGAGCCTTTGTTCACTCAATTTGGTTTAGCCGTTTGGTCGTAGCAACAAAAACAAGTTGATGTATTGTTTTTGCAAAACAGCATTTTTCATACCTTTTGTTCGTAGTTTTTCCGGAGAGTTGGTAAAATGGAATAATACAAATCTGTTTCAGCTTGTAAATAACAGTGTCACAGCCTCAATCTTTTATTATATTGTAAGATTTGTTATTAGCTGAACTTTGTTTGTCTTTTTGGAAAGAAATTGAACTTTGTTTGTGCTGATACTTATTTGCATGCAGCCTCCTGTACAAGGTCCTACTGCACATATCAGGAGTGATGGGAGGGTGAGGAGGATGGCGGTGGGAGGAGGAGCAGCAGGTCGGTCTCCCCACACTGAGGCGGCATGCCGGAGCCTCAACGGTGGCGAGAATCTGGAGCAGCCGCGCAAGGTTGGTCTGGTTCGTCATCAACGACTGGAGGCATCGGCTAGGGATATCACCCAGCGCCGTCTCTCCCTCTCCACCAGGAACATCTCTCCACGCTTCCTAACCCACCGGTTTAGGTCAAACTCGTATACTAGATTGGGCCCCTCTTTCTAATTCCTTCTCTACTCCCTAATCAATCTTTTGTTTGACAGGCCCAACACGAAAAATTTCACTGGTTGAAGCTCTGTATCACACATGATCTAGCATGGTACCACCCTCACAGGTTGCCACATCTCTCCTCTCTTACCGGTTGCTACTATATGTTTGTGAAAATGGTTCTTAGGCATGGCGGCATGGGTAATTTAACTCTTTTGTGCCCTGTCATTTTCATGTTTGTTAATAAATACGGCAGGTTGCTAATTATAATGCTTCCGTCTGTGTGCGGAAGAATAGATGCTTCATAAGATTGCATGCTTCCGTCTGTGTGTGTGGAAGAATAGATGCTTCATAAGATTGCAAAAGTTTATGTTGCTCCCTAGATAGTCACTGTGTGAATTGACCACATTTCGTTGGTGAAGGAATGGGAGGATTTCAGATGATTAACCTTTACACTTGTACATGCTATTTCAGGTTTTTTAATGCCAACGGGTGGGGTCACATAGAGCTCATGAGGACATAGCCTACGCACCCTACATGAAGTCACGAGCTCATGCCGCTGCAGCTCATTTTGTTGATTCGTCTCGCTGCTCCATGTATCTTGCTTTTATCTTGCAGTTTTCATCTCTCTGAATGGCAGAGTATTTTGGAAATGCTTCATGATTTTGATGTTGGTTCTTGGGTCGTGACCGCTGCAGCTCATTTTGTTGGTTCGTCTCGCTGCTCCATGTATCTTGCTTTTATCTTGCAGTTTTCATATCTCTGAATGGCAGAGTATTTTGGAAATGCTTCATGATTTTGATGTTGGTTCTTGGGTCGTGACCTGAAATAAGTTATGATTCCATCTTGGCATTTGGTAAAATAGGCAAACTACAAGGATGGTCAGGCTTTCAATCCTAATTTTTCTTTTGGGTCTCTTTGGTACAAAAGAATTAGGTATGCACTTGGTTAAAATAGGTCGTTCTTTTGTTTTGGTTGCAATTTCCTTTTAATGTCTTCATATACTTATATTGTATCGCAGATTCGGGTTGTCTTTGCATTGTCAGAATTTGGCTTAGCCTATCCTCTGCTTATGGTTTTCTTTTTTGACCTTGTATGAAAGAAGTCCATATTCTGTAATTTCCTGCACATTTGAGAGATCAGTTGTAGGATAGATAAAAATATCTTCTGCTTATTAGTGTTATAGATTATTTGGTTTGCAGACCCCTCTGCTCATCTCATTATTTATAAAATCTCCAGTATTGTATTATTTTCTACATTGATTTCTGGCTCATATTAAAATGAACATTATGTGCTTACATTGCATTTATGTATATCAAGCAAAATTCATATACATGGAGACTAAGATTAGTTGTTGGAAATGACTGTAATAATTAAAGCTTTTCACATAGAAATAATACATTTGTCCTTTTATTTTTGAGTTGGGTTTATGCAATACTTACATTTCTGCAGCATATCAGAGCTCGGGTGAAAGTGTTAAAGTACTTTTTGTTGCTCTATTGCTTTGTGATGTTCTCTTGAGGTTTCTATGCAGATTGTTCTTTGCGAGGGCAAAGCTTTATCTTTTGAGGTGGTTAGATAATTCCCAATTGCTACCTTTGTACTCTTAACCATGTACCTATTACAACCTTAGAAAACTTAAGATCTCTAATTCTGAGGTTTCTCTCTTGAAGGTTTACAGATACCAATAAGGCCGTTGTTGTGGTCTCAGCAGTGGAATTGATCAGCTGCATTGGTGATGCTGAATGCAGAGCTGCAAGTCATCTCCCTTATCTCTTGACTGTGTATGTCTCACCGTCCCCAATTTCTCTTTATTTATTTCATTAGTTGGATATATTATCCGATCACAGGCAATCAGCTTCATGTGCATTCATCCTGGTTATATTTTAGTACCAAGGACCCTGGGCAGTAGCCAGTCACTTTCAACATTGGCTTGGGTTTAGTGATAAAAAATAATCTCATATTGAAGATATCAGTTTATACATAAATCATTTGAGCTGTTTGTTATTGTCTCACGCGTCATTAGTTGTAGCGAGAAATACGCTCAAGGTATCTAACTGACACCCTGAACACTTAGAATTTGCACCCCACACTGTTGACGGTGATGTTCCTTTCCTCTATGAGGTGAATCAATCTTGATTTTCTCTTGTGCCCTCTTCTTCCATATATTTATTTAGCCAATTGGATTGGCCCCGTTGAGGGAATGATTTTTTCTGCAGAAGTAAATTATTTGGCCAGGCAGGCTTTGGATTCCATGTTAGAAACTGTAATTACCTTTCCAGACATATGTGGTTTAAATTTCTCCAAATTTCCTCTGCTTGGAGAACCATTAGCTATGTTAGATCTTTCTATTTAGTTCTCGACTGTGCTTGCTTTATTTAACTGAATTTTATTTCCCTTGGTTTATTCAGGCACCCGTTTTTCAGGCCTGCAAAATTAAGGGCCATGCACCTCCTATCATATCATTGATGTAGGTAATACCAAATTTCGTGTGTCATTCTGACCGACAGTTAATTTTCATGTTTGTTGTCAACGTCTTATACTGGAGAAGGGTTGGCAGCTTTGAGTAGATTCGAGACTGATAGTTACTCAAGAAAAAGCTTGTTATAAAAATTGATATTAGCTGTCTTGGCGAGATATACACACCTGGCCTTTAGTATCTTTCATCAGCTGTTGGCGATGATGAATTAGCTGGGGAGCTAAGGGGCTGTTTTAATGATGTGCTTGGGAAAATGGTTGAAGATGATGTGCTGCAAAACAAGATTGATCAACAAGCTGTTCTTTATGAGAACCAAAGGGGCCCCTTTAGTAGTGTGATGGCAATTCAAAATATTGGGTCAAGAAGCCCTCGTAAGTGACTTTAATTTCAGCAAGCAAATTTCTGCATCTAAATTCCAGCAAGCAAATTTCCGCAATTAAATTACAGCAGGCTAATATATGCATGTTTTTGTCATTTAGTTGATTGGTGGAAGTCATATGGTGGTCGAACTATTGATCTACAAAGGTTCGCAAAGCGCATTGTCAGTCTTTGTGCTTCATCTTCCGGCTGTGAGCGCAATTGGAGCGTCTTTGAGGGGGTGAGCTGACTTGTTGCCTATTTGTGCCTATTTGATTTCAGTTTCAGCACACTATTTTATTGCTGATTGATTGATATTTGCAGATCCACACAAAGAAAAGGAATAGGCTGCAACACAAGAAGATGAATGATTCTGCATTTGTTTCATACAACCAACAGATGGCAAGCAGGTTCCAAAAGAGGCGCGAGAATGCGGGTAAAAAGGACTATGATCTGTTGATCATTGAAGAATTCGATTGGGACAACGATTGGGTTGACCCTACAGTGCAACCACCTCAAGGTGCTCGTGGTCTTGTGCATGATTTGACATTGCACAATGTTGATGAAGTTGTTGGTGCTCACGAAGAGGCTGCTCACGAAGTGGAGAATGTCATTATTGATGATCACAATTTATCAAGTGAGGATGAAGATGCAAACAATGCTACAAATGGTGATGGAGAGAACATGGATGCTGCTTACGATGATGAGTTCGGTGATGAATATTGAGCATTTGGGACTTGAGAAATGAGAGAGCCGAGATGACTTGTTTTGTTAAATTTGTTGCGTGAACCGCTGAACTAAGTTGTGCCATTAGACTTTAAGATTATGGACGCATATTTTGCGTGAACCGCTGTATTGGATTTATTTTGGCGGTGCTTATGTATTATTTTGCAACTTTGTTTCTTACCAGTGCTCATCTTTAATTCTGAGTTTTACTATCTTTGCTACTGTTATGTTGTGGAATATAGCCTTATGCTTCGTTTTTTATGCAACAGATTTTGGAGAAAATAGAGAACAGAAAGGGGGAATACAATTAGTGCTACTTGGGCAACCACTAGGTATGAATGTAGCTATGGTCTTCGTATAACTTTTTTAGTGCTTCAGTTTGATGTCATATAGAAGTAGATTATTTGTATGAAGTCTCATTCAAAGTTAGTTTATCTACGATGTTGCCTCGCCATAGGTTATGTCTATGATGTCGCCTCGCCATACGCCTTAGTCGTTATAAAGTTATGAAGGGGGTCGGTTGCCATAAAACGCATTACGCCATTAAAACTATGGTCACAACACATTTTCACAGCATCCATACAAAACCAAGCTAAATGAACGCTGAAAATAATATTTGCTTTTCGCCGTTTACAATTGATCTTTATTTATGTTTTTATCTTTTTGGTCTAAGCCGTTTTCTTGAAACTGTCTCGCTTTCAGCACTTGAGTCGGTGGCACAACGGGTTACTATAATATGTGACAGAGTTTAGTAAGTGCAAAGAAAAATAGTTGAGCTATTTCTTCAGATTCTATTCTTTAATTGATATAAAACATCAAAACTAGATGCAAGCTGAACATCATATGGCTCATAAATATATCCCTCTAACTTAAAAATATATTTTGTAGATACAAAGTACCACATACCTCTATGTGTGCTACAAGAATATTAACCACCTAGCTCCTACTTTGCACAAAACAAGTCGATCGGAAAAACTTGGTGGCGCCATCTATTTTTAAAATATGTGCCATATTAAATTAAAAATGAGGGGTAATTACCTTTACCAAAAACAGGTTAAGTTCAATCAAATGATGGGTAGCAAATCCAAATAAAACTAAAAATGAGGGCTAATTACCTTACCGAAAACATGTTAAGTTCAATCAAATGATGGGTACCAAATAAAAAAGCGTACGGAAACAATACTATCTTTGCATCTCGTGTACATAAATAAGTCTTCTATATGGTGTAAGTTAAATGAATACTACAAAAATTAGTTACTTTTTACCAACAAATAAATTGTGTGACAACAATGTAGTAGTTGCATCCGGCAGTTGCGCAGTCGCGCAACGGGTCATCTAGTTTTGTAACGGCTATGAGCAATGTGAGGTGATCGGCATGTGCGCTTTCGTTTAGCATTTTGTAAACTGACTTAAGACGAGAATGTGAGGTGATCGGCATGGCCCTTCAGTTAACATAGTGACGAAGTCTCGGCATGGCCCAACCTATGTGATATTTTAGCGACACTACAATTACTCCATGTGCGGCGAAGTCTTGGCAGCAGTCTCTATTCGCAGTAGTAGTAGCCGTCATCATATTATCTTAGTCTCCGTTCTCTGCGAATAAAAAACTGAACTTCCTGCACTTTTTTTAAGACGAATTCTGACCAATCTAGTAGCAAAATACGAGGTGATATAGTTGCTCAAAGAACAAAATAAGGTTGCACTAAAACTAGCAGAAACAAGGTTGCAAACTTCTGTCAGGAATTGCAGAGGAATATATCTGGTGTCAGCAGTTTACAGTACAGGAAAAGAAACTAAATTACGAAATAGAAAATAAACTACTGACGACCCCCTTGAAGCGGTAAGTTTGGATTCGAAGCTGGAGCTTTCACGCTACATCATCAGCCAAGGTACATTAGACTAGAACTAAAAACAGTGACGTACAAATCGGCTTTGAACAGAAAAAACAAGGCAATTTCAAAATGGGAATCAAGTACAAAAGCATCTTACGGAGGGCTTGTCAAAGGGGTCAGCTATTGAAAAATTGTGGGTATACCTGTTGTCTGTGAAATCATCCCTAGCACCGCATGCCAATTCAACTCGAGCAGCTCGGGAAGCTCTATGTTCGATTCGTAGCAGTCTGTGTTGCTTGGCAAACCAATTCAGCTGGTGGTGGCAAGACAAGTTGATTTTCATTTCCTTTTGCACTTTCGGATTCAAAACAAAGAACTTGGCGAAGTCAATAGATGGCCTTATGGTGCCGTCATAATTCTTCAACACTACTTTTTTGAGATTGAACTCAAGGCATTCAACCGGGTCCAGTAGTCCATACTTCTGAACATTATCCATGCCAATCCCTGACTGGAACTAAAGATAAAAAGGAACAACCAGTACAAAATAAGTTGCCTATATTACACGTCAAATAAAATGGTGATCTTGAAATCCATAAAGCAAACAACTATTTATGTACTCACAGTGACATACAGCTTCTCCAAGCATGGGAAGCACTTGAGGAAGTTAACCACTGTATCCCGGTTAGGGCCATCGGGGCCAAGAACCAAAACCCTCACGGTGTGCATTTTTGTTGTCAAGCTGACAGCAGTCATTTTCTGCAAGAACATAAAAGCTAGTGCACTTACAAGAACAGTCTGCATATAATAGGAATGCTTAATGTGCAACGGACGAAGGGTGCTGCTACCTGAAAAACCGTGGTTCCAAAGTGAAGTTCTGGTAAGTCTTTAGAGAGCACACCCAGTATCTTCAGTTTAGGTGTAGAGATTACTCGTATGGTCGCTGGGCCAAACTGTGGATCCAGTGGTAGCAATCTCTCAAGGCACGGGCGTCCTCGATGGCCACCTCTTTTAAAAAGACGCTTTCTTTCCTTGAGTCATTGCAAAAGCCTATACTCTTAACGGTTTGCGAGCTGATAGAGAGGCGACCAAAGCCGGAATTTTTCTTCAGCTCAAGGGTTTCCAATGCAGAGCAGCCAGAGAAAATGCTTCGAAGAGCATCCTCCGAGATGGTGACGCTCTCCAGGGTCATCTGCTTGAGGCACGGAAACTTGAGCGACAGGTGCACAATCAAGTCGGGGAAATGGAAGCCGGAGAAACTAGCCACACGAAGCGTGGGTGCAAAGCGGTAGGCGGATGACGGCAGCTGCTTCCCCCTATCGCCATGACATGGAGTGGTTTTGAGCTCCAACTCGTGCAGGTTGTCCAGGGCTCGGGAACTAAGCCAGCTTTCGATCTCGTGGTAAGAGTCACCGATATAGATGCGGAGCAGGAAGTGGCGCGCAGGGCCAGGATGCTCGGCGAGGATCTTTGTGATCAGGTCGAGGGTCCTCCTACGGCCCTTTCTTATGAGTTCATGGTCTACCACGAGGTTGAGTGGGGCGGAGCGCCAGAGAGGGCGCCACCGGCGAGAGATGGCCTGCGTGCGTACACCTTCCTCTGTGGGGAGAAGCGAGACGATGCTGCAAAGGATGGCGTCGGGGAGGCGGCTGATGAGACCGCCAGCATGCAGTGCGGCCGCCGCCACATGCACCGCCTCCTTAGCGTATAATGCCGCAGCCGACGACGCCAGAGCCGCCTCCATGGCAGTCGTTGCCGCTTGGCAGCAACCGACGCCGCGTATGAAGGGGCCCATGCCGCCTCCCTGGCAGCTGCCGCAGAGGCCGCCACTGCCGTCTCCTGGCAGCTGCAGCTGAAGCGGCCAATGCCGCCTCCTTGATAGCAGCCGAGGCCGCCACCAATGCCGTGTCCATGGCTGCAAGAGAGACGCGAGAGGATTGTGGAATCGAGTTTTTATTTATTTACGGTGAAGCTCGAGCAACTACATGCAGGATACCGTATCCACGAAATAAAACGGCGGCGCGGGCTCACCGGCGGCCGGAACGCGCCGGTATCGGAAGGACGATGGCGACGACGAGGGCTGCGTCTTGGTCGGCAACAACTATGGACGACACGTACTCGAATAACCGGATTGGAAAGAAAACAGGGGTTCGCTCCGGTAAAAGGTCAAACTAGCTAACCGGATTTTGCATATTTGTTCGCTCCGGGAAGCTACAGGCCTATAAAAAATTCAATGAGAAATCCTAAGAGGAAAACGCAGCGAACACCGGAACGGAGGCCAAGCTATATATGTACCCTTTTATTTTGTCAACTGGAAAAATTATATTTCGAAATAGCAAACAAATCTGAAAAAAAATCTCGGATGGAGATTTTACAAACGTGCAAAATCTCAACTTAACAATCTCGGATGTAGATTTTGGAGAGTTAAAATTTGGCACTGTTACTACTTTCAGATTGAGATTTTGCCATTTTTGCGCAGCACATAATACAACATATTTATTTTTATGATTTTACACGCTTGTAGAAGACAACATAGTATACCAAAAAAATCATATTTTTTTGAAACTTCAAAATATAATTTGAAATTTTGCAAAATAAAGGGCTATAGCCTAGGCCTACATATCGCCGCTTCAGCAAACACGGACTATTTTGGGGTCTGTTTTACGGACTATTTTGCGTCAGGTTTATCTCGATTTTTGTCATGAGAACTGCAATAATGCCTATATGTACCTAGTGCAGCATCTCTGCGATTTTGTGATGGCGATAAAACTGCTCAACATGCAAGTTGATGTTAAAATTCGAGCGTTGCGGATTTTTTCCTGAAATCGGGTGTGAAGCTCCACCACCGTCTACATCGAAACGATGCACATAGCTTTATCATTAATGAAGGAGAAAATAAAAAAAATCACCAAACCTTACAAAGAAACATAACGATTGACCGGAAGCCACCGCACATTCGATAACTCGTTACACCTACAAGATTGATGAAGATGGTGAAGTAATCACCGAGCTATATCATGTAAATCTGGAATGCTCACCCGACCGTCCAATGACGAGCTGGGGGCATAAACCATTCCAGCAGACACCCGGCACGCACGCACCGATGCGCACGCTGATAAGTTGCCGCCGCCGCCGCCATTTTCAAGAGTGATCGAGTCTGCGGGTGGGCACCGGCAGCCAGCGAGCTGCAGTCCTCCCGGCGTGGGAGTGGGGGTGAGTTTTGTTTGGGCTGTATACGTATCCGATGGGCCACATGAGTGGCGTATCCATGTCGGACCACGATGTTGGAAATAACCTAACGTTGTTTGGTTCTGTATCCAAGTTTGAGCCGTAAACGTCAAGTTTGCCTAGTCGATTTCCTTGCGAAGAAATAAAGAAAATAAGAGCTCACGATAGCCTGTGCCTTGGCGAGAAGTTTCTGGCAGGCGTGTGCTTGTACGTGCCAAACCGAACAGACGATGGCCGACCAGCTATCCGAGCTCCCGGACGACCTCCTCCGCCGCATCCTCCACTTTGCGCCGCTCAAGGAGGCCGCCTCCACCACCGCGCTATCGCGCCGATGGCGTGCGACCCCGCTCTGGCTTCTCCTCAGGCGCTGTAAACCTCGAGACACACCTCGAGTACTACCACCCTGTGACGGGAGACGTGGACTTAAGGTTCAAGTTCAAGGCTGTGGGGCGCGACGCCTTCGTAACCGAGGCCGTGGCGGCGCTCGACGCGGCCGAGGTCCCCGTTACCAGGCTCACCCTACGTATCGAGTCCAAGAACAAAGAAGCGGTGGACGATTTCTTGAATCGAGACACGGAGGAGGGCGGCGTCGTGCCGTCGTCGAGCGCTAGGAACTTGGTTGATTTCCTGCTCTCCCACCGGGCCGCGAGCCGCGTCGAGGAGTTCCAGCTGGTATTCAAAGTTAGTCCCGGTGGCGACAGGATCGGCTACATGGTCGCCCTCGTCGCCCTGCCGCTGGAGACCCTCCGTGTCCTGGAACTCACCGGCTGTCAGGGCGGCCTCTACCAGAGGCAGTCTGCCGCCTAGGCCTACATATCGCCGCTTCAACAAACACGGACTATTTTGCATCAGGTTTATCTTGATTTTTGTCATGAGAACTGCAATAATGCCTATATGTACCTAGTGCAGCATCTCTGTGATTTTGTGATGGCGCTAAAACTGCTCAACATGCAAGTTGATAATAAAATTCGAGTGTTGCAGATTTTTTCCTGAAATCGGGTGCGAAGCTCCACCACCGTCTACATCGAAACGATGCACCTTTAACATTAATAAAGGAGAAAATAAAAAAATTGACCAAACCTTTACAAAGAAATATATCGATCAACCGGAAGCCACCGCCCATGCGACAACTCGTTACACCTACAAGGTTGATGAAGAGGGTGAAGTAATCACAGAGCTATATGTCCAGTTCTCACACATCTACGCACATCATTTATATCCGGAAGACCCATCACACACCTATGCATATCAGCTAAATCTGGAATGCTCACCCGACCGTCCAATGCGAGCTGGGAGCATAAACCATTCCAGCAGACACTTGGCACGCACCGAATGCGCACACTGATAAGTTGTCGCCACCATCTTCGGTCGACCCATTTTCAGGAGTGATCGACGCAATGACCTTCTACGGCCTGCCATTGACGCCAAACAGCGTCACTTCCGTATGGCTTGTTCATACTTGATAAAGATGCTAAATACTTCTTCTGGCTTGGGCTGCAGCGGCATGATTTGATTGATATATGTAGCATTTGATATGGTCGACAAACTTTTATTCAATTGGGTCTCAACTCTTTACAACTTGAACTGATTCAACATTATCCGAGAATACCAACAATGCACATTCCTGAATCCTGACATTATTCAATCACGTCAATAATGCAGCAGAATAGAAAGGGAATCAACTCAACTCTCACTGGCGCGTGGGTTGGCCAAAGTCTGCGGGTGGGAGTGGGGGTGAGTTTTGTTGGGCCGGCAAGTTTCGTTGGGTTGGGCTGTATCCGATGGGCCACATGAGTGGCGTATCCATGTCGGACCACGATGTTGGAATTGATCCAACGTTGCTTCTGTATCCAAGTTTGAGCCGTAAGCGTCAAGTTTGCCTAGTCGATTTCCTTGCGAAGAAAAAAAAAAAAAAGCTCACGACAGGTGCCCTTTGCGACAAGTTTCCGCGTATTCGTGACAATTTTATCTGATCAATCCGTGAGCCAAACCGAACGGACGATGGCCGAGTCGCCGACCGGCTGTCCGAGCTCCCCGACGACCTCCTCCGCCGCATCCTCCACTTTGCGCCGCTCAAGGAGGCCGCCTCCACCACCGCGCTATCGCGCCGATGGCGTGCGACCCCGCTCTGGCTCTCCTCGGGCGCCATAAACCTCGAGACACTCCTCGAGCACTACCACTCCGAGACGGGAGACGTGGGCTCGCTTCTACTTCTTCCCCGAGGCAACACCTTCGAGTTCGTGGCCGTGGGGCGCGACGCCTTCGTAACCGAGGCCGTGGCGGCGCTCAACATGGCCGAGGTCCCCGTTACCAGGCTCACCCTACATATCGAGTCCGACAACCAAGAAGCGGTGGGCGATTTCTTGAATCGCGACATGGAGGAGGACGGCGTCGTGCCGTCGCGCGCTAGGAACTTGGTTGATTTCCTGATCTCCCACCGGGCGGCGAGCCGTGTCGAGGAGTTCCGACTGGTATTCAAAGTTCGTAACAGTGCCGGCAGAATCGGCTACATGGTCGCCCTAGATGCCCTGTCGTTGGAGACCCTCCGTGTCCTGGAACTCACCGGTTGTCGGGGCCTCTACCAGAGGCAGTCTGCCGCCTTCGTTCTCCCACGACTATCGTCGCTACGGATGCGCATCTGCTCCCAGCACCTCGGCTCTCTCCAGCGCGTCATCGATTCGGCGCCGATGCTCGACACCATCTGTCTGCATTTTGTCTACATCTATGCACACCCTCCTCGCCCACGGCGGCCCACAGTCGGCCGCCTCCGGTGCCCCGCTGCCACCGTGATGGTGCTGGATAGGTGCTTCTGGGAGGAGAAGAACAGCTATGGGTCCTACGAGAGAGTAGACGGCGTGGAGATCGACGCGCCTAGACTACGTCGCTTCAGCTTCAAGGGGCAAATACTGTCCTTGTCGTTCAGGTCACAGCCGCCGGAGCTGGAACAGGTCGATCTGTACAACGAGAGGTGGGCCAACTATGCAGACCTTGACTTGGCGACCTTCTGGCGAATGGCTCGGAGCTTCAGCAGCGCTAAGAAGATCACCCTATGGGTGAACCACCTTGAGGAAGTCGCCCTCCTCACCGAGGCAAGCCGGGTCGAGCACTTGCCAGTGTTCCGCCGTCTCCGGCGCCTTGAGATTCATGGATTGTATTGGATGAAAGGGGACACGGCGGCGGTGACCATCGTGAATCTCCTCCGTTCCTGCCCCATGCTTTGTGCCCTCTGGATCAAACTCAACGCAGAGCACCGGACCGTCGAGGGCGACTCAAATAGTAAAAAAGGGCCACGCTCGCGCATTCCTCAAAGGATAACGCAAATGCCTACCCTAGGCCCGCAGAACACGTTGAAATGCTTGAGGAGCTCATCGAGCGGAGCAGCGGGACAAGACCACTGAAGTAACTCCACGATGCGGAGAGGTCCCGTACCGGTGAGAAGCTTGTACACAATCTTCAAGAGGAGACACATGTTCTAGGTGCTAAGGTCGATCAACCCAAGCCCGCCTTCGGTTTTTAGTCGGCACGCAGTTTCCCATGACACTAGGCAATCACCTCCGGAGCAAGCTGTCGACGCATTCCAGAACATGGAACGACGGGGGCGATCAATCTTGGCGATGGTACCTTTGGAGAGGGGGAGCACGAACATCACGAAGGACGGGAGCGCCGAGAGAACCGCAGTGGTGAGCGTCAGCCTGCTGCCAGGGTCGAGGGTGTGCAGGCGCGAACTGGGGATTTTCTGTGTAACCCTCTCTGCAAGGAAATCAAGCGCCGTGGCCGGCAACTTACTGTCGGAGAGCGGAAGCCCGAGGTAGTTCTGAGGGAAAGCCGAGATCGGGTAGCCGAGGGTGGCAGCGAGTGACGCAGCTTCGTCCTCGGGGATGCAAATGGGGATGAAGGTGCTCTTATGGTAGTTAATGGCGAGCCCGTAGCGGCACAGAACACGTCCAGAGCGTTTTTGAGCAGGGCGACCTGGGAGGGTGTAGCCCGAACCAGAATCAGGGTATCGTCCGCATACTGGATCATGGGGCAAGGGAGATCGTCAACCAGAGGGTGGAGGAGCTGATGGGCACCAACGCCACAGGTGACAACCTCACGTAGAAGGCCGGCCACAATTAGGAATAGGTAGGGGGAAAGGGGGTCGCCCTGATGCAGCCCATTCCTCCGGAACGCCCGTCAGGGTGGGGGACGGGCGTGCGGTGTCCTTCTGGTTTGATAAGTGGACTTCCGTAGGCGCGCTGGCCACATCGATGCCTGCAACCTTCTCCCATAGCCTCGCGTAAGATGTCTCTGTGGCGGACATACTGCGCTCTGGTGCCCCCATCCTCGACAGACGCGATCGCCTCTCGCCCAACGCCACAACGGAGTTTGACCTGCTGGCCGGCGCCCTGAATGACCTGGTTCTGCAAGAAGTGGCGGATGGTCGTCGTCTGATTGGGGCCGATGGTGATGGCTTTGTGACCCACACCGCATACAAACTACTTCGTGGCTCGGGGTGTGGGCCGCCGCTCCATGCTCTCAACTAGACAAACTTCTGTCCCGTCAAGGTTAAGGTGTTCGTCTGGATCCTCCGGCACAATCGCACCCGGACGCGGGCACGCCTCCATCGCCTTGGCATCCTGCGCTCTCCGGACTGTCCGTTCTGCCCTGGCGTCATAGAGAACACAACTCACTTGTTCGTTTTGTGCCCACGGCTGAGGAATATCTGGGGTTGTGCTGCTAGTGTTGCCCCCACCTTGCTCCCCCCAACGCTCGAAGACATGGTCGCTAAGTTCTCTGCGGCGCGTGCGGGCTGGCCGCCGGTCCTCAGCATGACAGCTGCCTGCCTTCTCCTGTGGATCATCTGGAAAACTAGGAACCGCCTGGTGTTTGATGGCATCCATACATCTGAGTCGGAGTTCTTCTCAATGGTTCGACAGCACCTTGACCTGTGGCTGTCTAGGGCACCCAGGCGACTTGATTGTAGGCCGCTTACGGCATGGTGTGCGTCTCTACCGCCCTGAACCCCCCCTGTATTTCTGACGGCGTGTGTGCGGCTTGTAACTCTTGGGTCTTATGATACCCGTCTTTTAATTCAAAATTTCAGGTGGGCTTTTCGCCCTCCGTTGTTGCGCTAAAAAAAATGCTTGAGGAGCTCCCTCAGGAGTGTGCGCTTGCAATTCTATTGGGACAAGTCCAACTGTTTTGGTCTCAAGATCGTTGAATTCTTCGCTGAGAATGCCATGGTTCTTGAAGAAATGCATGTCGACGAAAAGTTGGGGGAGCTAATGAATCACAAGACTGGAAGGTGGAACTCAAAAAGGAGAAAGTCAGGGGCGACATGTTTTGTGGTCTTGCCTTTTAAGAGGTGACTCTACAAAGAATTTGAATTTTTATGTATAATTGGATTATATAGGAAGGGA
Source organism: Poa pratensis (assembly GCA_947311845.1). Taxonomy (NCBI): domain Eukaryota; kingdom Viridiplantae; phylum Streptophyta; class Magnoliopsida; order Poales; family Poaceae; genus Poa; species Poa pratensis. Next base: position 1,707,411 of record CAMZMU010000041.1, on the reverse strand, counting down.
GTTTTAGCTGGAAAGTGCTCGTACAGCTTCGCTTCATAGGCAGCCGGCCTAAACGTATATAAACATTCACCGTGCGTACACATCTTGAAAACATATGGATCATTCGATAGTACTACCAGACTGTTTCGGCGGAACTTCTTGTAAAAAAAGCTTTGAAATAAAGCACATCACAGAGAAACATATTTCATGATATTAAATGACATATTTCCTATTTAATTAGTTAGTGTTGAAACAACTAGTTAAATAGGAAAAACAGATAACAAATCTTGCTATGTATATTTTGCTGTTTCTTATTGTGTAGCAATATAAGCGTATCGACTTGTCATTTGCATGTTCTCTGGTGTTGCATTCTGATGACTATGATGATTAGGTGCTACAATACAGCTCTACTGGGTGCAGTATGACTGTACAAACTATGTTTTGCATTGATCAATAAAGCTTACCGGTTCCCCTGAAAAAAGTAAGTGATCTAATAGCAGCACTGTGCCATCATGCTTGATTTGGCCGGAAAGCATATTGTAGAGGCACCGCGTTCTTCTCTGGCGCAGTCCTGGCCTTGACTGACATACCGCCGGTTTATCGTTCCTCCTTCCCACCACATGTTCAGACGCATGTTTCCTCACACTTGCTTCTTCTGTGACACCGGCGTCCCTGGCCTTGCTCCTGCTGATGGCGGTCGTCGTCCTGGTCATATTCCTCGAGCAGTCACCAAGGATCTTCATGGCTTGCAGCAGCAGCAACAACAAAATGCAGTAAAAAGGATTGCCCTGGCTTGAGGAAAGACAGAGCAAGCTCTTTTTTTTTGAGATTAAATGGGACATTGCAGGGGAGTGGTTACAAGAGCAGCAGAATCTAGAGTAAGAAGATCCACCACGACGTCAGGTGGTGAATTGGTCCATATGCAGCTCCCTGCCGATCTGGCTAATTTAGCAAGGGCATCGGCAGCTCTGTTGCTCTCTCTTTTGACGTGTTCAATACGAGCCTCCCTGTAGTTCTTCAGCCGTTCCTTAGCTTCGTCGATGGTAGACCAGTAAGCGGATCTGTTCTCTCCATCGCACTTCAGAGCTGTAACAACCGTAGCACAATCCATCTCCAGGATGATCTTCTCATGTCCCATGTTTGACAGTGTTCTGATACCAAACAGTGCAGCCTGGGCTTCAGCGTCCTCTGCGTCTACACACCGGGGAATGGGGCAGCAAGCAGCCAGGACCAAACGACCTTGATCATCTCTAGCTACCGCTCCAGCACCCCCAGGAATGACCAGATCAATAAAGGAGGCGTCAGTATTCAGTTTTACCCAGCCAAGAGGCGGAGTCGACCAGGCCAAGGGCTTGTTCGACATCTGAACAGGGGACACCATGCTGATATTGGGATGCATCGGAGTTTTTCCTTTACTGTCGTCCCGGGTAGGAACACAATCGCTGACAGACGAGGCATAAGATTCCAGGAAGGAAACTGATCTTGCAATCAATTCCTTACCATTACCATGTATTATATCATTCCTGAGGTGCCAAGACCTCCACAGCAATAAGAGAACTCTGGATCTGGTCAGATTGTCAAGCTGGGCCAACAAAACCTGAAGCCAATCTCTGCCGGAGTAACTGAAGGAGTGTTCATTGGGCAGATTCCACTTCTGTCTCATGGCATGTCTCAGGGCAGCAGCCTTGGTACAGACAATAGTTGCGTGGTGGGCATCTTCATTACCGTTACCGCAGATAGAGCATCTAGGATCTGTTTCGAGATTTCTCCTCCATTTGTTGTTTTTTGTGGCAAGGGTGTCGGTGGCAGCTCTCCAAGCAAAGACCCTGATTTTTGGTTGGACATCGGCCTTCCAAATGCAGTTCCAGATTGAGCGATCACCGCAGGGCGAGATGCTACTGCTGTTAGAGTCCCGAGCCTGGTGTTTCAGAGAAAGTGCGAGGCGGTAAGCGCTTCTGACGGTGAACATGCCGTTCTTCTCACCTTGCCAGGCCAGGCGATCATCACCTCCAAGAGTTGGCAGCCTGATGTTTAGGATGGCCTGAACATCATGTTCATAGAACAGTTCCCTCAGCAGGGGAGTATTCCATTCATTGGACTCGTTCCTGATCAGTTGATTTACCCAACGACGTCGGGTATTCTTTTTCAGTGCTGTAATCTTCAGACCAGAGCCCCTCGGAATCCAATTGTCTCTAAGGATTTGCGTTTTCTTGCCATCCCCAATTCTACTAATGATGCCTTGTTTCAGAAGCTCGAGACCAAATTCCACCCCCTTCCATGTAGGAGAGGGATCTGAGGAGAAGACCGTGTCCAAAATATTGCCGTGAGGGAAATACTTTGCCTTTAGGACTCTAGCACACAGACTCGAAGGGTTTTGGATCAGTCTCCAAGCCTGCCTAGCAAGCATAGCTTGGTTAAAAAGGTGCATATCACGAAAGCCTAATCCGCCCTTTCCTTTAGGCTTTGTAAGATTGTCCCATGCAGACCAGTGAACTCTCCTCTGATTATGTTTATCACCCCACCAGAAATCTCGGATCAATTTCTCGTATTGCTCGCAGAAGCCATTGGACATCTTGAAAACACCCATGATATAGTCAGGGAGAGATTGAGCCACCGCTTTAATCAGAGTATCTTTCGCCCCGTGGGACATAAACCTTTCATCCCAAACAGTAAGCCTTTTTGAGAATCTTTTCATGATTGGTTGGAAACACTCACTTTTCATTCTTCCTTCTAGAGTAGGCAGGCCAAGGTATTTCTCTTCAAAAGTGCTAGAGGAGACCCCCAGGATGGATTTAATCTCAGCTTGCTCTAAATCAGAGGCAACAAGCGAAAAGACACCAAAACAGCATTGTTACAAGAATGGCAGCTTATTGGTGTGTCCGGTAACAAGTACATGTCACGTCAACTAGGATTTCATACCGTGTAAAAATTCCCACAAAATGGCAGCTTTAAAAGTGAGCAATTTGGAATCCACAGCACAAGCGTACAATTCATCTTGTCAGATTTAGTCAAAACAGAAGTGCATCTCTCTCTCTGCATAGAGTCGGTGTCTAAAGAGCAAGAACATGAAAGTGCGGCTCTTAACAACAAACTAACATGAACAAGAAACCACAGGCCTTCGTTCATTCACACACATAGATCGGAATGCTGATCTTCCATCACGCTGCCATAGGATCATCACTGCTGCAGCATATCTACACGTGGATAGCCCCTTGGCCAAAAACTTGATATCCGAGGAAACTAAATGAAGAATAAATAGTATAAAATCAAGTGCCAGACAACAGCCATACATCAGACTAACGACAACATCATACAGTACTTGCATATACCAGTACTCAAAAATCCCAATAACCAAATTGCATCTTCTAAACGTTTTCCAGTTTCTACGACAGACGCACTAGCATCACAAGCAACACCTACGGACCTACCCCGTTCCACCAATCCAGAGGTTCTTTCAGACACACCTCATTGCAGGATGCAAATCCCTTGCTAATAGTCCACAACTTGACATAGTCTATGAGGCACCACAGAACATTACAGAGTACAAAGAGATTTGACAGGTTAGACGGAAAAGAGACAGAACATAAAGCGATGTCAGCTGACAGCGACGGCTTGTTACTATGGACAGCTATGACTTTGACATTTCCCAGTCTGAATCAATGATTGGAGATTGACAGCCTGCAAGCCTTCACATGCAGCCTCACAGCCGCTTTTAAGGATTCAGCGTCGCACTGCTTGTTGCTGCTGAAACCACTGCCCTGGAGAGTGTTGGAGGTCTCATGGAGAGTGGTCGTACCGCTGCCATCACGATTTTGTGCGACAATTCACGGTTTGAAGGCATGGTAGCCACATGAAGAACACCCTTTGCTTGCGTGCTGGTTCCAGCTGTAGTAGTGACAGTCCCCTGGGATTTGGGTTTCTTGGCCAAACGACGTTTTCCAGAACAGAGGGGCAAAGCTTCAGGGTCCTCGCCAAGCAAACTCTTCTCATGCACAGAGCAGAAATCTGTCCTCCATTTTGCACTCGAATTGCATCCTAGGGACTTGCACCGACTGCCGCCGCCATGCTTAATGCAGAAATCTGTCGGTCCTTGTGCACCCTTTGTACATCCTTCAGATTTGCACCGCCTTCCCCCACCATGCCTGATGCAGAAGTCTGTGTTTCCTTGTGCACCCTTCACACACCCTTCAAATTTGCATCTCTTGCCACCACCATGCCTCACACAATGCTCACGACGGCCTTGGCCACATGCTGCATTTGGGCATCCAGCAACAATGCACCGCTTCCCTCCTCCATGGCCAATGCATAAAGGTGTGCCACCATGTGCAGCTTTCATACAGCCCCGTACCAAGCAACCCTTAGTCAAACCACTATGTAACTTACAGTATAATGTGTTACCCTGGGCCTGCTTTTTGCAGTTCTTGTGCTTACAAAGTAGGTCAGCCCCACTGATGATTACTTCCCCAGTATCACCCTGGGTGTTCCCAGAACTATCCATTAGTTTGCCACGATCGCCCCCTTCATGCTTGATATGTACATCTTTGTCAGTGCATGTTACTGTACCGGCACCAGGTTCGGTATGCTGGTTACCTTTAACAGGGGACATATATAGATCTGAGCTCTTATGTGAACGCTGGAGGCAACTAAGCAGTTGGGATGAACATGTTCCACTCTGACTAATGCAGTACACTACCCTTCCCTTGAGAATTTCACTGCAACCAGGCTCCTGGCAACTTTTCCTGTCAAGTTTACAAAAAAGGAACACATAAGGAAGACATACGGTATATGCATATGAAGAATGACATACAAACATATCTGATACCATAAGTATTAGATGACAAGTGATAATTGGTCATATTAAGATATCATATAGACTTATATTAATAGTTACAAGAAAAGATATCTTATAAGACAATGTCAAACCAAGTGCATGCAGAGATACGATCTAAATTAAAACAGCAAATGTCAGACATTATATTTCATATGTACGCTGAGGTTGAGATTATCTCCAAAACATAGAAACTTTCATAACCAGCGGCAATAAAGGATAGGCCCAGTGCTAGAAGCTCCCACACCAGGTGGGGTCTGGGGAAAGACTATATGAGTAACGCCTTACCCCTGCAAAGTGCAATGCAGAGAGGCTGAGTCGAACCCATAACCTCTTGGCGGGCACAAGTGGGGAGTACTTCACCACTGCGCCATTCTTTTCCTTTTTTGCGAATGCGGATTCAATATCAAAAAAAGAAACACGAAAACATAGACACTCTTTTTATTGGACTATGCAGCAGAGAACATACCACCAAGGAAAATCGTCCAGTGATTAGTACTACTTGGAACTGACAAAGTTACTTAATTGTAAGGAAGAATACCATGCTTGAGGATAAGTGATCTCTGAAACAGCTCAACAGCTTTAAAAGCTGATTAGGGGAAAATTAACCCTTGCCAAGAAGAATGACCATGTCCAATCATAGAAATTGGTTGCTCTAAGTAGAAGCATACATGGAGAATACCCGCCAAAAAACAACATACATGGAGAATAAAAACCACATTATTTGCACACCGTGATTTTTCATCTTCAGTATTGGACAGATCTAAAGTTTATAAAGCATGAAGTTGCAAACAGGTCTCAAGTGCTTAGCCTGCTCCCAAGCTCTTAAGTTCATACTATTTTCCCAAGCTCTTAAGCATGAAGTGACAGGATTGGACCAAGTCATCTACAGAAGCTTCCAGCTTTTGGTTCAATTATCGAATCTTACCTGTTCAATGAGATTATCAATTTTGACTGAGATGTATGAATAGCTTATTATTTATTACAAAACAATTTTTTTTATTTCATTTATCTATACCCCTTTTGTAGGCTTTGGTGTTGTTGCTGTGTCTTTACTCTGATTTACTGATTACTTTATAATTATTTTCATATTTCCTTGTGTAACTATAGTCTATATAGCAACATTTTCCTCATCTTATCATCATGGAATGATTCAACTTCTCCAGGATAATTCGGGTAACACCTTAAAGATAGGGCATAGTGAAAATTCTGGATAGGGGAGATAATATGGAACTTTTTTCAATGAAATGAAACGCAAAGCTTTTGCGTTTTCTCTAAAAAATAATAATATGGAACTGTGGTTATTAAACATGGAAAAATTAGATTATACCAAATACACTAGCTTGCGAAGAAATGAAATACAATATCTGATGGGAACAAGAAAAACTTGGGTTATTAAAAGTTAAACAAAATAAATACCCTATCCAACGATCCAATGCACTTGGTCAACTTCGTTAGTTATTTTAGCCAGATCAGAAAGCTGAATGGCTAGGTAACATCTATGATTGTGAGTTTGCCTATATTGAGCTCTGCCTCCTACCAGTGAACCTCCCCACAGATCTGATAGCAGAACAAATGCTGCGCAAAACCACAAGCATGAAGTTGCAATCTGAAGCTGTACAAGCGTATTTGGGTGTAGGTCTAGCTGCTAAAGCAAGGCCATGATAAGCACACAAGTACAGCGACCACACAAGTAGATCAAGAAAATCAGCTGAATAACAACAACAACTTTGAGTAGCTCTGTAGCTGGTAACAAGAGACGGGTACACTTGATGGTGACAAGCGTATTTGAGTAGCTGGTAGAGCGAGCGAGAGCATGGTAGGCACAGACAAGTAGGGTAGAGTAGAGTAGAGCGCATGACAAGTAGAGCAGATGGCAAACAGATCAAGCAAATCGGCTGAATCACAAGCATGCTATGTTGGTAGAAAGTAGATCGGGGTGGCGCTAGATGGAGGGGAGGGTTGTGTGCTGCAGCAACGAACCTGCAAGCGCCGGTCGCCGGAGCTCGAGATCCCGGTGGCGGGTTGGTGTCGCCGGCGGGTGGACGGGAGGGAGGGCGGAGAGTGCAGGGTGCGCCGCCGCCGATCTAGGTCAATGCTGGCTCGAGCGTCTGTCTGCCGGAGAGTGGGTCAGGATGTTTTTTTCCTTGGCACGGTTGGCCCGAATGGCAAACTATACTGTGTTATTCGGCCCAGAACCAAACCGGGCCCGAATACCCGATTCCAAAAACAAAACAAAATTTCACAGATAAAATGATTTATTTTAGTAAGTGCTTAGCGACCGTCCCCACGACGGAGAAGGTCGGTATTATACCACTCTTATACAAACGACTAGCTTAATGGTGTTGCCATGGCCGACGTAAATTTCTTTACAGTACATAATATTGCACGTGAAAAAACATGTGTTTGGATAAAACCTAGGAAAAAATGCGAGCTGCTAACCGAGGCATGTCCTTTGACCTCACCAGCGGCTCAAGTAGCGCGTCGCCAGAGATCGGAGGGCGGGAGAGTTGGGGAGAGGCGGTAGGCGACGTTGGTTAGGAGCCCGCTCCGCCCTGATGCGAGGCACGAGGTGGCGGCCCCTGCGCTCCCTACCCGCCCTGCTTCTCTAGCACGCGGAAGAGGGGAAGGAGGTTGAGGCAAGGGGCCGGAGTGTGGCGACGGAAGAGGGAAAGGAGGCCGAGACGAGGGACCGGAGTGTGACGGCGGAAGGGCAGGTGGAGGAGGATGTTTTTATCCTGGCCACGAGCCGGAGGAGAGGGAGGAGAAAGAGGCATTGGGAGAGGAGAGAGGAAACATGATAGGCTAGGGTTTCACTATGATGGTTTTGTCCCACACACACCTTTTCGCCTCAGCTGCGTGCCGCTGACGACCCGGGCGCCAGGGAAATCTGGCCCCAACGGTCATTCGACGTGCCCCTCGATTAATTAGTAGAAAACAACGTTCACCACATAAAACGGTCCCGGGTGAAAGAGCGGGACTTTTTACCGGATCGGGCGGACGGCCAGAAACTACCGATCGGGGCATGACGTGGCGCTTGGGGGAGTGAAGTGTTATAGAACTAATTTATGGAGAGATTTTTAAAGGATCATTTGATTCATGTGATAGGAAAAGTGTTGTAATAGGAAACTAACAGAATCGGAATGTCATGTCGAGTTGAATCGTACGAGAAAACGTACTTTGTGTTAGATGACAAAGGAAAAGCAAAGAAATTGTAAAAAGAGGTCAGAGTGAATGTAAGAATACATATGGGATGTAGTATAAAGATTTCTATAGAAACTTTCTATACGAAGTAATCTATGAATAAAACGAGTACAGTTTTTTAAAGTTTTTTTTTGAGACTCACGGTTTTTTTAAGTGAACAGGAAAGGACAAAACAAGCAGCAAATCAACCAATTGAATCGTGCGGCCCAAAACAACAAAGCCCACGAGCCACGCGCGCTGGGTACGTGAGGACATGGTTTCGGTTCAAATTGTGATTCACGGCTCGTACGTGTCCTAAGCTGACTCGCCTTTACCTTTCCAGATAGATACATTGTTTCGTGGAACAAACAGAATCTCACCTCCTACTCCAAGTATGGTCACGCACTCCATGGCTTCACGGAAACGCCGACAACAACAAGACACATGTGTCGCGGCGCCGGAGACGTGGGCGCTCCCGGCGGATCTCCTGCTTGAGATCGCCGGGCGCTCCGGCCGTCGCGCCTTAATCTGTTTCGCCGCCACTAGCAAGCTGTTGCGCCACGTCTTTCTCGCTGCTTTTATCCGCCGTGACGGCCACTCCCGCATCCTCGTTTTTCACGATGACAGTGAGTTGCCCTTTACCCTTGTCCATCCGGCCACCCCCGCCGCCCAGTCCATCTGCACAGACCACCTCTTCCCCTTCTTTTCGCGTCACATCCCCGACGAATACAGTGTCGAGACATCCCGACGCGGCCTCATTCTTCTTCAATGGTGGAACCTGTACCACGACCACGACCCCAACTCCGAGCTGTGCATGTATGACCCAATGAGCGGCACCAAGACCTTCCTCCCATGTCCGCCTCTTAACGAGATCGGCTCCATCGTAAACGACCATCAATACATCCTGCTCACCGCCGCCGACGGCATTGTCGGCTCCTTCTAGCTGCTCGTCGCCGATTTCAACAGTTCGAGTATCAAGATATGGACCGCCTCGTCGCGTGGTAAATGGAGGCTTATCATGAGCAATCAGAAATTTCCGTGGTTTTCGGTCAAAAGGCGTTGCGACCCTGCCATCCTCTACGGCGGCGTCATCCATTGGTTGGTGTATCATGACAAGCCAATCAGAAGCTACGACTTGCGTAGGCGGAAGCTGGGCTCGGTGAATCTCCCGCCCACCAACTGCGAAGTTGACCAGCTTCACTTGGCGACATCGTGTGATGGAAAACTGCTGAAACTACTCTCCGTTGAAGGGTTCAGGATGTCGGTGTGGCTACAACTTCCAACCTCACCAACAACGGGTGACACTGGTTGGTCGTTGTGGAGTGTGATTGGCATGGAGGAGAAGCTTCGGTCCCTCCACCCAAATATCCCACCCGACGGTCCAGATAAACCTATTGTATTCAGTGACTCCCAGAGCAGGACATGCGACGTGGTGTTGCTCAGGGTGTCTGCGCTAGGCTTTGATGAAAGTTATGAAACCGTTATCGTCTTTGACGTGGAGACCAAGGATATGCATATCCAAAAGTGTGGTTCCGACTTGATGGAGATCGACCTACCATCTCGTGCTAGCATTGACGGGTCACCACTCCAGAACGACTCAAGGCCCAAGAGGTTACACAAGCCCAACTCACGAGTCACCGGTGTAGACTGGACAACATGAGCTACATAGGCAGACATGTGATCAAGGAGGAGTTACCGAATATCAAACACGGAACTGGCGGCGTCTACCTAATCGCATTGGACTCTAATCCCCTACCTTGTTCTTACTTTTTCACTTTTGCACTATTGTGCTTGTATCTCGACTTTAATCCTAGGTGTGAGTGTGAGAATCACCGTCAAATGGTAACGCTTATGTAATTGTAAGTTGTTTCCATTTTTTGCCCTAGACGTGTTTTAATACAAGATGGTTGGTATGTACGTACGTACAAGTTTCGTTTCGATTCCATCGTGTTTTGGTTGCCGAATTGACATGAAACTCCATCGTTTTGCTTGCAGGATAAAACCAACTCTCCCTAATGCTAACAGAACTACCTAATCCGACACAAACTAACACTTGGAGACGTATGCAACGAGATAACACTAATCTGCTAACTTAACTTATATGAAGTAAAAGATTAATCAAGCTAGCACCCTCCACTTCACACGCCGATCAGAAGCTAGCACGTACGGCCGGGCGCTTGCAACGACGACCTGTAGTCACCACATGAACTTGGCGAGGCACCCAATCATCAGAGCATTCTACTATGGCCAGAGCAGCAATTATTTTTCCTGCTACACTAGAATACTCATTGCTGCTAACTCAGCAATGGTGAACAAGAAAACCATACATACATATCAAGCATGCAAGTAATTGCGATTCACATCAACTGTGAGGTTTGTACGTCTTAAATGTATGTAGCAACAATTGTGTATGGTGCAATATGAATTTAATTATAATAAGTAATGCATTTTATGACGAAGTAAATTGTTAAACTCGTCGATTTGATCTCACACACTCCCAACACCGGTGTTACGAGTTAGTAGTTTTAAAATTACTTTTAAACCGTTACGAATTGGCGAAATCAACCAATATGAAAAAGTTGTGTATCATTAATATCTTTTCCAATGCCGCATCATTTGCATCATTCCGATAAGTGGTTCAGAATTCGTGCACGAAATACCGTCCGCCTGTATATGACACGGTACAGATTAGTGTATTTTTAAAATTACTTTTAGATGGTATAGAATTTGGAAAACCTGTAAAAGAGACAAAGTTGCGTAATTTCAATATCTTTCCAACGACATATCATTTGCTTGATTCTGATAAGCTGTTGAGAAAATATTTGAAAACTACGTTTGCTGTTGTATTTTCAGACTTGAATAGTTTCAAAATTAGTTTCAATCTGTAACGAATTTGTAAAAGTCGCGAGGTAAATAAGATGCGAAATTTCATAAACTTTTCAACGGTATATCACTTGCTAAATTCCGACTAACAGTTAAAAGATTAAGTAAAAAATACGGTACTTGTACTTCTCGATCATACGAGCTGTACAGATAGAACTGAAGGGAAGTACAGGTTCGGTGTAGATACTTATTCTACAACCGTTTGTTGTAAAATAGCTGATAGTTATATACATATATATATTTAGCACAGTCACCCTTACAAATTGTTGCGAGCCAAGCGAGCTCGTGAGCATGGACGGGTCAAGCGAAGCGAGCACTAGTAGGAGAAGGGTTATAGGGAGGTTGGCATTCTGTGGCGCACCCTTAATTGGTGCGCCACAGAATTACTTTCTGTGGCGCATGTTTTTAAATGCGCCACAGAATTTTGTAATTCTTTGGCGCACTAATTAAGGGTGTGCCACAGAAATCTGGCTTTCCGCGACTGATACGTCTCAAACGTATCTATAATTTCTGATGTTTCATACTTGTTTTATGTACCAATGTCACATGTTTTATATGCATTATATATCATTATTATACATTTTCTGGGACTAACCTATTAACAAGATGCCACAGTGCCAATTCCTGTTTTCTGCTGTTTTTGGTTCTAGAAAAGTTGTTCTGCGAATATTCTCAGAATTGCACGAAACAAAGACCAAAGTCCCTATTTTTACAACACGTACACGGAGTCCGAAGGAGAGACGAAGGGGGGCACCGAGGTGCCCACACCCCCTCCTCGCGCGGGTGGGCCCTAGGGCGTGCCGCTAGGGGGTGTGGAGCCCTCGGGCCTCCACCGACGCTGCCCCTTCGCCTATATAATGCCCCCAACGCGAAAACCCTAAAGATATCCATCATATACCAGAAGAACTCCCGGAGCGCCGCCGCCATCGAAACCTAGTTTCAGGGGTCAGAAGGTCCTGTTCCGGCACCCTGCCGGGACGGGGATTGACCCCGAAGCGTTCTCCATCGACGCCACCGCCTCTGTCCGGAACTACGGGTTCTAGCTGTAGCTAGTTGGTACTCTTTCTCCCATGTACTTCAATACAATGATCTCATGAGCTGCCTTACATGATTGAGATCCATCTGATGTAATCGGTGTTGTGTTTGTTGGGATCCGATGAATTGTTACATTATGATCAGTCTATCAATATGTTTGTGAAGTTATTGTTGCCGCAACCTTGTTGTGTTTAATGCTTGTCACTAGTGCACGAGTGGCATGATCTTAGATTTAATCTCTATAATTATTGCTTAGATTGTATCTATAAGTTGTTTGCACATGTCTCTGTCCGGAACCCGAGGCCCCGAAGTGACAATAACTGGGATAACCGGAGGGGATGGTTTAGACATGAGGATCAAATGTTTTCACTAAGTGCTAATGCATTGCTCCGGTGCTCTATTAAAAGGAGTACCTTAATTACCAGTAGATTCCCTTGAGTCCCCGCTGCAAACGGGGAGGACAAAAGATGTTGTGCAAGTTTCTCATTGCGAGCACGTATGACTATATATGGAAAACATGCCTACGTATGATTAATATACTAGATGTTCTGTCTTAATGCTATAATAATTCTATCAATTGCCCAACTATAATTTGTTCACCCAACACTTGTTATTTGAGAGCTACCACTAGTGTAGATAGCTGGGAACCCCAGTCCATCTGTCATCATCATTGCTTCCCTGTCAACACGCCATCGAAGTAGCAACAGCTATTTTCTAGTGCCATTGGCTCTGTTTTACATGTTACTATTGCTCTCATATTACTGTTACTAGTGTTTTTCCAGGTGCAGCTGAATTGACAACTCCGCTGTTAAGGCTTATAAGTATTCTTTGTCTCCCCTTGTGTCGAATCAATAAATTTGGGTTTTACTTCCCTCGAAGACTGTTGCGATCCCCTATACTTGTGGGTTATCAAGACTATTTTCTGGCGCCGTTGCCGGGGAGCATAGCTCTACTCATAAGTTCACCTGGGGAGTACACTCTACCTCTCTCTGTTTTTATTTTATTTTATTTTGTCTTGTCTAGTTTACTTTTGTCTAGTTTATTTGTGCTTAGTTTATTTCTGTAGTTTGTTTTGCTTAGTTTACTTTTGTCTAGTTTATTTTTGTCTTGTTTTATTTTTCTTATATACGAAAATCCATAAAAATTTGAAAAACCAAAAATCTAAAAACTGTTGTTATGGAAGAACCCACAACCTATATGGAGCTTATAGAATTATATATGAAGTATAGAGAATCAAAAAGGGTGAAGTCATGAGTGTGTGTTAGAAAAGTTGAATACAATTGCTAAAATCTTGCTTAAACGCCATGATATAAACTGTTGCTCTAAACAGGATACTAAACATCTTAAATTCCAATGTGGCTTTAGTGAAGAAGTTTTAATTGTGAACTATCATTGGAATAACTATATTCATCTTGGGTTCGAAGAAGTAGAACAATTTGTTTTATTTATGGGAGCCTCTGAGATAGAATCCTTCATGGCTAAAAATTATGAAACTTGTATTGCTTGTAAGGACCTTAAAGATTATGTCTCTTCTATCCTTGATTATTGCATAGAAAATTACAGCAATAATCCTTATATCATTGATTATAAAGAGAGACTCATTCATGCACAAGAATGCACTCACAATTTGCAGGAACCTGTGGAAGAAGAAATTGCTGAACCTGAAAGCTCATTAGATGAAAAAGAGGAGGAGAGTGATGAACAAAAGGAGGAAGAATGGATTAGCTACCCATGCCTACCTTCTAATGAGAGTAACTCTTTATCTCTTACATATTTGATTGCCCTCCATGCTTACCAAAGGAGGATGAATGTTATGTTCCTGTGGATTCTCTTGAAATATTTTCCTATGAGTAAAACTTGTGAGAATAATTATGCTATTTTATATGATAATCCATGCTATTTTGAAAAATCTTATGATAATCCTTTATTTGTGGCTGATATCGAAATGCATGGTACTAAAGAGTTTTGCTTAGAAAATGTTTATGATAAAGCTCTAGATGATGGTCCTATGTTACTTGATAATATTAATTGTACTACTAATGAAAATGGGATTGGAGAGTCTTGACTTTATCTAGAGTCCCATATTTTGAGATTGATCAATCATCTTGTTATAAAATTGTTAAAAGTGGGTTTGAAATTTTAATCCCACTATTTTGAGCTTGATAAAAAATATGTGTTTGTAGATCATGAAAAGCATGCTTTTGTGATAGTTATATTGTTGAGTTTATTCATGATGCTACTGAAAATTATTATGAGAGAGGAAAATATGGTTGTAGAAATTTTCATGGTACTAAAACACCTCTCTATATGCTGAAACTTTTGAAGTTACTCTTGTTTTATCTTCCTATGCTTGTCACTTTGTTCTTATGAATTTATTTGTGTACAAGATTCCTATGCATAGGAAGTGGGTTAGACTTAAATGTGTTTTGAATTTGCTTCTTGATGCTCCTTTTGCTTCATTTTCTATTTTCATGAGAGCATCATTAAAACTATCAAGCCTAGCTAAAAGGCATTAAAGAAAAGCGCTCTTGGGAGACAACCCATGTTTTATTTCTGTAATTTTTCTTTGCTTTTTGAGTCAAGGAGCTTGCTTACTTCTGTAACAACTCCTTTGTATCTTTATTTTTTGCATTGTTGTGCCAAGAAGAGTCTCTAATGATTAGATGATGCTAGATTTGGATTTCTGCGCAGGGACAGATTTTTGCTGTCCACGTTTTGAGCTTATCTCCAAAAAATTGAAAAATTCTGAAAAAATCACGCTGATCCTATATATGTACGCATCTTTCATTAGTTTCACTTTTTCGATTTGAGCAACGGAAGTACCTCGAAAAAATTCGTCTTTACTGGCTGTTCTGTTTTGACAGATTCTGTCTCTGTTTTTTGCATTGTCTCTTGTGGACTTTAAGTAAGGCTTTCTAGACGTGGAGGGCTGTAGCTAATGTTTTATTGAGTCTTGCAATGTGTCACAACAGAACCAAAGTGGATTAATGTTTTTGAGTACTAACCCCTCTAATGAAGTTTATGAGAAGTTTGGTGTGGCAGAAGTTTTCAAGGGTCAAGAGAGAAGGATGATATAATGTGATCAAGAAGAGTGAAGAGCCTAAGCTTGGGGATGCCCCCGTGGGTCACCCAAGCATATTTCAAGAAGACTCAAGCATCTAAGCTTGGGGATGCCCAAGGCATCCCCTTCTTCATCATCAACTTATCAGGTCATCTCTAGTGAAACTATATTTTAATTCTTTCACATCATATGTGCTGTTCTTGGAGCGTCTGTGTGCTTTTATTTTAGTTTGTTATTATTCTCTGATCATATCAATTGGATCCTATCTATCTTGTTTGGGAGAGAGACACGCTCCGCTTTTTCATTTGAATACTCCTATTCTTCACTTATATTGTTGAGTATTCATTTTCGCACTGTTTAGCTTCTAGCTCTTGGTTTTCATGTATCTCTTGTTCAGAGCTATTAGTTATTTTATAGAAAGTACTCTCTTACTTCACTTATATTTGTTTGGAGAGTTGCTTGGTTGATGTGTTGGTCAGAAAATGTTGCATGTGGTAGTGGTATAATGAAAAACTTGCATAATCTTGTAGATCATTGAACTTTGATAATCTGATTCTTTGCAAACGTTTTGAGGTATTTAGATGGTAAAGCTTGCTGGTTAATTAAGTTAAAATCATTAGTGGATTGTTGTCTTTAAGCTTGTACCGTACTACAAACTCTACTAAAATTGTTGAAGGTGTAGTTGGACTTGATAGCTTTCCATGTCTGAAAGTTCAGTAATAACTAAGTTGTGCTGAAGGTCGAGGGATCTAACGGGGTACTTGTGCCGCCGTGAACGGCCCTTCTTGGAGTGAATTTTAATCATGCTCTTAATGTTGAACCTGCTAGTTGTTTGCAATAAACTTGTGAGTTCTTTTTGACTAATGTTAAGCTACGGTTTTTGGCACTTCCACCATCCAAATTTGCTAGCCTCTTCGGTGCTGTGCATTGCCTTCTGCTCACATTGAGAGTTGTGCATACTTCGCCAGTACATCCAACCCGTGGGAGGACTTTCTCTTGTTCTCCTACACATAAGCCTATACATCTTCCTCAAAACACCACCATACCTACCTACCACAGCATTTCCATAGCTGTTCCGAGATATATTGCCATGCAACTTCCATTTACATTACATGACTTGTTGTCATTCATCATTATATATTGCTTTGCATGATTCTATACAGCTGATGTGTGGTTTACCCATGTTACGCTAGATCATTGCATATCCTGCTACACTGGCAGAGGCATACAGTTTCATACATCATTTTGTTCATTATGAGTTATTTGTACCAAAAAGTGTGTTGTCATATTAGAATGTTGCCCCTGAAAGTGAAAAGAGCATGGAGGCCATCGAAAAGAGAAACAGAAAAAGAAAAAAAAAGAAAAAGGAAAAAAGAAAAAAAAAAAAAAGAAAAAGGGGGCAACATTACTATCCTTTATCCACACTTGTGCTCATGTTTCAGCACCTGCAGTATTCATAGTCATCATTTGTGCTCATGTTTAGCACCTATACTCCATGTGAGAGAGTTTTCATGTTTACTAGTATAACTATGTGGGGAATTTACACTATAGAACTTGGGTTGTATATTCCAATGATGAGCTTCCTCAAAAGTGCTCTAGGTCTTCATGAGCAACCAAGTTGGATGCACCCCCACTAGTTCCATTGGAGAGCTTTCATACACATATAGCTCTATGTGCATCCGTTGCATGGCAATCACTACTCCTTACATAGCTTCGATTATAAGACTTCCTCTTGTCTAATGATCACTTATAGCTTTGTGAGACTTTCTTCCATTGGCCTTCCAAACCCCCATTAATGTTCTCTTTGCCATAACATCCTGGTGCCAATACCAAATGCTTGCGCTCACCGGTTGAGTAGACTTCGAAACAGTTGATTCATGACGTTCATGTTTATGTTTACTTGGCTGAATCCTTCTATGTTATGAAAATTTGCTTGATGCTTGGATTGAAGGATAGAACTCTACGCTGGATACTTAAACCATCTTTAATGAACCTTGTACGGTTTCATGTCTTTAAAGCAAGTTCATGAAAACTTTTAGCTTGTTTGACTCTTGCTTTATTATCTCTTATATCAACTATAGACATTTGCTTTGAATGATTTGATCTCAGCTCACATGCCTTACATATTATTGGATCAAGATTATGTTGGTAGCATGTCACTTCAGAAATTATTTTCTTTTTATCGTTTACCTACTCGAGGACGAGTAGGAACTAAGCTTGGGGATGCTTGATACGTCTCAACGTATCTATAATTTCTGATGTTTCATGCTTGTTTTATGTATCATTGTCACATGTTTTATATGCATTATATATCATTATTATACATTTTCTGGGACTAACCTATTAACAAGATGCCACAGTGCCAGTTCCTGTTTTCTGCTGTTTTTGGTTCTAGAAAAGTTGTTCTGCGAATATTCTCGGAATTGCACGACACAAAGACCGAAGTCCCTATTTTTCCAACATGTACACGGAGTCCGAAGGAGAGACGAAGGGGGGCACTGAGGTGCCCACACCCCCTCCTCGCGCGGGTGGGCCCTAGGCGCGCCGCCAGGGGGTATGGAGCCCTCGGGCCTCCACCGATGCTGCCCCTTCGCCTTATAATATCCCCAACGCGAAAACCCTAAAGATATCCATCATATTCCAGAAGAACTCCCGGAGCGCCGCCGCCATCGAAACCTAGTTTCGGGGGTCAGAAGGTCCTATTCCGACACCCTGCCGGGACGGGGATTGACCCCCGGAGCCTTCTCCATCGACGCCACCGCCTCCATCATGCTCCGTGAGTAGTTCCTCCATGGACTACGGGTTCTAGCTGTAGCTAGTTGGTACTCTCTCCCATGTACTTCAATACAATGATCTCATGAGCTGCCTTACATGATTGAGATCCATCTGATGTAATCGGTGTTGTGTTTGTTGGGATCCGATGAATTGTTACATTATGATCAGTCTATCAATATGTTTGTGAAGTTATTGTTGCTGCAACCTTGTTGTGTTTAATGCTTGTCACGAGTGGCACGAGTGGCATGAATTGACAACTCTGCTGCTAAGGCTTATAAGTATTCTTTGTCTCCCCTTGTGTCGAATCAATAAATTTGGGTTTTACTTCCCTTGAAGACTGTTGCGATCCCCTATACTTGTGGGTCATCAGCGACTCAATTCCGTGACTGTCGTGGTGGGATCACGCAGATGCCTAGGGGTAGGTTTAGTCTGGGGCCGAACGTACGCTTGAGGATTCGGGGAGGGATTGCGTGCTAAGAAGCACACACGAACAAACAGACGAACACAAGGATTTACCATGCTTCGGGGCTCTCGTGAGGAGAAAAAACCCTACTGCAGCATCTAGCCTACTTTGGTGTATTTCCCTCTGTATATGCAGTGTGCACAAGTGCTCGTTGAGCTGGGTATGTCTAAATGCCTCTAAGTATGCCTCTAATCACCGCTAATCAAGCTGCTAAACACTGCTAATCTCCAGAGAGGAGAGCTCCCGCGGGGGGAAATGAGCACAGGGGCCTCGTGTGCCCGTGTGTGGCCGTCCCTAGCCTCCTCCCCCTGGTGCTCTTTATATAGAGAGAGCCCAGGGGACAAGGGGACAACATGCACTGTACAAAACTCACTGTAGCTGACATGACCACTGGGGTCTTGTCAACACTATTCCGGCATCACTGTAGTTGTACTCTTGTCACCTCACAGGCACTGTAGCCATGCCTGTCTGTCCTTTCCTTTCTCTTCTAGCACGTGTCTCCGGGATCTCCGGAATCTCTTGGCAGAGGTATCTGTACTTGATGAGGTAATGGATGAGGACGTCGATGTAGATGTGATGCTGGTGGAAGCGCTGGAGTCGGATGTGTCGGTCCAATGTGGTGCATGCCCGACGTTGGCCTGTCCTGGGGCCTTGTCGAGGAAGCAGCGCGATGCATGCCTCGCATCCGGACTGGAGAAGCTGGCATGATCCGGGCAGCGGAGATCAGCGCGATCCGAGACGGTGGCTCGCTCCGGGACGGTGGCCTGCTCCGAGGTGAGCAGCTCGGCCCAACCGAGGTACGAACTACCCTGGCCGGTCCAGGGCTTGCGCTGGAGATCGAAGGATCTGGCTCCGAGGTAGCACGTCTTGGCCTGCCCGACGTATCAGATCTCGGGCCATCCGAGATACTCGACTCTCGGCCCAGCCCATCTACGGCGTGATTCCGGCCCACCCGAGGTCACCTGGCTTCGGCCCAGTCCAGGTAAGGAGAATCCGGACCAGCTGGGAGCAGCGATCTCCAACCAGCCAATGCGAGGAGCCCATCCGGGGAGAAGTGGCCTCGGTCCGGCCACAGCTGGGCAACTCGGATCAGCCGAGGTAAAAAGGCCTCGGGCCGAGGTAAACAGGCCTGGCATCACCGAGGTAAGCCACACTCCGGCCCATCCGAGACAAATGATGCATATGTTGGTCAGGGGCAGCCAAACTCGGCCCAGAATACTTTCTTCGCCTTTTTCCTTATCTTTTACCCATTAAATCCTGCTTTTACTTCCTTTACTACCTCGGTTAAACCAATACTTTGGGGTACCTGGGGTCACCTCCCCGACAGTAGTCCCCGAGGCTGTGGGGGACTCGCAGAGTCGCGCACAGACTTACAAAAATAAATGCCACCATCGAAACCTCCATGTACACGACCTCCTGCGTGTATGGGCGCCATTGTAATTCGGTTGTCTTAGCCATGCCCTCCAGGCCGACAGCGACATCCGGTTGACCGAGCTCACCCGAATCAACAACGTGATGGACAGTTTGTGCTGGAAATGCATTGCCTGCATGGTCACTATTATGTGCCGGTTCTTAGCCCTCCTGGCTTTTACCAAACTTGGATGCCACCAGCGTCGGATAGCCATCCTGGCTTTTACCGAATTGGGATGCCGCCAGTGTCGATTAGCCCTCCTGGCTTTTACCGAATTGGGATGCCGCCAGTGTCGGTTAGCCCTCCTGGCTTTTACCGAACTTGGATGCCGCCAGCGTCGGTTAGCCATCCTGGCTTTTACCGAACTCGGATGCCGCCAGCGTCGGTTAGCCATCCTGGCTTTTACCGAACTCGGATGCCGCCACCGTCGGATAGCCATCCTGGCTTTTACCGAATTGGGATGCCGCAGCGTAGGTTAGCCATCCTGGCTTTTACCGAATTGGGATGCCGCCAGCGTCGGTTAGCCCTCCTGGCTTTTACCGAACTGGGATGCCGCCAGCGTAGGCTGGACCGACATAAACCCGCAAATATGTATCTCATATGTCTCGGTATCTCGGCCCCTCTGGGCATTTCACATATTTCTCGGTATCTCGGCCCCTCTGGGCATTTCACATATTTCTCGCTATCTCGGCCCCTCTGGGCATTTCACATATTTCTCGGTATCTCGGCCCCTCTGGGCATTTCACATATGTCTTGGTATCTCGGGTGTCTGGTAGCCACTCTGGGCGCTTACCGACATAGATGTCTCCAGCCACTGCTGGTTTGACATAAGCATATCTCGAATGCCGGTTTTAGCCACTTCGGGCGTATACCAACATTGATGTCTCCAGCCACTGCTGGTTTGACATAAGCATGCCTCGAATGCCGGTTTTAGCCACCTTGGGCGTATACCGACATAGATGTCTCCAGCCACTGCTGTTTTGACATATAACCTGCAAAAATATACCTCAAAGGTTGCCTCTGATTAACCAACATAAACAAAGATCTAGTATGCAAAAGATGCCATGATACGCTGGCCAACAGAATAAACAGCGATGTGGGATATGGAATGATGCCAGGATATTGTGACAAACCGAAATAAACAGCGATCCGGGATGTGGAATGATACCGTGATACTGTGGTAAACCGAAACAAACGGCGATCTAGAGAATACCGATAATGCCAGGGTACCTTGGGTAATTTGAGATAACCAATATAACCATGATACCTCAGATTTCCATTATACCTCAGATTACCATACACCTCGGATTATAATACACCTCGGATTTCTAGAATACCTCGGAATTCCATTATACCTCGGAATTCCAATATACCTCGGATTACCAATATGACCCGGATTTCCATTATACCTCGGAATTCCATTATACCTCGGAATTCAGCTATACCCCGGATTTCCAATATACCTCCGATTTCCCATATGACCCGGATTTCCAATATACCTCGGATTACCAATATGATCCGGATTTCGATTGTACCTCGGATTTCCCATATGACCCGGATTTCCAATATACCTCGGATTACCAATATGACCCGGATTTCCATTATA